>CM040432.1:106820334-107420334 GCA_022702705.1 Papilionanthe hookeriana x Papilionanthe teres
GGCACAACATATTTGAGAGAAAATATTATATCAGGACTCCGCACCTAGAGCTACGTGTGGAGTCTAGTAAAATCGCTCCACATGGCGCGTGGCAAAATAAAAAAAAATTTGCCCGGTAACGCAGGGAATATTCCCTCCGTGTTATTCCGCGTTATTCAAGCGTTATTGTGTATTATTCAAGTGTTATTGTGTATTATTCAAGTGTTATTCTGTTCTGAGAATATTTCCGGTGTTATAATAACACAATAACACATCAATAACACACAATAATACCTGAATAACGCGGAATAACACAGGAGGAATATTCCTTGTGTTACTGGGCGATTTTTTTTTTCTGTCACGTGCCACGTGGCGTGATTTTACTGGACTCCGTACGTATCTCTACGTGCGTAGTACTCATGTAATATTTTCTCCATATTTGAATTTCTAGCATGGATTTTTTTGGCAAAAAATTGGACTCAAAGTTGGACATATTTGAATTTTCTACATTTGATTTAATTTTTATCATATTTTCTTATAAAAGATTATAATTTTTCAAATGCTGGGTTTCATAGTTTGGTTTTGTTTTAGTCCGATTCAAAAACATTATTTTGAGTTAAAATCATATATTGGCTCATATTTTGTGCTTACTTTCATGTTAAGATATTTGTAAATTACCAAATTCATTTACATTCATTGATGGTAAATTGCAGAAAACACGGTTATATTCTTGAAACTCGTGTAGCGATTGAAAGTCAACAGTACTTTCAATTTATGATCATTAAGATCCATCAACTGTTGCTATTTGTTCAATACTCTTCTCTAATACTTATTTTAAGGACCAGTGAAATTTTGGGTATAGAATTTGTAATCTAATGATCTACAAGATATGTTTAATTTGTAAGTATTTTTTTAATGCAAATTCATAAACACATAATAACCAAGGTCTTTGAATTCATGATTTTTACATATTCATAAATAAGAACATATCTGTATTCATGATTGTAGAATTAGATCTGAGGAGATTCGAGTTTTTCTCTCTAATCCACTAAAACGTTCGAACTTTCTAATGGAGAGAAATATATTGCGTGTGTTAGGAAGAGAGATGACTCTTATCCGGATTCATGCGCTTATTTAACCACTATCCATCAGTGCTATCGACTAATATGATTTATGATAATTTAATTAATTAATTAAAATTTTTTATTAAAATAAATGACATATTGGTAACCACAATCCATAAGAAGTTTGTTATAAAAAAGGATATAAGATAAATAAATAAATTAATTAAAATAAATGACACATATTAGTAACCACCATCCATAGGGGTTACTTATATAAAAAAAGGATTTAAGATTAATTAATTAAATTGATTTAAGATTATCAAAATTGATTTAAGATAATTTAATTAATTAATTAAAATAAATGACTCATATTAAGTAACCACTATCCATAAAGAAGTTTACTTATCAAAAAGATTTTAAGATAATTTAATTAATTAATTTTCATTTATTATTAAAGTAAACGACTCACGTAGTGGGATTTGTGGGGAATGTGGGCCACAATTAAAATATTAACATTCTCCCACTGACCACGTGTGTGTGTGTGTGTGTGTGTGCGTGTGTGTATATTTAATAGCCGCATATCATACCGCACAAAATATAAGTTAAAATCTTTCTTTATATTCGTCAAATCATAAATCATCACTAAATACGAAATTAATATGAATCACTGGCTAGTTGCGTATCAATTTATCGACACAATCCCTTCCATGTATTACAATATCAATTACATACTTAACATAATGAGAAATAACATCATGATCCCCTAATATCTATTAATGTACAAATCTTGTTAAACATCACACAATTTAAAGTGTACACTAATTATAAAATAAGATATATAAATATCAGAAACAACAATAAACCGAGCTCAAAGTGTCAAACATAAAGAACATTAAACATAAACAAATAAAAGGTTTTGGTAATTCTCATTATCACGACAAGTTCGTTAACTGTCTTTGGTGAGAACCCTTTTGTTAATGGATCCAGATTCATTAGACTGGTGGTAATATGTTCAATTGACACCATATGTTTCTGAACTTCTTCCTTAACGACATAGTATTTTAATTCCATGTGTTTAGCACATTTGGAATACTCGTCTGTCTTAGAAAAGAAGTCTATTGCGAGTTAACACAAGCTAATTTTCATCGCTCGGCAATACTATCGACAATTCCAAGTCCTAAAATAAAATTCCACAGCCATAAGCCCTGAATTGTAGCTTCAAAACATGCCACAATTTCAGCTTCCATAGTGGTGTTGACCTCATTTTTGATGAGGTCTTCTCTTCTTCTCTTTAGTACTTAGGATCTAGCCTTAGGCTTTTCCTTTGACTATCTTAGAGGACTAGAATTGGGATCCACCACTTAGAAATTTAAACCACTTCTTAACTCCCTGCAAACTCCACAAACTCGACCGTAGACCCCTAATCACCTGCAGGGTCGAAATCAAATGTGGAAGTTTAAAGGATGAGTTCCTATAGGACTCTTCGGCCTTAGGATCGCCTCAGGTAGCTCGGTCCGGTGAAGGGTCGACTTGCACACACACTACACTTTCACACACCTCCTAAAAACACACCCATACCCGACTTCGACCTCCCGACTCATGTAGGTGATTCACATGGATGGTCCTTAACCCCTAAGCCCTGCACAAGAGGGTTAAGAACAACATGGTGAATGCCTCAAATGAGTCCCTTCATGGCTCATGTGGGCTTGATATGGCTTCATGGCTCAACCAAAATGATTTCATTTCACTTACATCCACCCGATCTTCAATTTTCCAAATTTTCAATTTTCGACCCCCGGACTCCAACACCCGCCAACCTACCCAAAGCTCCGAATATCCCAAACTTCTCAAAAATTTCCAAATCACCCAAATTTCTCCAAAATCAATCCCAAACAATTCCACATCACTTAAATTGATCATCCATAACCAAAAATGCCAAAAAATTCCAAAATACCCCCCAATACCTTCCAAATACCCAAAATACCCCTTTTGACCCAAAAATCCAAAAATTCAGAAAATTCCCAGAAAATTCCAGAAAATCCCAAATATTCCCAATTTCATTTTGTTCAACTACACCATGGACCAATTTTGTCAATTTACCCCACTTTTATCAAAACCCCCAATTTGACCCATTTTAACCCAAAGTAAACCCAATGTCAAACCAAACCTACCCAATTGACCCAAATTCTGGTCCAATTCAATTCTAAACTTCAATTCAACATCCCCAACACCAATCTAGACCACAGCCAAGCTTAATTCGATTGAAATTTGGGATCCAATTTCACTTTTGGCCTTAAAGCCCAATTTGGACCTATGACCCAAACCTAACCCAAACTCACCCAATTCAACTCCAATTAACCCCAAATCTTTTCTAAACCTTCCTTGACATCCCCATAAACAAAACACTAGCATGATTTGCCCAAAATTTAGACCCAAACCCCACTCAAATTCAACCCAAAATCAAAAAGCCCAATTTTGACCTAAACCTAAACCTAGCCCAAATGAGCCCAAATCCCAAAATCAAAACCTAACCAAAGCCAAAACCTCTTTGGAACACTCCCATAAACATTTCCCAACATTAATTTTACATCAATTTCAACTCTAGCCTAACCTTGGCCCATGGTAGCCCATTTTGGCCCACCTTAGCCTCTTTACCAAAAAGCCCATATCCAACCCAATTCAAACCCAAATCACCTCAAATTTGTTTCAAACCACTCATGAAGCATCCCTAAACCAAACTCAACAATTATTTGGCCCAAGCCTTTACCAAAATTTCATCCCAAAATCCATTTTAAATTTAAAAGCCCACTTCCCTAAACCTCCCTAAAAGCTCCATTTCCACCAAATACAAAAGCCCAAATTTGGCCCTAAAGCCCACATGACATTTCCATTTGCCATCCATTTAATCAAAGCCATTCCCTAAGTTATAATTCCATCATCAAACAATTCCAAATCAAGCCCCATACAAATTCACACCAAAATATCCAAAATTCTTAAAACCCATTTTTATGAAATCGACCCAACCTTTTCCCAAGCCAAATGGAGCCATGGAGCCATGCACAAGCCATATGCAAGCCATGAGAGCCTCTTTACATGTCACCATGCCATTTTGGGCAAAAGGAGGAGGCTCTTTCCTTAATTCCTAAAGGTGATTAACCACTCCCATGATTCCCCTTAACCATGCTTATGCCTAATCGTGCTTGGATGGTGACTTGACCTCACTGATTATGCTCGAGCCAAATCACTTTTCCCTCGACCTAAAACCAAGCCTTGGGTGGTGCACCTAGCCCAAGTGGAGGGGTTGACCAATTTGAGCCAAAATAAGCCCTCTCCCATTCCATTCTAATCCAAGCCTTTTACACATGGCATTTGCCAATCGATTGCACCAAGTCCAGCCCCGACCCACCCGACCTCGAGGGTGACCCATGCTCGGCCGGCCGGCCACCCGGTCGCCGGAAAACACCATGCCCGAAACCTCGGGAGAAGCCAAGCTTTGAAATTCCATCCTGCCGAGCTGCCCCACTCCAAATGGATAGCATGGTCTGTTCTTCCTCGACCTAGGCAACTCGATCCCAACCATTAAACCCCCCAGGAGAGCCTCCGACCATGCCTATTTAAACACCACCCCCTCACGGCCATGAAAAGAGAGTTGCAAAAACCTCGCCAAAACTCCGCCAAAATTGTTCCGCACCCTCCTCATACACGAGCACTTGATCCCCAGGTGAGATCCCCCGCCATTTCTTCTCCGCGAGCTCAATTTCGCAGTCGAAATCCAAGCCCAAAACCGAGACACTCCTCCACAGGTGAGCCAATCCCCAAATCGATTGTTTCTACACCTTCACCGGACCGAGGGAAGGTGTCCACCGACGAAAGCCCCATCTCCAGGGCCACCCGGCTTGCTCCGTACTCCAAGCTTTGTGATCGACCGTGGTCGAAGTCCAACCTAGCACAATTCACTGCACCGAGAGACTTCATCTCGAGCTTGCTAGGATCCAATCGAAGGTGCAACAACTCTCGCATCGAAGCTTCACTTCTCCGAGCAAAGGTATGAACTCATTCTTCTTCCCGAGCTTACGGAGATTCTCCATTTCATTTGAGTAAATTTCAATGCATGTTTACCGTATGGATGTGTTCGTCTCTTCAAGACGAATCCATAGAGCATAAGAACACGAAAATCCATCGAGAATCGAGCGAGAAATTAGTGGTTAGAAGGTTGACGGTCACGGGTGCACACCAGTCGTAGACGATGACCAGGAGCCGTTGGATCGCGCGTGTATCGAGCGGACGGATCAGATTGCGCCGGACCAGAGAACGTTACGTGAACTGCGGGTCCCGGGACGGCTGACTCAGATGGCGGCGCCCAATCACAGCGCGACACGTACTGCTTCGGAGAGGCTAAGGATGCGCCGGCGCCGCGTCACTTAAGTAGATAAATAGGGATATTTTCTATTTATTTAATTCCCGTAACTTTAAAAATTCATAACTTTGTGTAGAAAAATCACAAAAATAAAATAAAAATACCCTCTTGCTCGGTGAACGGAGGAGAATAATGTGGAAAAGAAATTAATTAATTTTGTCCAAGTATTTTATTTTTAATTAATTATTTACTCCCTGCATTGTTTTAATTCTCCATGCATGTATACAATTCACCATGGCATGAGACTATAGGGCTTTTGAAGCCTCCGAACTTAGGGACATTCCCCGAATTTTCCAAGGTCGGAGGCCATCTCTCGTGAAAAGTTATTGATTTTTCAAATGCATGTTGCTGCTTTAAGTATTTTAATTTCAAAAATTAGCATGTTGTGAAATAAATTCTAGGAAAATTTGGTGATGTTCCATATGACCAGAGAACCCTAGGAAAAATAGGATTTGAGTAAATTCACTCGGATTAACCCTAATCGGCTTAAACACCCAAAATAGGTTTCTAATTAATTAGAGTTAACCATAGATCAAATTGACTTGAAATCAATTCTCCACTGACCTTTAGGATCAGAGGAACCCATCATAAAAATTTGAGGTCAATTGGACTTGGTTAGCCCCACTAATTGGGTTAATTAAGCCACTTAGTCATTTTAAATTTTAAAAATTCATAACTTTCAAAATATCTTTCAAAAATTCACCAAATTGGTTTTGGAGTCTCTCTGATATCAGGGGAGTTTAAGAAAATTAAAATTTCAATTTTCTAAAAAAGTTGATTTTTAATATTATTTTAATATTTTTAATAATTAAAAAATAATAAAAATCACAAAAATAATAAAATTCACCAAAATGTCATATTTTGAATTTCAATCACTTAGGAACAAGTCCCATATTTTTCCTAGGTCTATTTAGTGAGATATTAATTTTTTAAAGCTCTAGAGTAATTTTAAAATTAAAAAATGTATTTTCTAGCATTTTCACCAAAATAATTATAATAAATCAAAGGAAAATCAGAAAATTGTAAAGTTTGGTTCTCTGGAATCCTTGATATCAGAGAGAATTTTAAAAATTATAAAATTTGTTTTTCAACATTTATTTTATTTTTAAATTAATTAATACTCCAGAACTTAGAATAATTCTAATAAATAAAATATAATTCAAAAAATTACAAAATTTGGTCCAAGTGGTCCTCTGGTCATTAGGAATGTCCCCTAATTTTCTTAAGGACAGAAACTTTCCCTTGGTCATATTATTGAATTTTCCTTGGAAATTTCTATTTTCTACAAAAAATAATTATATAAATAAATTAAATACAGGAAAATCACATTTTCTCCTCTCATGTCTTTATTGACACATAAATGAAGTCACATAAAAATTTCAAGTTCATTTGAGTTCAATTTAATGAGTTATGAAATTATTAAGCTTGAAGGGCAAAATGGTAATTAAAATTTTAACCCTTAATTAAAACTTTAGGTTTAATAAAAATTAACAAGTAAAATATTTGATCCTAATCTGATTTGGATGATTGAAATTTAATAATTAAAGGGTAGAAACCCATTAAGCATTTTAAAATGATTAAACTTTAATTAAATAATTAATTGAATTTGGAAGAATAATAAAATTGGAATTATTAAAATAGGGATATTATTAGGAAGAGGTTTATTCTTTAATTTAAAAATCCCTAAATTAATCATCTCATTAATATTCAACTCTTAATTAAAATGATAACTCAAATTTAAAATATTAAAAGACTTAATCATTAAACTAAAATTAAATCATTAAACTCTTTCAAAAAAATTTTCAATTAAATTAAATTAAATTAAAATTAAATTAAATTAAATAAACAAATTAAATTAAATTAAATGAATTAAATACATTAAATTAAATTAAATTAAATTAAATTAAATTAAATAAAATTAAATAAATAAATTAAAATTAAATAAATAAATTAAATTAAATTAAATAAATTAAATTAAATTAAAATTAAATTAAAATTAAATTAAGAAATTAAATCAAATAAACTAAATTAAATTGAATTAAATTAAATCAAATCAAACTAAATTAAATTGAATTAAATTAAATCAAATCAAATTAATTAAATTAAATTAAATTAAATTAAATTAAGTCAATTAAATAACCTCACTTAAGACATGAAGAAATAAATCTAAAATAACTTGAACACTATTCCAAACTTAAATCATTAATTTGAACTTAAATTTGAATCACAAATCATTAAATATCATTTTGCCCTCAGGAGCTTTAGTTATCATAACTCCTAAATGAACATTAAAATGAAATGTTACTTCACTTATAGGACATTCAAATGTCCTAGTTCACCGAGTAAGTTAACAAAACTCGAAAACCTCGAACGATCGATTCATTTACACAATTAAATTCATTTGGACTTAAAACAATCCTAGAAATATCGAAAAGATGTTTGGGATCTCTCCTAAGCACTTCCTCAATATGATAGGATGTTGATAAGAACAATCGAACTTAATTGTTCTTCGATGAAGAAAATCGTCTTCAAACTAAAAACACAAAGAACCTAGACGTCATAGGAAATGACTAGACTATAGGATTAGGAATTTGGTAGAAAACCATAACCCTTACCTTAGCTCTACCTAGAACCTCGCTTAAATATTCTAACCGTGTTTTAAGTGCAACTTGGGATGACGGGAAGACCCTCCAGGTACGCTTTTATTTTTATTGCAATTTATTTTACCGAAATTTATTTAATCGCATCGCACTTACTTTTCTTGCATGATAAACAACGATTGCATGAAAACCTACACCTTTAGGACTGAAACCAAAACCGAAACCCAAAACTAAAATAAAAGACACTACAAGATAAAATTCACCTCCACAACATTTCAAAATATAAGACAACTCAAAATTTAATCACAAACAGAACACAAAACTACAATTACAACTAAATTAAAACGTCTTGTTGGATGATCGGGAATACCTCTGATGATGTAACCTACGTGTTGCTAACGGGATTTCCCACGGCCTAAATGAAAGTGTGGAACTCATTCAACTGAGTTTAGCAAATTCATCCGGACTAAGTGAATCCGATAAAAATAATGATGCCGAAGGATGGAACCGCGGGATCTTAACCGGTGTCTTTATAATCAACTTTAATATTTTTTTTAATTAAAACACAAAAAAACACTTAGAAATTAAAACTTCTCTAAACCAGAACACTTCTCCCATCTCTTGATTTATGATTTCTAAAACTAAACCTCTCGCAACAACAAGGAGCTCTGAGCATGGTGGGCAACGACGGCCATCGTCGTCGACAAAACTCGAACCTACATCAACAAAACTTTCCTAGAATTAAATAACAAAGCCATAGGACTTCGAGGTAGTCTGCCTAGTGCAACATAAATCCTCAACTCTTCGTTAGGCATCTGCATTGCAAATTAAGCCCTAACCGGTCTTAGGATTCCGAGGTAGTCGTCCGATACGACATAAACCCTCATATCTTCTGTGCAATTTGTATGGTTCTATCATATAAATATAAGCCCTAATTAACTAAATTGGCAAGATTAAAACATTAAATAAACATTAGGACTTTCTTAAATCCAAGCCAAACAATAGGATAGTCGGGAGATTACCGAAGTTCGCTTCGAATCCGTGATCTCTTCTACTTTTCTTCCTTTGAATTCCCAAAATAAAAAATGTTCTAAATTTGATCCATTCCCTATTGAAATTTCCAAAATTCAATCCTTTTGAAAACTTAAACTTTGAAATTCTCGAGAGCGAATTATCGATTATTATCGAGAGTTTTCTTAGGTGATTCCCGTCACTTAAGATGTAATTAACTATAGTGGGCTTGCCCTTATAGGGAACTTTAAGAACCTGGTAATATAAACCCCGCTTAATTCATTTATATTAAGCAGTGGAATTTGTCGGCTTATAAAATTGGTTCGCAGTACCAAACGGATGTCACAAACCTTTCTAGTTTATTTAATCGAGCCCCATCATCAAGCAATGGTGTCTATTCTTCGGGATAGATACACGGTTCATGATGCGGTGCTCGTTTATATAAACTATTCGGGATGTGAGATCGCTTGATTTCATATTTTAAAATTTTCAAATTTAAAATTATTTTCAAAATCAAATACTACTTTTCAAATTATTTATTTAAATTAAATTAAAAATTCGCCGACAATTTCTGTAGGCGACCCCCCTTTTCAAAATAAAACACATAACCTAAAAATATGCCGACAAACTTCTGGCGACTCCGCTGGGGAATAGTTCCTCTCTCCATCTTAATCAAATAATTCTGCTTTCAAAAATCGGTAGTGTATCCATATCCCTTGTGGGTCAAACTACCCCTTCTTTCCGTTGGATACTATGTTCATTTCTACCTCGAACAAGTATAACCAACATTCTCTCGGATTTAGGAGCCACCGTTTAGACACCCCTGTACGCAGAGGTTCCGAGATCCTTTTACCTCATTTCGAGGTGGGGTGGACTCCCGATAGTGTTAGTTTAGGAGTGATCCTTCGGGTCGAGAAGTCTTGCTTAAGACTCTCTTTTCCCTTCCAACTCCGATTCGCATTCCTTACCTTCTCTACACCTTCAACACTCGTTCTAAATAAACAAACCCTTTAATAAGTGATTCCTTTTTATAAATACATGAACATGAATGAGTTCGGACTCTTTTCAATTCCTTTCTTTTCGTCCTAAAGAAAAGAAGCATAACTTCGGGACTCGACAAACCGAATCTACCCCGCGAAATGGAAGCCCCAAAACCGATTTTCTCCTTCACCAATGGACTGGACCTCGCTGTCTATAAGGATGAGTTGCCCGACAATGGAATCATCCGATTTGGACAAGGATTTGAAAACACGAACGTCAAAATCACCGACGTCTCCCTTTTCACACTGATGAACAAGGTATCTGAAGCTGAAGAACCGCTGCTTGAGTTCAACCTTAGGTCAACCCAAGAATTCCCTCCTCTGCAAAGGATCCCGACTAAGAGGAATACCGTCGCTCGCAGGAGGACCGTTCTTTCTACCCCCACCTGGTCTAGTTGTTTCGCACCTACCCCGACTTTTGCCAAATCAAAGGGGAAAGAAATCCGTAATTATGATGGACCCGTTACCGTGGAGGGTACAGCATCTTCCCGTAAGACCTTCCGTTTTCGAGATCGGGTCCAGCTTCAAGAATTCCGTCACTAACAAAGACCCGCAGAAGAAATAGAAATGAAGGATCGCTAAAGAAGCCGTGGCCGTTGAAATCGCTTTCCTAGAAGAAATTCCGTAACCGCCGTAATATACACCGCCGCCCGAATACATACCACCGTTGGGAGGAAGCAGGTTTCATCCCCTCTCCGCCGCAGAAGATGAAGAAAATATTCGCAAGATTGTCGCCACATTACCACGACCCGCATATTACAACGATAGCCGCAAGAAAAGAACTAGAACTACGCCGGTTGCTCGACCGCAAACTTTGGTAGAAAAGTTAGCAAAGAAGGAAAACCGCCCCGTGTCGAAATTCTACGAAGGATAGTGGCGGGTGCCGCCAAATCCCGTCTCGGGCCCCGAGTAGAACCCGCCATCATGACGTAAAAGCCAAGTAAAAGGATGAAGGCTAGTCCGCCCGTTGTCGTCTCAGGATTACATATTAGGGAGGATACCACCTTCCAAAGCATTTGGCCGACGGACCATCCGGTCCTAGCACCTTCCGCCGCCGAAGGATGGTATGGCGTCCCACCACCGGGCGACTGAGATCGAAACGAAGCAACCTCGAGAAAGAAAGTCTTGCCGTGAGACTCGAATCCGAAGAAAGTGCTACCGCGATGAAGGGGACTCGCGAGAAGGGGACCCGACAGCCTATCGCACGACAACCACGAAGACACACGTAAAGCCCCGCTAGAAGATGCCATGGAAAAGCCGAGAACCGATATCCGACGGTTGGCAAAAGAAAGAGAGGAAAAGTTCGGAGACGAGATTGATTCATCGGAATTTATGGACGACGAATACGCGGAAATCAACATGGCCGAGACACGAGCTTCATCGCCTTCGCAAGGTGCTCCCGCAGCCAGCAGAAGAGAGGAGCCGTAACCGATGAGAAGACGCCTTCGTGAGAAAGACGACACGATCGCTCAAATGGCGAAAAGGATGGAAGAGATGGCCGTAGCTCCGGCCACTCTCCGCAGTCAAGTACAACCACAAAGGGAGACACCCCCGCAGGTCATTCACATCGTGGACGGAGGAAAGGAGATTACGTCCGTCAATGGGGATGATCAGCTAAAAGGATACAACACAAAGTATGATTCCCGAAAAGGATATCAAGAACTTGGTGGAACAAGCAAAGCGAGAAGCCTTAGCACAATCGAAGAGCGGAACATCCATTCGGACGGGTAGACCCTACCCCGAAGAATTCGACGCCGTCCAATACCCGAAAGGCTTCGTACCACATCCGTTCAAGACCTTCGACGGAACCGGAACCCCGACAAGCATGTGGCACACTTTCGTGCCGCTTGTTGCAATGCCGGCGGGAGCGATGCATTACTCTTCCGACAGCTCGTCGCCAGTCCGTCGGAATCGCCTCGACCGGTATGCGAATTACCAAACGGTTCGGTTAAGACATTCTCGCAGCTAGAGAACCTCTTCATCAAGCGATTCGCCGGAGCTCAACACCACATCATTATAGGTGATTTAGTGGTAGAGAAGCGTAAGCCGAATGAAACTTTGGTGGATTACATACTCCGATGGAGGAACTTAAGTATGAAGTGTGAACCACAACCGCAAGAACAAGCATGCAATCGGCATTTTGCTAAAAAGCATCCATGGCCCGATAAGCACTTCTCCTCAAGGGATTTACTATTAAGACTTTCGAGAAGTTGTTAAGCAAGGCCGGAAGCTTGCAAGAGGAGGCAAAGCAATTAAGTTTCACCGATAAGACGGATAAACAAAAGCCTCGTAAAGACTTTTGAAAAGAAATCCGGATCGTTGCAGCAAGCTGACAAAGGCAAGCAACCGATGCAAATACCACCGTAACGGCCGCAGAGAATCACAACAGACTACCAAGCAACCCCGACCCAGCCTATCGACTCATCTCCGCAAGATGAACAACCGTCTCGGTCCGCAACGTACATTAAGAGAGCTTTTGAGCAGAGAATATCCGTTCAAGAATGAAGCAAAGGCCAAAAATGTTCCGTAGTCCGATGAAGACTCCGGATTTCCAATCGCCGAGCCTAAAAGACCGTAAGAGGTCAACAAGAAAGGTGATCCCAACTTTCGCCCTTACCACCGCATGCTTCGGGCACAAGATGAAGATTGCATTACCTTCAAAAGTTGGCTCAATGACAACCCGCGGAAAGGGAATATAACGATCCCGAAGGAGTACATGAAGGAACCCCGTAAAGGAGGTTCCGTCAATGTTGTCTCGACCGATCCCATCATTCCGATAGATCCCTATACGACCGACGATGGATGGACTACCGCTCGGACCAGGTCTTCGAAAAGATTTTAGACAAGCATCCGAACCGCTTCGTACGAGCTTCAATTCGTAGTTTGAAACCCGTTAAGCCGTACTATCACTCGCGATGGAAGAACCACCTCAACAGGAGACGATCGAAGAAAAGAAGAAAATCGACGAAGAAGAGAAGACCGAGGCACCTAAGGCTGGACTAGGGGCCGCTATCCTAGGATAGTTGTTTCCGATTCGGGGAGAAATCCCTCGAACCCTCGACTCGTATGATTATCTCGCTCACTTCGGTGGGATCATATAATGATAAGGGTGATGGCGTCGGCTACGTTTCGATCGTGTCTAACGATTACGTAACTAACGATAATCCGGATATCGATTTCGATACCAACGACAATTCTCAAATCATACACGATCTCGACAAGCAAAATAATAAAGAAGACATCCATCAAGGAGGCTACGAGAGTTCAACAAGCAACGAATCTATCTCGCGAGTTTCGAGGAGCTCCAATCACGATAGAAGTTAGAGCCTTCGTACTCGAAGCTAATCCGGAAGAGCCTGGTCATTCCGATTCAAGAAGAGACACCGGCAAGCTCGACAATAGATTCGAAGAAATTACAGAAGTCAACTTAAGGAGTGGAAAAGTTCTACCTCCGAGAATGGGTCCAAAAGACAAAGGACAGCAGGTGGTTGTTCAGGAAGAACCAACCCCGGCAGAAGAAACACCCATTCGAGAAGAAGCAGAGACACATGAAAACAAAGTGGACTACAACGTGCTAGCCCATCTTAGGAAACTACCAGCCAAACCGAGCATCTACGACGCTCTCATCTTATCAAAGGAGATGAGAGAAGCTCGATCAAGGCCTTACTTCGATCCGTAAATTTGCTTAGCTCAAATGGCCGGAGAGTCCTTAGATGAGGTTTGCTCGTTAAAGGAACAGACGAGGTGTTACCTTCACGGACGACGACCTACTACTTGGAACGACAGATCACAACCGACCGTTGTACATTTCGGCTACAATCGGAAAATTTACACTCTCCGCAGTATTGGTGGATCCAGGAGCATCAATCAATATAATGAATCTTCGAACGCTAAGCATACTTGGAAATTGATGCCCGCGAGCTCGAGGCGGACAAAATGTTATTAAGAGGATTCAACCGTAAAGGAGAAAGAGCCCTCGGCTCAATAACGCTATCGATGAAGACCGGTGACTTAGCAAAGACAACCGCGAAATTTCACATAATCGATTCAGAAACGTCATTCAACGCTCTACTGGGCCGACCATGGATACATGAAAACAGGATGGTACCATCATCTCTACATCAGTGCATCAAGTACTACGATGGAGGGGAACAGTGCATCAAAGGTGACTTACAACCATTCTCCGTACATGAAATTGGAATCCACGAGGATGCAGCTTATTATGCACCACCGAAGAAAACGATCTTCTCCAGAGATACCATAACAAATGAAACAAAGGAAATTTGGGACAACGAAGAATCCGAAGTTCTAGTCCAACAAGCCACTCACCACTCCCTTACGGCGAGATGGTGAAGGTTTCTCCACAACTCGCATCCGAGGTCGAGGCCGGGGACGAGGTCGTGGTAGAGACGTTAGGACGATCGGACGTGAGGAAACCAACCATCAATGTCGATCGGGAAAATAGTTCGAAGAAGAAAAAGAAATCAAACAAGAAGCAACGACAATAAGTCGAAGAAGCCGCAATTCGAATCCCTCTCGAAGATGAAAGAAACGAAGAATATAAATCGATGTACGAGAAGATTAACCACTATGTACATACTATGACCCCGACCCCCGATCCGTTCTAATAAGATCGAGGGTATGGAGGTCAAAGAGGTACGTAGCGGTGGTGCAAAACCAATCAAATTCTACCGTGGTGCTTCTTCCTCCAAAACTCGAAAATAATGTACAACTTGAAGATGCTACTTCATCGAATTAATGGAATTGCCTTTCGAGTGGTACTCTCCCCGTGTTCAAAATTTAATTCAACGTGGTTTCTTACCTCGACAGTGGACAAAAGGTCAATCACAACGTTTTGAAAATTTATGGAATAACTCCGTCGTCCACCCAACTCAAAGCATGGTCTCGGATTCGGCACGACAGGATCGATCGACGATACCGAATTTTGCTTGGTTGTCACCTGCGGGTCTAATGAAAACCGCATGGAAACTACGGACGAACTCGAAGATTTACAAATCGAGACGCTCCACCGTAGTTCGAAGAGGAAATCAAATCTACAATAGATGAGTTAATAGAAGTTAACTTAGGTACTAGCGAAGAGCCTAGACCTACCTTTGTTAGCTCTTTACTCAATAAAGAAGACTCCAAAGAAATAATCAAGTTATTAATGGAATTCAAAGATCGTTTTGCTTGGAGCTACGATGAGATGCTGTGTTTAGCTCCGCAGGTCGCAGTCCATAAACTAGAGTGGACCCTACTTCGTTCCACGTACAAGGTCCCGTAAGAATGCGTCCGGAAATCGAACAACAAGTCATAGCTGAAGTTAAAAAGTTAATAGTACGCTAAATTTGTCCGTGAAGAACAATACCCGACTTGGTTAGCCAACGTGGTACCGCCGTGAAGAAGAATGGTCGATCGAATTTGTGTGGACTTCGTAGATTTAAACAAGGCATGTCCAAAAGATGAATTCCCTCTACCGATCCTGCATTAATGATCGACATTGCTTCGACACATGAAATATTCTCATTCATGGATGGATCTTCGTGATACAACCAAATAAAAATGGCTCCAGAAGATGAAAAGCTTACAGACGTTCGTAACACCGATCGGAGTATATTGCTACACACGTGATGCCATTCGGATCGAAGAACGCAGGAGCAACCTACCGTAGAGCAATGACAAGAATTTTTGATGATCTCATCCACAATCAAGTCGAATGCTACGTGGACGATGTGGTCATCAAAAGCAAAGTAAAGGACAACCACTCGTATGATTCGAGAATTGTTTTCGAACGATTAAGACAATTTAACCTTAAGATGAATCCCTTAAAATGCGCCTTCGTGTCACCTCCGGGAAATTCTTAGGATTCGTTGTCCGACATCGTGGAATCGAAATCGATCCGGAAAGATAAAAGCTATCTTAGAAATGCCGCCTCCCAAAACCTTAAAACAACTACGATCTTTTCAAGGGAAGCCGGCATATCTTCGACGCTTTATCTCAAACTCGTCGAGTAGGTGTCACCTTTCTCGCACTAGTTAAAAAGGACGCCAAATTTATTCGGGAAGAGAAATGCCGTAAGGCCTTCGAGGACATTAAACAATATTTAATGACACCTCCCGTCTTAGCAGCCCCGGCCTCAGTGTAGACCGCTAATACTTTATACCGCGGCTTTAGACGACTCTCTCGAGCCCCGTTAGCCTGTGTCAATGATGAGGGTAAAGAAAATGCTCTTTATTACTTAAGCCGTCGTTCATCGCCGACGGAAATAAGGTATCCCGCAATTGAAAAGCATTGTTTCGGCCTCGATCTTCGCCGCTCAAAAGCTCGTGCACTACATGCTTTCTCATAAGGTCAACTCGATCTCGAAGTTTAATCCATCGCAATACTCGATGACTCGTCCAACGCTTTCCGGCGTACTTGCCGTATGGTCAATGATATTATTGCAATTCGATATAACTTTCGTGCCTCTTCGTGCCGTAAAGGGACAAGTCTTAGCGGACTTCTCGCAAAGACACCCTTTGCCGGCAGAATTTCCTCTCAACGACGATCCGCCGTATGAACAAATAATGAATCTAGAAGACCTCGATGATCGACGTTGGGAATTATATTTCGACGGAGCATCTTCAGCAGCACAAAGACGAAGAATCGCAAGTGATAGTGCCCGGTAAGGCAGAATCGGACTAATCTTTATAACACCGGAGCGGGGGATGTTAAGATACTCCTACCACTGACGTAACCATGTACAAACAACGAAGCGGAATACGAAGCCCTCATAACAGGACCGGAATTAACCATTCAAATGGGGATAACGGACATCAACATCTACGGGGATTCACGGCTAATCATTCAACGTATCGCCGGACAATACAAAATTTTAAAACCAAGACTCGAGCAATACTTCCAAGATGCCATACAAATTGTTGAACAGCATTCCGAATGTGACAATCTACAAAATTCCCGTAAAAGAAAACGCTCTAGCGGATGCGCTAGCCCGTCTCGCAAAAGAATTTGCCCGTTTGCAAGATGAATCGCTGGAAGTGTCGCTCACGGACGCCGTGTCCTATCACAGCTCGACATGTACACGATACACAAATCGAAAAGGAAAAAGGATCAATTGCAGAAGTGATGATAAAAACACGGAAGATCGGCGACAGCCTATCGATGGATTACCTACAAACAGAAAACTACCGGAGGATAGGTCGTTAGCCCATCGTATCAAGAAAAGAACTCGTCCTACGCATTAATAAACAACACATTATACGTAAGGTCTTTTCGATCAAATGCGGCTAAGGTGCCTAAGCGGGTCCGAGGCCCGTGAAATTGTTAAGGAGATGCATTCAGGACTCCGTGGCGCTCACTCGCCGGGTCCGAAGATGAAAATGAAAATTAAAAGGCTAGGGTACTACCGGCCCTCGATGATGACCGACCGCATGAAAATCGCCAAGGGCCGTCATCGATGCCAAGTGCACGGAGTGGTTCTACACCAACCTCCAAATGTGCTACATCCGACAATCGCATCGTGGCCATTCGAATGTTGGGGCACTGATATAGTGGGTCCAATAGAACCGCCGTCGTCAAAAGGACATCGCTTCATTCTTGCAACCTACGCATTACTTTTCCAAGTGCGCGAGGCGAGCTCCACTAAGAGAAGTGAAAGCACATCACGTGCTACAATTTTTCAAGAACCAAGTTGTCTACCGTTTCGGGGTGCCGCGCAGATCATCTCGTATAATGAGTCGCATTCGAAGCACACAAATCAACAATTTTGTCGAGAGACACCGAATCGACCGGCGATACTCAACAATTTACTACCCAAGAGCAAACGGCCTTGCCGAGGCTTTTAATAAAACTCTCGTTCAAATTTTAAAGAAGACTTTAGACGACAATAAGAGAAATTGGCACGAGAAGTTGTTAGAAGCCTTATGGGCTTACCGGACAACCTTCGTAACTCCTACACAAGCTACACCTTACGCTCCGGTGTATGGGTCCGAGGCAAGATGTTACCTTTAGAGGTTCGCCTCCCTTCACTCGTAATTGCAGCTTGCAAATAAAATCACAACAGAAGAGAACGCCAAATTACGACTCGAAGAATTAGAGAGCCCGGAAGGGAAAAGACTTGCAGCGCAAATGCAATTTAGAATTATACCAAGCTAAGATGATTCAGTGCTCATGATAAACCGGTCCGCCCGAGAACCTTTAAAGTTGGTGATCTGAGTTCTCGTTCTCAAAGACCTATTCTCGCACACCGCAAGATAGGAGGAAAATTTGAACCCACTCGGGAAGGACCATTCGTGGTCGAAGCAAGCATACTCGGGAGGTTCCTCCCAGCCTAGTGAATTGCCAAGGAGAACGACATATGCTTCCGATCAATGGACGATACTTGAAAAAGTATTACGCTACCCGATGTTTCGAAGGAATGAACTTTCCATCCCTAGAAGCACGGTGAAGTGATTACTTATGACTGGGTCCGAACCCAAAAATAACAAAAATGTGCTAAAATAAATAAAATCCTGATAATAAAGTTATTTTCCTTGTTTTCTTTTCCAAATCAAAATCTCTTACCTGATCTTATCCCACTTCATTCCTGTTAAGTTTGAAAATATAAAAAATAATAATAAAACAAGATGTCTTTAATAAACATTTTCTTGATGTTCTTGTTCTTAAGATGCACCCCCGATCCTTTTCCTTGTCTTTTCGCAGGGAAATGTCGAGCGGCGGTTGGTCTTGAACTTTAAGAATGGCGTAAGCCTCGCACTCGATGAAAAGAGGGTGAAAGATGGAGCGATAATCGAGATCGACTCGCATTTCGCACCGAACAGGCCTACAAGCACGAGGAAAGTGATCGGGTCCCGCTTGACCGAGAAGAACCGCCCGACATACAAGGATGAAAGTGGGTGGCCCAAGCCACCAATCCAAAGAACAAGAAAAGAAAGACAAATATCGAAGAAGATAAGAAAATGAAGTCCGTAGTCGCTACAGCAGAGGGCAAGCTTGCGCCGCCGCGCCCACAGAGATTCAAGAAGTTCGGAGAGCTACTCTCACAAAGCAACACAACGAAGAAATAAGAATCGCCGTATCCGTAAGATGTTGACAAAACTAGCCGCGGATCAAGACGACGAGGCAACTAGCTAATGTCGGTGCATACACTTCAAGGACACCGGCTCACCAGAACCGTAAGAAAGGAGGCCAGCCTCCTAGGATGACGTAAAGAACCGCAGAAATCTCACAAAGACCGAAGAAGGAAGGCTACCACGCCACCGGATAGAACCACCAGCTGATGCATGACCTTGTTGCAGTAGCAACCCCGGGGATGTCCCGACGTACATCATCCCCGAGGAGCCGAGGTATGCAGTGAGAACGTGAAGGGATTGAACCATACATCCCACAATATGTCACAAGGCCTCGCCATCTCGCATCATTCCGAATACGAGCCGGAGAGAATGCGAATATTGAAAAGAAAACCTTCGAATACTTCGAAAGGATTAGAGGCAGTAAGAATCAATATACTGGAGGGCCTCGAATTACATACGTACGTATTCTCGTAGTATGAGCAGCAGAAGAATCGTGGATTGCATCCGGATTTGAAAAGACCGGCCGAGCAGGCCGCCTAAGGGAAAACACATACTCGAGCCCCGGAGATGGATGCCGTGGAAAGGAAGAATCACAATACAATGTGGATGTCGTTACAACTTCGCCGAGGACAGGAAGGGAAACCCGCCGGAATACTCCGTCATGGGCAAGTGGATCCGATGCCATTAGTCATCAAGAGAATGGTAAAGAGATTGATAACATGGAGGGTACCGCCAGCAGACCGCATACCCAATAGCCGCATCATCAACATCTACAAGCAAGGTGACCGTATACCCCCACACATCGATCACCATGACTTTGTCGACCTTTCGCACGCCTCTTTTCTCGAGCGAGTGTAACATCATGTTCGGATCCGACCTCCGGATACAGAGTCCAGGTGAGTTCCGAGGGCCGAGAAAGATACCACTACCGGTAGGTTCCGTCATGATACCGAAGGGTAACGGAGCAGTATATCGCCAAGCATTGCATACCAGAGTACCAATGAAGCGGATCTCGCTTACGTTCGTGAGGATGGACGACGTAAAGATACCTTACCATTTCCACCTGTACCTCGAGCTAGAAAGCCTCCGACCTTACGAGCCGTGAGTTACATGGAAAATATCACACCTCCAATATACATCCATACGGCATCCTTGCCAAGGATGGCTTCGGAAGGTGATGTTATCGACCATGTATCTCACTATTCGTACATGGACTTTCGACGGATGCTTCTTTAGATGGATCGACAAAGATCATACACAAATCCGTTTCGAGTCTACATGGATTGTATGAAATATATTCCGTATCAAGTCGTACGATGTATCTTCAGCATGATTGGAATAAAAGTGACCATGTCACATTTTTCGGCCTTCACCTCTTTTGTGCAAATTGGTTGGGAAACGCCGTTAAAGTTAAATGAACTTCGAACAAAGAACGTAAAAGAAAGAAAAAAGAACAGAAGAAAACTTTCGTTAAAAAAAAGAGGATCTAAAAAAATGACAAACACCAAATTCACATGAACATTAAATAAGCAACAAAATAAAATTTGAATCATTAAAGGATAAACAAAATCAACAAGAATGTTAAATCAAATTCTCAATCAAATCTCGAATCCAATCTCGATCAAAATTCAAATTCAATCTTTCCGAATTCAAACTCATCCCTATCAAATTTCAAATTCAATCTTTCCGCATTCCAAATCTCTATCAAATCTCAAATTCGATCTTTCCGCATCTCACATCAAACATCACATCAAATTCAAACTTTTGGGTCGAGGATTTTACATCCAAGACCGCACCGCTTTAGGATTCTCTTCCTATCGCACCGAAATACATCAATCCAAACTTTTGGGTCGAGGATTTTACATCCAAGACCGCACCGCTTTAGGATTCTCTTCCTATCGCACCGAAATACATCAATTCAAACCTTCGGGTCGAGGATTTTACATCCAAGGCCGCACCGCTTTAGGATTCTCTTCCTATCGCACCGAAATACATCAAATTCAAACCTTTTGGGTCGAGGATTTTACATCCAAGACCGCATCGCTTTAGGATTTTCTTCCTACCGCACCGAAATACATCAATTCAAACTCTCGGGTCGAGGATTTTACATCCAAGACCGCACCGCTTTAGGATTCTCTTCCTACCGCACCGAAATACATCAATTCAAACTCTTGGGTCGAGGATTTTGCATCCAAGACCGCACCGCTTTAGGATTCTCTTCCTACCGCACCGAAATACATCAAATTCAAACTCTCGGGTCGAGGATTTTACATCCAAGACCGCACCGCTTTAGGATTCTCTTCCTACCGCACCGAAATACATCAAATTCAAACTCTTGGGTCGAGGATTTTACATCCAAGACCGCACTCGCGATCGAAAGTCAACGAAGACTTTCAATTTATGATCATTAAGATCCATCAACCGTTGCTATTCGTTCAATACTCTTCTCTAATACTTATTTTAAGGACCAGATGAAATTTCGGGTATGAGAATTTGTACATCTAATGATCTACAAGATATGTTTAATTTGTAAGTATTTTTTTAATGCAAATTCATAAACACATAATAACCAAGGTCTTTGAATTCATGATTTTTACATATTCATAAATAAGAACATATCTGTATTCATGATTGTAGAATTAGATCTGAGGAGATGGAGTTTTTCTCTCTAATCCACTAAAACGTTCTGAACTTTCTAATGGAGAGAAATATATGGTGTGTTAGGAAGAGAGATGACTCTTATCTGGATTCATGCGCTATTTAACCACTATCCATCAGGGGGTTACTGACTAATATGATTTATGATAATTTAATTAATTAATTAAAATTTTTTATTAAAATAAATGACATATTGGTAACCACAATCCATAAGAAGTTTGTTATAAAAAAGGATATAAGATAAATAAATAAATTAATTAAAATAAATGACACATATTAGTAACCACCATCCATAGGGGGTTACTTATATAAAAAAAAAGGATTTAAGATTAATTAATTAAATTGATTTAAGATTATCAAAATTGATTTAAGATAATTTAATTAATTAATTAAAATAAATGACTCATATTAGTAACCACTATCCATAAAGAAGTTACTTATCAAAAAGATTTTAAGATAATTTAATTAATTAATTTTCATTTATTATTAAAGTAAACGACTCACGTAGTGGATTTGTGGGGAATGTGGGCCACAATTAAAATATTAACATTCTCCCACTTGACCACGTGTGTGTGTGTGTGTGTGTGTGCGTGTGTGTATATTTAATAGCGCATATCATACTGCACAAAATATAAGTTAAAATCTTTCTTTATATTGGTCAAATCATAAATCATCACTAAATACGAAATTAATATGAATCATGGCGGTTGTGTATCAATTTATTGACACAATCCCTTCCATGTATTACAATATCAATTACATACTTAACATAATGAGAAATAACATCATGATCCCCTAATATCTATTAATAGACAAATCTTGTTAAACATCACACAATTTAAAGTGTACACTAATTATAAAATAAGATATATAAATATCAGAAACAACAATAAACCGAGCTCAAAGTGTCAAACATAAAGAACATTAAACATAAACAAATAAAAGGTTTTGTAATTCTCATTATCACGACAAGTTCGTTAACCGTCTTTGTGAGAACCCTTTTGCTAATGGATCCAGATTCATTAGACTGGTGGTAATATGTTCAATTGACACCATATGTTTCTGAACTTCTTCCTTAACGACATAGTATTTTAATTCCATGTGTTTAGCACATTTGGAATACTCGTCTGTCTTAGAAAAGAAGTCTATTGCAGAGTTAACACAGTTAATTTTCATCGCCTTGGCAATACTATCGACAATTCCAAGTCCTAAAATAAAATTCCACAGCCATAAGCCCTGAATTGTAGCTTCAAAACATGCCACAATTTCAGCTTCCATAGTGGTGTTGACCTCATTTTTGATGAGGTCTTCTCTTCTTCTCTTTAAGATTCTCAGGATCTAGCCTCAGGCTTTTCCTTCGACTATCTTAGAGGACTAGAATCGGGATCCACCACTTAGAAATTTAAACCACTTCTTAACTCCCCGCAAACTCCACAAACTCGACCGTAGACCCCTAATCACCTGGAGGGTCGAAATCAAATGTGGAAGTTTAAAGGATGAGTTCCTATAGGACTCTTCGGCCTTAGATCGCCCCGGTAGCCTCGGTCCGGTGAAGGGTCGACTCGCACACACACTACACTTTCACACACCTCCTAAAAACACACCCATACCTGACTTGACCTCCCCGACTCATGTAGGTGATTCACATGGATGGTCCTTAACCCCTAAGCCCTTGGCTAAGAGGGTTAGGAACAACATGGTGAATGCCTCAAATGAGTCCCTTCATGGCTCATGTGGGCTTGATATGGCTTCATGGCTCAACCAAAATGATTTCATTTCACTTACATCCACCCGATCTTCAATTTTCCAAATTTTCAATTTTTGACCCCCGGGACCCAACACCCGCCAACCTACCCAAAGCCCTGAATAGCCCAAACTTCTCAAAAATTTCCAAATCACCCAAATTTCTCCAAAATCAATCCCAAACAATTCCACATCACTTAAATTGATCATCCATAACCAAAAATGCCAAAAAATTCCAAAATACCCCCCAATACCTTCCAAATACCCAAAATACCCTTTTGACCCAAAAATCCAAAAATTCAGAAAATTCCCAGAAAATTCCAGAAAATCCCAAATATTCCCAATTTCATTTTGTTCAACTACACCATGGACCAATTTTGTCAATTTACCCCACTTTTATCAAAACCCCCAATTTGACCCATTTTAACCCAAAGTAAACCCAATGTCAAACCAAACCTACCCAATTGACCCAAATTCTGGTCCAATTCAATTCTAAACTTCAATTCAACATCCCCAACACCAATCTAGACCACAGCCAAGCTCAATTCGATTGAAATTTGGGTCCAATTTCACTTTTGGCCTTAAAGCCCAATTTGGACCTATGACCCAAACCTAACCCAAACTCACCCAATTCAACTCCAATTAACCCCAAATCTTTTCTAAACCTTCCTTGACATCCCCATAAACAAAACACTAGCATGATTTGCCCAAAATTTAGACCCAAACCCCACTCAAATTCAACCCAAAATCAAAAAGCCCAATTTTGACCTAAACCTAAACCTAGCCCAAATGAGCCCAAATCCCAAAATCAAAACCTAACCAAAGCCAAAACCTCTTTGGAACACTCCCATAAACATTTCCCAACATTAATTTTACATCAATTTCAACTCTAGCCTAACCTTGGCCCATGGTAGCCCATTTTGGCCCACCTTAGCCTCTTTACCAAAAAGCCCATATCCAACCCAATTCAAACCCAAATCACCTCAAATTTGTTTCAAACCACTCATGAAGCATCCCTAAACCAAACTCAACAATTATTTGGCCCAAGCCTTTACCAAAATTTCATCCCAAAATCCATTTTAAATTTAAAAGCCCACTTCCCTAAACCTCCCTAAAAGCCCATTTCCACCAAATACAAAAGCCCAAATTTGGCCCTAAAGCCCACATGACATTTCCATTTGCCATCCATTTAATCAAAGCCATTCCCTAAGTTATAATTCCATCATCAAACAATTCCAAATCAAGCCCCATACAAATTCACACCAAAATATCCAAAATTCTTAAAACCCATTTTTATGAAATCGACCCAACCTTTTCCCAAGCCAAATGGAGCCATGGAGCCATGCACAAGCCATATGCAAGCCATGAGAGCCTCTTTACATGTCACCATGCCATTTTGGGCAAAAGGAGGAGGCTCTTTCCTTAATTCCTAAAGGTGATTAACCACTCCCATGATTCCCCTTAACCATGCTTATGCCTAATCGTGCTTGGATGGTGACTCGACCCTACCGATTATGCCGAGCCAAATCACTTTTCCCTCAGCCCAAAACCAAGCCTTGGGTGGTGCACCTAGCCCAAGTGGAGGGGTCGACCAATTTGAGCCAAAATAAGCCCTCTCCCATTCCATTCTAATCCAAGCCCTTTACACATGGCATTTGCCAATCGATTGCACCAAGTCCCGCCCCGACCCACCCGACCTCGAGGGTGACCCATGCTCGGCCGCCGCCACCCAGCCGCCGGAAAACACCATGCCCGAAACCTCGGGAGAAGCCAAGCTTTGAAATTCCATCCCGCCGAGCCGCCCCACTCCAAATGGATAGCATGGCCGTTCTTCCTCGACCTAAGCAACCGATCCCAACCATTAAACCCCCCGGGAGAGCCTCCACCCATGCCTATTTAAACACCACCCCCTCACGGCCATGAAAAGAGAGTTGCAAAAACCTCGCCAAAACTCGCCAAAATTGTTCCGCACCCTCCTCATACACAGAGCACTTGATCCCCAAGGAGATCCCCCCGCCATTTCTTCTCTCGCGAGCTCAATTTCGTAGTCGAAATCCAAGCCCAAAACCAGGACACTCCTCCACAAAGTGAGCCAATCCCCAAATCGATTGTTTCTACACCTTCACTCGTACCAAGGGAAGGTGTCCACCAACGAAAGCCCCATCTCCGTGCCACCCGGCTTGCTCCGTACTCCAAGCTTTGTGATCGACTGTGGTCGAAGTCCAACCTGGACAATTCACTGCACTCAGAGACTTCATCCGGAGCTTGCTAGATCCAACCGAAGGTGCAACAACTCTCGCATCGAAGCTTCACTTCTCCGAGCAAAGGTATGAACTCATTCTTCTTCCCGAGCTTACGGAGATTCTCCATTTCATTTGAGTAAATTTCAATGCATGTTTACCGTATGGATGTGTTCGTCTCTTCAAGACGAATCCATGGAGCATAAGAACACGAAAATCCATCGAGAATCGAGCGAGAAATTAGTGGTTGAAGGTTGACGGCCACGGTGCACACCCGCCGTAGACGATGACCGATGAGCCGTTGGATCGCGCGTGTATCGAGCGGACGGATCGATCGCGCCGACCGCAGAACGTTACGCGAACCGCGGGTCCCGGACGGCCGACTCGGATGGCGGCGCCCAATCGCGCCGCGACACGTACCGCTTCGGAGAGGCTAAGGATGCGCCGGCGCCGCGTCACTTAAGTAGATAAATAGGGATATTTTCTATTTATTTAATTCCTGAACTTTAAAAATTCATAACTTTGTGTAGAAAAATCACAAAAATAAAATAAAAATACCCTCTCGCTCAGCTGAACGAGGGAGAATAATGTGGAAAAGAAATTAATTAATTTTGTCCAGTATTTTATTTTTAATTAATTATTTACTCCCTCGCATTGTTTTAATTCTCCATGCATGTATACAATTCACCATGGTACGAGACTATAGTGGCTTTTGAAGCCTCCGAACTTAGGGACATTCCCCGAATTTTCCAAGGTCGCAGGCCATCTCTGTGAAAAGTTATTGATTTTTCAAATGCATGTTGTCGCTTTAAGTATTTTAATTTCAAAAATTAGCATGTTGTGAAATAAATTCTAGGAAAATTTGGTGATGTTCCATATGACCAGAGAACCCTAGGAAAAATAGGATTCGGGTAAATTCACTCAGCATTAACCCTAATCGGCTTAAACACCCAAAATAGGTTTCTAATTAATTAGAGTTAACCATAGATCAAATTGACTTGAAATCAATTCTCCACTGACCTTTAGGATCAGAGGAACCCATCATAAAAATTTGAGGTCAATCGGACTTGGTTAGCCCCACTAATCGGGTTAATTAAGCCACTTAGTCATTTTAAATTTTAAAAATTCATAACTTTCAAAATATCTTTCAAAAATTCACCAAATTGGTTTTGGAGTCTCTCTGATATCAGGGGAGTTTAAGAAAATTAAAATTTCAATTTTCTAAAAAAGTTGATTTTTAATATTATTTTAATATTTTTAATAATTAAAAAATAATAAAAATCACAAAAATAATAAAATTCACCAAAATGTCATATTTTGAATTTCAATCACTTAGGAACAAGTCCCATATTTTTCCTAGGTTTATTTAGTGAGATATTAATTTTTTAAAGCTCTAGAGTAATTTTAAAATTAAAAAATGTATTTTCTAGCATTTTCACCAAAATAATTATAATAAATCAAAGGAAAATCAGAAAATTGTAAAGTTTGGTTCTCTGGAATCCTTGATATCAGAGAGAATTTTAAAAATTATAAAATTTGTTTTTCAACATTTATTTTATTTTTAAATTAATTAATACTCCGTAACTTAGAATAATTCTAATAAATAAAATATAATTCAAAAAATTACAAAATTTGGTCCAAGTGGTCCTCTGGTCATTAGGAATGTCCCCTAATTTTCTTAAGGACAGAAACTTTCCCTTGGTCATATTATTGAATTTTCCTTGGAAATTTCTATTTTCTACAAAAAATAATTATATAAATAAATTAAATACAAAAAAAATCACATTTTCTCCTCTCATGTCTTTATTGACACATAAATGAAGTCACATAAAAATTTCAAGTTCATTTGAGTTCAATTTAATGAGTTATGAAATTATTAAGCTTGAAGGGCAAAATGGTAATTAAAATTTTAACCCTTAATTAAAACTTTAGGTTTAATAAAAATTAACAAGTAAAATATTTGATCCTAATCTGATTTGGATGATTGAAATTTAATAATTAAAGGGTAGAAACCCATTAAGCATTTTAAAATGATTAAACTTTAATTAAATAATTAATTGAATTTGGAAGAATAATAAAATTGGAATTATTAAAATAGTGGATATTATTAGGAAGAGGTTTATTCTTTAATTTAAAAATCCCTAAATTAATCATCTCATTAATATTCAACTCTTAATTAAAATGATAACTCAAATTTAAAATATTAAAAGACTTAATCATTAAACTAAAATTAAATCATTAAACTCTTTCAAAAAAATTTTCAATTAAATTAAATTAAATTAAAATTAAATTAAATTAAATAAACAAATTAAATTAAATTAAATGAATTAAATACATTAAATTAAATTAAATTAAATTAAATTAAATTAAATAAAATTAAATAAATAAATTAAAATTAAATAAATAAATTAAATTAAATTAAATAAATTAAATTAAATTAAAATTAAATTAAAATTAAATTAAGAAATTAAATCAAATAAACTAAATTAAATTGAATTAAATTAAATCAAATCAAACTAAATTAAATTGAATTAAATTAAATCAAATCAAATTGAATTAAATTAAATTAAATTAAATTAAATTAAGTTGAATTAAATAACCTCACTTAAGACATGAAGAAATAAATCTAAAATAACTTGAACACTATTCCAAACTTAAATCATTAATTTGAACTTAAATTTGAATCACAAATCATTAAATATCATTTTGCCCTTAGGAGCTTTAGTTATCATAACTCCTAAATAAACATTAAAATGAAATGTTACTTCACTTATGTGACATTCAAATGTCCTAGCTTCACCGAGTAAGTTAACAAAACTTCGAAAACCTCGAACGATCGATTCATTTACACAATTAAATTCATTTGGACTTAAAACAATCCTAGAAATATTGAAAAGATGTTTGGGATCTCTCCTAAGCACTTCCTCAATATGATAGGATGTTGATAAGAACAATCGAACTTAATCGTTCTTCGATGAAGAAAATCGTCTTCAAACTAAAAACACAAAGAACCTAGACGTCATAGGAAATGACTAGCTATAGGATTAGGAATTTGGTAGAAAACCATAACCCTTACCTTAGCTCTACCTAGGAACTCGCTTAAATATTCTAACCGTGTTTTAAGTGCACTTGGGATGACGGGAAGACCCTCCAGTGTACGCTTTTATTTTTATTGCAATTTATTTTACTGAAATTTATTTAATCGCATCGCACTTACTTTTCTTGCATGATAAACAACAGTTGCATGAAAACCTACACCTTTAGGACAAAAACCAAAACTGAAACCCAAAACTAAAATAAAAGACACTACAAGATAAAATTCACCTCCACAACATTTCAAAATATAAGACAACTCAAAATTTAATCACAAACATAACACAAAACTACAATTACAACTAAATTAAAACGTCTTGTCGGATGATCTGGAATACCTCGGATGATGTAACCTACGTGTTGCTAACGGGATTTCCCACGGTCTAAATGAAAGTGTGGAACTCATTCAACTGAGTTTAGCAAATTCATCCGGACTAAGTGAATCCGATAAAAATAATGATGCCGAAGGATGGAACCGCTGGATCTTAACCGGTGTCGTTATAATCAACTTTAAGATTTGTTTTAATTAAAACACAAAAAACACTTAGAAATTAAAACTTCTCTAAACCGTAACACTTCTCCCATCTCTTGATTTATGATTTCTAAAACTAAACCTCTCGCAACAACAAGGAGCTCGGAGCATGGTGGGCAAGCACGGCCATCGTCGTCGAAGAAACTCGAACCTACATCAACAAAACTTTCCTAGAATTAAATAACAAAGCCATAGGACTTCGAGGTAGTCTCGCTCTAGTGCAACATAAATCCTCAACTCTTCGTTAGGCATCCGCATCGCAAATTAAGCCCTAACCTGGTCTTAGGATTCCGAGGTAGTCGTCCGATACGACATAAACCCTCATATCTTCTGTGCAATTTGTATGGTTCTATCATATAAATATAAGCCCTAATTAACTAAATCGGCAAGATTAAAACATTAAATAAACATTAGGACTTTCTTAAATCCAAGCCAAACAATAGGATAGTCTGGAGATTACCGAAGTCCGCTTCGAATCCGTGATCTCTTCTACTTTTCTTCCTTTCGAATTCCCAAAATAAAAATGTTCTAAATTTGATCCATTCCCTATTGAAATTTCCAAAATTCAATCCTTTTGAAAACTTAAACTTCGAAATTCTCGAGAGCAGAATTATTGATTATTATCGAGAGTTTTCTTAGGTGATTCCCGTCACTTAAGATGTAATTAACTATGTGGGCTCGCCCTTATGTGGAACTTTAAGAACCCGGTAATATAAACCCCGCTTAATTCATTTATATTAAGCAGGGAATTTGTCGACTTATAAAATTGGTTCGCAGACCAAACGGATGTCACAAACCTTTCTAGTTTATTTAATCGAGCCCTATCATCAAGCAAAGGTGTCTATTCTTCGGATAGATACACGGCTCGTGATGCGGTGCTCGTTTATATAAACTATTCGGGATGTGAGATCGGCTTGATTTCATATTTTAAAATTTTCAAATTTAAAATTATTTTCAAAATAAAATACTACTTTTCAAATTATTTATTTAAATTAAATTAAAAATTCGCCGACAATTTCTGTAGGCGACCCCCCTTTTCAAAATAAAACACATAACCTAAAAATATGCCGACAAGTGGATGCAACAGTGATAGTCTGCTTCGTACTTTTTCATGAGATTGATCCTTCAGCAAAAAAAAAACAAATATCCAAATGTTGATTTTCTAGTATCAACACATCCAACAAAATCTGAATCTGAATGTCCTATCACTTCAAGATCATTAGATCTTCTATAAGTGAACATGTTGATCACAGGAAAATATATTAAGAAATTCATACCCATTATTTATGAAATTACACTTTAAAGAAAGGTATTTTCTTTATTTTATTGCAGGAATTAAGATTTATAAGTGATGAAAGCAAAAAACATGAAATGGAGCGAATTTGGATCAAAAAAGGAAGAAATTCATGCAAAATGAACTAAGTCGCTGACGGCGAGATCGAGCCCGCCGACGGCGAGATCGTGAGGAGAATTTTTGAAGGATTTGCAACTACCTCGCCGACAGTGAGCCCGAGCCCGCCGACGGCGAGATCGCGCGGTTTGGAGACCTTCTAGAAGCCCGCAGACGGCGAGGTCGTTTCTCGCCGACGGCGAGACAGTTCAAAATGCTAGATACATTGAACCTGGACGCTTTTTGAAGAGGTGTTTAAACACTCTTTGGACCTTTGCCTACCTCTATAAATAGAGGACGAATTTTAGTATATGGTGTGTCTCCTGAGTGTCAATTTGTGTCTATTTTAGAGAGTCTTAGTGTCTACTTGGTGTCTATTTTAAGAATTTAAGAGTGTAATTAATGAGTTTAGAAGTGTGCTGTACTAGAAGGAAAAGTCAAAGGAACTTCAAGGAGTCCGTCTGGGAGGAAATCGAGATAAGTATCTTTGTTTATTGTTGTTAACTTTAAATGAAATCCATGCTTTGTTTAATTTCCATGCATTATGAGTAGTTTTCTTAGTCTTTCTCCTTGTTTATGAAGTTATGTGAATTGATGAAATTAAATAGAAGTGCCTAATATATTAAAATAAATTGTGATAATTTTTACTTAAAACTTAATTTACTTTTCAATATGGCCCATCGATTTGTTAAAATATGTTGAATTATCAACTATAAGTAAAGATTACATCCAATATTCAGTGGAAGTCAAAAGCCTTGGAAGGAGGGTGCAAATAAATAGGAAATATTATTTATCGGACGTAGAATCGGACATTTTAGTGCGACGTACTAAAATATTCAATTTGGTCCTATTGTTCGAGAGCCGAAGTGTAGATGTTAGCCCTCAGTGAGGGGAACGTGGGAGCTCAAGTGACAACAATATCCTCCCAGCCTAGTTGCAGATTCAGTAATCAAACATAGGACTAGTCAATGTTCTTTGCACCTGGACCAAAGGGTAAAGAATAGGAATGCTCCTATTTGTCACAATACAATAAAAATTCTATTTGAATTCATCATTCACTTAATTTTCTAAAACAAGGAGAAGGATACTTTTTCTGAAATCTTTAAATCAACTTTATTTAAAGCATTAGTTTACTTTAGTTCGCTTTAGTTACGTATTCTAAATTTCCGTATACTATATTAGTAAGTAAATACTTTTTAAATTTAGCTGTTACAAATCTTTTAAAACTTTCCTGTGGGATCGATAACTAGGACTCCACTAGAGCCCTGTATTACTTGATATGATACGTATACTTGCGTAGAATCCATATTATACATTCCATCATAAAATCAAATATATATATTAAAGCGGGATCAAATTTTTGGTGCCGTTGCTATTAACATAATTTGCAAACATAAAAAAGTGGGTCAAGTTTTTGGCGCCGTTGCCGGGGAAGTAAAGAAATTATTTACTAGAGTAACTGACTATTTTAAAATTTATTTTGCAAAATTGTATGCGTAAATTTGGAAACGAAAATTTAATCACCTTACAATTCAGAATTAGAGCGTACAATTAAAAGAATTAGAAAACAAAAAAGAGAAATTATAAATTTAACACAAATGACGAATATTCCTGAAAATGAAAATATCAATCAACAGAGACCATTAAGAGATTATGCCAACCCTATATTAGATGAAATTCATTTAACTATTCAAAACCCTGATGTAGCTGCTAACTCATTTGAACTTAAACCTGCAATTATCCAAATGGTACAAAACAATCAATTTAGTGGTTCACCTACTGAAGATCCTAATTTACATCTTGCTAGTTTTTTTGAACTATGTGCTACTTTCAAATATGAAGGAGTATCTAACGATGCTATTAGACTTAGACTTTTTCCTTTTTCTTTAAGGGATAAGGCTAAAATGTGGTTAAATTCGTTAAGCACTCGGATCTATTAAAACTTGGGGAGAATTACCACAAAAATTTCTATCCAAATATTTTCCACCATCTAAAACTCGCTAAGCTTAGAAATGATATAACTTTTTTTAGTCAGCTTGATGAAGAATCAATATATGAAGCTCGGGAGAGATTTAAAGAACTTCTTAGGAAATGCCCACATCATGCGTTACCGTATCGAGTTAATTATTCAATCTTTCTATAATGGATTAGTAGGATCTCTTAGATCAATCATCGATGCTGCCACCGGAGGATCATTAATGTCAAAACCATTTGATGAAGCCTATGCACTAATCGAAGAAATGACTACCAATAATTTTCAATGGCTCGCCGATAGAATGAATCCGAAAAAGATATCTAAGTATTCATGAAAATGATGCAATATCTATGTTAGCTTCGCAAATCGTCGCTATATCTAAAAAATTAGATCATTTTGGAATGAATCACGCTCCAACTATATTAGAAGAAAACTCATCTCGGACAACTTATAGATTCCCAATCTCATTATGAAACTATAAATGCTATTAATAACGTAATCTAATAATCCTTATGCGAATTTTTATAATCCTGGATGGAAAAATTATCCTAATTTTAATTGGAATAACAATACAACTAATCAAACATTGATGAACAACATAACACAACAATTAGGAAATCCCTCTAACCAAGGAAATTCTAATTATAAACCTAGTTATCCATCTGGATTTAATAATAATAACCCTCAATTTAAAGATAAGAAATTATCTATAGAAGAATTAATTTTAAATATGGGTCAACATTTACAAAATCAAGAAAATCAATTACAAAATCAAGGAAATCAATTACAAATACAAGGAAACCAATTACAAAATCAAGGAACAACTATTAAAAATATTGAAACTCAACTTCGACATATCGCTACCGCGCTTAATAATAGAATACCTGGAAGATTTCCTAGTAATGTGGAAATAAATCCCAAAGACAAAGGAAATGAACAAATTAAAGCGATACAATTACGAAGTGGAAAAGAATTAGAACCTCGAATTCGTAAAGAACTGGAAAGTCAAAAAGAGGAAGTGGAAATCGAAAAGGAAAAGAATCAACAAGATCCGAACTTAGAAAATCCTTTAATACCAATGAAAATTTCGTTGAAAAACCTCCACCACCATTTCCTCAACGACTAAATCAACATAAAAAAGATAAACGATTTGCTAAATTCCTCGAAATTATGAAGAAATTAACAATAAATATTTCTTTCGTAGAAGCTTTGAACGTATGCCAAACTATGTAAAATTCATGAAAGATATTCTAAATAAAAAAGAAAATTTACCGATAATGAAATGGTCGCACTTAATGAAGAGTGTAGTGCTATTATTCGAAAAAGCTTACCGAAAAATTAAAAGATCCCGGTAGTTTCACTATACCTCGCGCTATCGTGAGAAAAATTCTATGGAAAAGCTTTGTGTGACTTAGGAGCAATCATCAATCTAATGCCTCTATCAATTTTTAAGAGATTAGGATTGGGAGAAATTTCACCTACTTCAAGTAACCCTTCGCTAGCCGATCGTTCGTTACATATCCTAAGGGAGTTATTGAAGATGTTTTAGTAAAAGTGGATAAATTTATCTTCCCTGTAGATTTTATTGTTTTAGATATGGAAGAAGATAAATAAATTCCTATCATCTTAGGAAGACCATTTTTAGCCACTGGGAAAGCTATGATCGATGTTCGTAAAGGAGAATTAACTATGAGAGTAAATGACCAAAAAGTAACTTTTAATATTGCTAAATCAATGAAATATCCCGCGCTAGAAAAAGATGATGAGTGTTTTCAAATGGAACTACTCGATCATTTACAAAAAGAATATTTTAAGGAATATTATGAAGAAAAATTAGAAAAAGAAAATACTGAATTAATTGAAAAAGCCGATATAAATGAAGAACTAGATTATATTCAAGAGAAATTTGAATTTTTTGATAATACAGAAAACAATGAAAAAAATATAGTTCCATCGATTATTAAACCTCCCGAACTTCGAGTTAAAAATGTTACCTAATCATTTGAAATATGCTTACTTAGGTAATTCTTCAACTCTATCAGCTTATTATTTCATCTCGAATTAAATGAATCTCAAGAACAAAAACTTTTAGATACCTTAAAAAAATATAAGAAAATTTTTGGTTGGACTTTAGCATATATTAAAGGAATTAATCCTTCAATCTGTATGCACAAAATTATTTTAGATAATGAACATAAGCCTAAATTAGATCCCCAAAGGAGATTAAACCCGATAATGAAAGAAGTAGTCAAGAAAGAAATTTTAAAATGGCTAGATAATGGTATTATATATCCTATTTCTGACAGTGCTTGGGTAAGCCCAATTCACTGTGTGCCTAAGAAAGGAGGCGTGACCGTAAAAGCTAATGAAAATAATGATCTTATCCCTATAAGACAAGTTACCTGGATGGCGAATATGTATCGATTATAGGAAATTAAACGTCGTACCACTAGGAAAGATCACTTCCCTTTACCATTTCTAGACCAGATGTTAGATAGATTAGCCGAACATAAGTATTTTTGTTTCTTAGTTGGATACACCGGTTATCATCAAATACAAATTGCTCCTGAGGATTAAGAGAAAACCACATTTACTAGTCCTTATGGAACTTTCACTTTTCGAAGGATGCCTTTTGGATTATGTAATGCACGTGCAACATTCCAGAGATGTATGATGTCTATATTTAGTAAATTAATTGATAATGTAATAGAAGTATTTATGGATGATTTCTCTGTATTTGGAATATCATTTGACACGTGCTTAAATCATCTTGAAAAAGTATTTAAAGTATGTGAGAAAACTAATTTAGTTCTTAATTGGGAGAAATGTCAATTTATGGTTGCAGAGCGGCATTGTATTAGGACATAAAATTTCAGAAAATGGCATGGAAGTAGACCCTGCAAAAATTCAAGTTATAGCTAAATTACCACCTCCAACTACGGTAAAAAGGGTAAGAAGTTTTCTTGGACATGCTGGATTCTACAGACATTATATAAAATATTTTTTAAAAATTACTAAACCTCTATGCCAACTTCTTGAAAAAGACAAGAAATTTGAATTTACAACTGAATGCCTGAATGCTTTCAAATTATTAAAAGATAAATTAATTACAACACCTATAATAGTTTCACCTAATCGGGAGAAACCATTCGAGCTTATGTGTGATGCTAGTGATTATGCTATAGGAGCGAGTTCTTGGGCAAAGATATGATAAGATTTTCAAAGTTATATATTATGCTAGTAAAACTCTAAATAATGCCGACATAAATTATACAATTATCGAAAGAGAATTATTAGCAGTTGTATATGCTTTTAATAAATTTCGAGCATTATCTAATAGAACTAAATGTATTATGCATACCGATCACTCTGCTATAAAATATTTAATGCAAAAGAAGGATTCTAAACCAAGATTAATTAGATGGATATTATTAATGTAAGAATTTGATTTTGAGATCGTTAACAAAAAGGAACCGATAATCAAATTGCCGATCATTTATCAAGATTAGAATATCATGAATTATCCGATACCGATAATGAAATTATGCATAGTTTTCCCGATGAACAACTTTATAATATAAATGAGTGGAAAATACCTTGGTATGCCGATATAGTAAATTATATTGTAAGTGGCATTTTACCACCTATGTTAACTTTGCAACAACGAAAAAATTCATTCATGATACTAAAACATACTTTTGGGATGAACCATACTTATATAAGCAATGTAAGGATTTAATTATTAGAAGATGCGTGCCTTATGAAGAAACTGAACCAATTATTCAAAAATGTCATGATTCCGATTTTGGAGGACATTTTGGGATCGATAAAACCGCATATAAAATTCTACAATCCGGATTCTACCGGCCTACTCTATTTAGAGATGTATACAGATATATAAAAACCTGCAATAAATGCCAAAGAGTAGGAAATATATCAAGAAAAAATGAAATGCCGTTGAATTTTATATTAGAAGTTGAAATTTTTGATGTTTGGGGATTAGATTTCATGGGACATTTTATTCCTTCATTTGGAAACTCATATATATTATTAGCTGTTGATTATGTTTCTAAATGGATTGAAGCGCAAGCTTTACCTATGTGTGATGCTAAAAGTGTTTCAAAATTTTTAATGAAAAATATTTTTACTAGATTTGGAATGCCGAGAGTGATTATCACTGACGGAGGAACTCATTTTAGAAACAAATATATTCACAAACTAGTAGAAAAATATAATATTATTCATAAGATATCAATCGCTTATCATCCACAAACTAGTGGATTAGTCGAAGTTTCTAATCGAGAGATTAAGCGTATTTTAGAAAAGTCCGTAAACCCTAATAGATCGGACTCGGTCTATAAGACTAGACAACCGCATTATGGGCATACAGGATCGCTTATAAAACTCGGATTGGAATGACTCCTTATGTACTTATATATGGAAAAACTTGCCACTTACCAAGTTGAATTAGAACATAAAGCATATTGGGCGATTAAAGAATTTAATTATAATATGAAAGAAGTCTGGTGAGAAGAGATTGATGCAATTAAATGAATTAGAAGAATTAAGGAATGAATCATATGATAATGATAGGATTTATAAAGAAAGGATGAAATTATGGCATGATCGGAAGATTAATCAGAGAAATTTTGAACCAGGACAAGAAGTTTTGCTATATAATACTAGATTGAAATTATTTCCTGGGAAATTGAAATCTTGAAATCTCGATGGTTAGGGCCTTTCACTATAACTCAAATATTTTCATATGGAACTATAGAAATTGAAGATCCAAAAACAAGACATAGATTTAAGGTAAACGGACATAGATTAAAACCATATTTCGAAGGTAGAAGACCAAATTTTAAAGAGGTTTTAATGCTTAGTCGACTCGATTACTAATTGAAATTAGGTCGGGCTGACGACGTTAAACCAAGCGCTTTATGAGAGGCAACCCATAGTAGTCTTTTATTTTAATTATATACAAATTAGTGAGTCTGTATTATTAAAATAAATCTTACTACTCAATTTTTTAATTAGAATCATCACAAATTCGAACCTATATGATGAGATCAGAAAATATTCGGACCAGAGCGAAATTGAGCAATTTTACGAAATCTCGCCGACGGCGAGGTCGATTCTCACCGACAGCGAGATCGGCGCCTAATTACATTTTAGTTTATAACTAGCTCGCCGACGGCTAGAAACTTCCCGCCGACGGTGAAGCAGTTGAAAAATTGGTTTCTTAAGTTTTTTTGTGCGATTTTGGACGGTTCTAAAGCCATTTCTTTGTAGAAAACCATTCCAAATTCATTTTTACACTATTTTCTTCCTAAGAAACGACTAGAGACCATTCCTTTCAATCCGAAATGACCACCAAACTCTTAGAAACCACAAAAACTAGAGTTTTCAACCGAAGAAAATTCGTCAGTTCGGAGGCGCAGCGCATTTTCAACAAAGTTTTAATGAAGAAGCAACTTATTAAAGAAAGGGGATTTGTCAACAGAGGAGTAGATAATTCCACCACAAAAATTGAAGAAATGATCGCGCAAGGGCATTGTGAGGTATTTTGCTATACGACATCCGCTGTAGTTATTCCTGTAGTTAAAGAGTTTTACTCTAATCTACATGCGATCAACAATGGAAGTGTCTACGTCAGAGGAAGATCGGTAACATTTACTCCTTCGAGGGTAAATGAAATATTTTCTATAGAAAATACCTCTGTCTCTCATTATTCAAACTTTGTTCCTTCAAGATACAATATGAACGAGATTTAATACCTAACCGACGAACCCGATGATCGGGAGTTACGCGAAGACGGTATGTCGGCTTTTTCGCATCACTTCTTAACCCCGTCTCGAAGCATCGGCATTTCTTTATCTCATCAAAATTATTACCCACTATGAGGGTAAATAAGGTTCCAAAGGAATGCGCTATATTAAATTATTGTATTCAAATTGGACTACCTATCGATGTTGGATCAATTATAGTAAAGTCTCGCATTGGGATTGATTGTGCATGGGTCGGCTCATGGACTTGGACACCCATCAACTATATTTGCTTTATGCAGATCGTACCAAGTTTCTTATGAGGCTTGGGAAAAGGTACTTTTGCCATGTAAACCACTCGATCCTACGGATATGTTTCCAACTTTGGATAACAATGATGAGATTACCATTATTTCGAAGAGCATCACAGAACAATCCTTTAGCAAGGCCCCTTACTGATAAAACAAATTTCATTCTGAAAAAGATTAAAGGATTAGAGAAAGAGTTGCAGAACGTGATGAATTCCATCGATAACATCTCTGATATGTTTGATCACATTGACTGGAGGATGAATGAGCACTTTGATCATACTGGACATCTGGAGGCCAGTTTTATTCATTTACTGAGATAGAAAGGGTGGGTTGATGAAGAATCTACTGCAGAATTCTCTTTCAGGCCTTTCTACAATCTATTTGTGCACCTGCGTCACATCAGAAATATTAGAGAGGATTTTAGTTCAGACAATGAGGAGTAGTAAAGATTTCTATCTTATGTTATATTTGTGTGTATATTTGTGTTGATTTGGATTTAGGTTTTATTATGATTTGAATTTTAATTTGATCATCTCAGATTTAATGAAATTATATGTATTTGTTATGTCTCAGCATTTAGTGTATAGTGGTTTGGATTGCGATGCTGAGTATTATGAATTTGGACATTTAAGTTAAGTATGTTGTTAGTTGTTAGTGTGAAGTTTGTAAGTCTCATGGATTTCATATATTAAAGTTATATTGTTTGTGTTGTGTGAACTTTTTGTGAGTATAAGTATCTAATCTTCATACTAAATTATTAAATTAAGTGATCGGAAGATTGATTAAGGGCAAATCGAGGTTGAAAATGATTGACGAATTTAAAAAATTTAAAATTTTGGGATCTCGCCGACGGCGAGAATTATCCCGCCGACAGCGAGGGAAATCCCGCTGACAGCGAGAACGATCTCGCTGACGGCGGATTTTTCCCGAAACTTTTGCCTCTGTCAAATTAATTAGCTCGCCGACGGCGAGAAAAATCTCGCCGACAGCGAGATCGCGAAAAGTCCTATATTTGACCAGTCAACCGACACTATTCATCATCCCCTTCCTCAAAACTTCGAAAAAACCGACCTAGGGCTTGTGAGATCTTGGATTTGAGGCGATTTCAACACTTTTTGACACCAGATTTCACCTTCCCTTGGTAAGAGCTTCACTCATATGCAAAAATTTTTGATTTTTACCATGGATTTCTTCTACATTGGGAAATTTTGAAAAAATTCGAAATGTGGAGAAAATACTTGGAAGAAATTCATGGAAATTGATTTAAATGGATTTTAGATGTTATAGGAAGCCTTCTTAGTAATATTTGGAAGTTTAATTAGATTTTTTGCAAATTTCACAGATCGAAAATGGCTCCACGACAAAAGTGACGGTTGGATTACGATAAAACCCGATTTGTGAATGTAAGGGCACAATCAAGATATTTACACAATATTCAATCAAGAAAATGCATTCAAGATCGAGTTTTTAAGAATCCAGGAGGAGAGGTGGAGCGAGTAATAAAAGAATGAGGATGGGAAAATTTCTGTTTCATAACCAACAGAGCCACTGTAGAAGTGGTAAAAGAATTTTATGCGAACTTGACACAGGCTGAAGATGCACCAGTTAAGGTTAGAGGATTTTTTGTGGAATTCAGCGCTGTAAGAATAAATGCTTATTACGAGGTACGTGACACCTACACCAGTGAGTATGATACATTTGGAACTATGGAAGGACCACTGGAAGAGGTGATCGACTTTCTCACTGACGGGAAATGAGTTTGGAAGATAAAGCAGCGAGAACGGGTAAACTTCTCTCTTTCTATGTTAAATGCAACATCTAAAGCCTGACACTATTTTATTTGTTCTACTTTGTTACCTACTTACCACCATAGTGAGGTAACAAGAGATAGAGCAGTTCTGAATTTCTGTATTCAGAACCAAAAAAGTATTAATGTGGGAAGTATAATTTATAAGAATATATTAGCCACCTCAAGAAGTGAAAGTGGAGGAATGGGTTGAGCCTATGAAACCCATTGCTCTGGCTAATATTAAGAAATATGAATCCCACGAAGGATGGAGATCTGGGACAAGGGACTATGTACCTTCTTCAAGTAGAGATATACTCTCTACTAGTTATGAACCCCCTCAGTACACCACTCCTACCCTTCAAGATTTAATGAATGAGCTGACCCTAAGTAGAAAGAGTTTTGAACAATTTGGAGAGAATATGGAAAGAAAATTTGAGCATATGGACTACATAATTGATGGCTTGGAAAGAAGACATGATTATGATAGTGAATATCTCCAGTGGCATTCAGAGTAAGAAATTGCATATTATGAGGCTGAACGTCGATATAGGAGTGGTGAGTTAGATGTTGTCTTTCCTGAGTGCCCCCGCTACACACAAGCATCAAGCTGCTTCAGCCTTCTCGACTCTGGAGATCAGGGAGATGATATAGCCTGGGATTTTGATGTGTAAGATTAGAGACTTTGTTTAGTTTGTTTAAATTAATTGTTCTTTTGAAAATTTATTGTTCTGTGTGTAATTATTCTGTACTTTCTATGGACTGTGGATTTGGTGTGTTTGTTTGTTTGCTTATGCTGTAACGTTAGACTTTTTATGTGTGTTAAGTTAGTTTGCAATTTTTCTTTTAGATAGGATGTTAATTTTTCTTTAATGTGTTGTTTAAGTTTTTATAAGTTATGAACTTTTAATATGTTTAGATTGTTTTAATATGTTTAAAGTAGGGTAGTTGATTGTATGTGTAGTAATAGATTAAGTTTTCATTTGTTGTGTTTTATACTTATTAAAAATTTTTTATCCCAGCACTTTCTTTTAAATACTATATATATGGAAGAATACTAACGAGTACGAGTTCTTTAAATAATGAAAAAGCTCGCAAAAATTTTCAAGAAAAGAAATACCTAAAGCTCAAAGGTATGATTCTATCTGTATATTTTCCTTTTCACCATTTAGAAATAGATATAAAAATTTAAGTTTGGGGGAGGAAAAATACAAATTTAATTATTAAATTGTTCTCAATTTCTATTTTCAAAAATTATTATCAAATGATTTTTCTATAATAATTTTTCAATTCAATAAAGATGAATTACTTTATTTAATTATTTTAGAAAGTTAAATAAAATGTTTCTAGTAATCCAAATTAATTTAATAGAATAAGATATTTGGTTAAAAGGAATAAGAATATAATAAACTATTTAAAGTAAGGGAAACTATATTCTAAAATTAAAATTCTTAAGAATTTAGATGAAAAAGAAGAGATTGAAACTCAATGAAGTAAAGGTTATAAAATACATATAAGCAAAGAAATATTTTAAAGTTTCAAATTTAGGAAGAAAAAGTTGGAGTTCAAAATTATTAACATGCTATCCAGATATAGTAATCCTCACTTGAAAAAGAAAAAGAGAAGGATTGAAAATCAATTCAAAAAAAAATGAAGAAAAGAAAAGAAAAAAATATAAGTGAGGAGAAGCTTGAGGAGATGCCTTATAAAAAATTAGCTTCAATGGAATCAACCTAAAAGGTAAAACTCAATATATTTCTAAACTTATATATATAGATTAGTATTTTACTAAATAGTATTTTCTTGAACTTCCTATCATCTAAATATCTTAAGTAAATTACTCTTTTTAATATAGTCTTTCCTGAAATAAATAGCAAGCTAGAAATCTTAAATCTGATAACTAAATAATCTTATATCTATAAAGTTAATTTAATTACTTAAAAATATTTCTATTTAACTTTACTATAGTATTATTTAAATTTAATTCATAGTATATCTGAATTGAAAAGTTCTATTACATAAATCATTATTTTTATTTAGTACTAAAATTACTTGAGGACAAGCAATAATTAAGTTTGGCGGATTTTGATCACAGGAAAATATATTAAGAAATTCATACCCATTATTTATGAAATTGCACTTTAAAGAAAGGTATTTTCTTTATTTTATTGTAGGAATGAAGATTTATAAGTGATGAAAGCAAAAAGCATGAAATGGAGCGAATTTGGATCAAAAAAGAAAGAAATTCATGCAAAATGAACTAAGTCGCTGACGGCGAGATCGAGCCCGCCGACGGCGAGATCGTGAGGAGAATTTTTGAAGGATTTGCAACTACCTCGCTGACAGCGAGCCCGAGCCCGCCGACGGTGAGATCGTGCGGTTTGGAGACCTTCTAGAAGCCCGCCGACGACGAGGTTGTTTCTCGCCGATGGCGAGACAGTTCAAAATGCTAGATACATTGAACCTGTACGCTTTTTGAAGAGGTTTTTAAGCACCCCTTGGACCTTTGCCTACCTATATAAATAGAGGACGAATTTTAGTATATGGTGTGTCTTCTGAGTGTCAATTTGTGTCTATTTTAGAGAGTCCTAGTGTCTACTTGGTGTCTATTTTAAGAATTTAAGAGTGTAATTAGTGAGTTTAGAAGTGTGTCGTACTAGAAGGAAACGTCGAAAGGAACTTTGAGGAGTCCGTCAGGGAGGAAATCGAGATAAGTATCTTTGTTTATTGTTGTTAACTTTAAATGAAATCCATGCTTTGTTTAATTTCCATGCATTCTGAGTAGTTTTCTTAGTCTTTCTCCTTGTTTATGAAGTTATGTGAATTGATGAAATTAAATAGAAGTGCCTAATATATTAAAATAAATTGTGATAATTTTTACTTAAAACTTAATTTACTTTTCAATCTGCCCATTGATTTGTTAAAATATGTTGAATTATCAACTATAGTAAAGATTACATCCAATATTCGGGAAGTCAAAAGCCTTGGAATGAGGGTGCAAATAAATAAGGAAATATTATTTATCGGATGTAGAATTGGACATTTTAGTGTGACGTACTAAAATATTCAATTTGGTCATATTGTTCGAGAGTCGAAGTGTAGATGTTAGCCCTCGAAGTGAGGGGAACGTGGGAGCTCGAAGTGGCGACCAGTATCCTCACAGACTTAGCCGCAGATTCGCAATCAAACATAGGACTAGTCAATGTTCTTTGCACCCGACCAAAGGGTAAATAATAGGAATGCTCCTATTTGTCACAATACAATAAAAAATTCTATTTGAATTCATCATTCACTTAATTTTCTAAAACAAGGAGAAGGATACTTTTTCAGAAATCTTTAAATCAACTTTATTTAAAGCATTAGTTTACTTTAGTTCGCTTTAGTTACGTATTCTAAATTTATGTATACTGTCGGCGTATTTTTAGGTTATGTGTTGTATTTTGAAAAGGGGACGCCTACAGAAATTGTCGGCGAATTTTTAATTTAATTTAAATAAATAATTTGAAAAGTAGTATTTGATTTTGAAAAATAATTTTAAATTTGAAAATTTTAAGATATGAAATCAAACTCGATCTCACATCCCAAATAGTTTATATAAACGAGCACCGCATCACAAACCGTGTATCTATCTCGAAGAATAGTACACACTTGTTTGGTGATGAGGCTCGATTAAATAAACTAGAAGATTTGTGACATCCGTTTGGTCCGCGAACCAATTTTATAAGCCGACAAATTCCCCGCTTAATATGAAAACATTAAACGAGGTTTATATTACCTGGTTCTTAAAATTCCCTATAAGGGCAAGCCCCTATAGTTAATTACATCTTAAGTGATGAGAATCACCTAAGAAAACTCTCGATAATAATCAGTAGTTCTGCTCTCAAGAATTTCAAAGTTTAAGTTTTCAAAGGATTGAATTTCGGAATTTCAACAGGGAATGGATCAAATTTGGAACATTTTATTTTGGGAATCCAAAGGAAGAAAGGTAGGAGAAATCACAGATTCGAAGCGAACTTCGGTAATTTCCCGACTATCTTATTGTTTGGCTTGAATTTAGGAAAGTCCTAATGTTTATTTAATGTTTTGATCTTGCCAATTTTAATTGATTAGGACTTATATTTGTATGATAAAATCATACAAATAGCCTCGAAGATGTGAGGGTTTATGTCGTATCGGACGACTACCTCGGAGTCCTAAGACCGGTTAGGGCTTAATTTGCAATGCAAATGCCTAACAGAAGGTCGAGGATTTATGTTGCACTAGTGCAAACTACCTCGAAGTCCTATGGCTTGGTTATTTAGTTCTAAGGAAAGTTTTCGTTGAAGTAGACTCAGGTTTTGTCGATGACGATGGCCGTGCTCGCCCACCATGCTCCGAGCTCCTTGTTGTTGCAGAGGTTTAGTTTTAGAAATCATAAATCAGGAGATGAGAGAAGTGTTCCGGTTTAAAGAAAGTCTTAATTTCCAAGTGTTTTTTATGTTTTAATTAAAACAAATCTTAAAGTTGATTAAACGAACCGATTAAGATCCCACGTTCCGTCATCCCAGCACCGTTATTTTCATCGAATTCACTTAGTCCAGATGAATTTGCTAAACTCAACTAAATGAGTTCCGCACTTTCATTTAGACCGTGGGAAATCCCGTTAGCAACACGTGGGTTACATCATTCGAGGTATTCCCGATCATTCAATGAGACGTTTTAATTTAGTTGTAGTTGTAGTTTTGTTGTTCCTATTTGTGATTAAATTTTGAGTTGTCTTATATTTTGAAATGTTGTGGAGGTGAATTTTATCTTGTAGTGTCTTTTAATTTAGTTATGGGTTTCGGTTTTTGTTTCGTCCTAAAGGTGTAGGTTTTCATGCAACCGTTGTTTATCATGCAAGAAAGGTAAAGTGCAACGCGATTAAATAAATTGCCGTAAAGTAAATCGCAATAAAATAAAAGCGTACTCTGAGGGTCTTCCCGTCATCCCAAGCCGCACTTAAAACACCGTTAGAATATTTAAGCATTTAAAGTAAGTTCCTAGGTAAAGCTAAGGGAAGGGTTATGGTTTTCTACCAAGTTCCTAATCCTATGGCTAGTCATCTCCTATGACGTCTAGGTTCTTGTGTTTTAGTTTGAGGACGATTTTCTTCATCAAAGAACAACTAAGTCCAATTGTTCTTATAAATATCCTATTATATCGAGGAAGTGCTTAAGACGAATCTTAAACATCTTTTCAATATTTCTAGGATTGTTTTAAGTCCAAATGAATTTAATTATACAAATGATATTAATCGTCCGAGAGTTTAAGTTTTGTTGTCTTGCTCGATGAACTCGGGACATTTGAATATCCTATAAGTGAAGTGTCATTTCACTTGATACTCCATTTAGGAGTTATACTAGTAAGAGCTCCTAAGAGCAAAATGATATTTAATGATTTGTGATTCGAATTTAAATTCAAATTAATGATTTAAGTTTGGAATAGTGTTCAAGTTATTTTAGATTTATTTTGAATTCTTCATGTCTTAGGTAATGTTATTTTTAGTTCAATTTAATTTAATTTAACTTAATTTAATTTAATGTGGTTTAATTTAATTTAATTTAACTTAAGTTAATTTAATATAATATGGTTTAACTTAATTTAATTTAATTTAATTTAGTTTTAATTTAATTTAATTTAATTTAATTTGATTTAATTTAATTTAATTTAATTTTAATATATTTTAATTTAATTTAATTTGTTTTAATTTAATTCAATTTAATTTAATTTAATTTTAATATGTTTTAATTTAATTTAATTTAATTTAATTTAATTTGATTTAATTTAATTTAATTTAATTTTAATATATTTTAATTTAATTTAATTTAATTTAATTTGTTTTAATTTAGTTTAATTTAATTTAATTTAAAAAAAGGTTTGCTTTAAATAATTTAACTTTAATTTAATTTAATGATTAAATCTTTTAGCATTTTAAATCTTAAACTTGGATTATCATTTTAATTAGGAATTAAATATTATTGAGATGATTAATTTAGGGATCTTTAGATTAAAGAATAAATCTCTTCCTAGTAATATCCCTATTTTAATAATTCCAATTTTATTATTCTTCCAAATTTTAATTAATTATTTAATTAAGGTTTATTTCAATTATTTTAAATTGTTTAGTAGGTTTCTACCCTTTAATTATCTAAATTTCAATCATCCAAATCAGATTAAAATCAAATATTTTACTTATTAATTTTATTAAGCCTAAAGTTTTAATTAAGGGTTAAAATTTTAATTACCATTTTGCCCTTCAAGCCTAATAATTTCATAACTCACTAAATTGAGCTCAAATGAATTTGAAATTTTTATGTGACTTCACTCATATGTCAATAAAGACATTAGAGGAGAAAATGTGATTTTTCTGTATTTAATTTATTTATATAATTATTTTTGATGGAAAATAAGGATTTCCAAGGAAAATTCAATAATATGACCAAGGGAAAGTTTCTGTCCTTAAGAAAATTATGGGACATTCCTAATGACCAGAGGACCACTTGGACCAATTTTTGTGATTTTTTGAATTATATTTTATTTATTAAAATTATTTTAAGTTCTGGAGTATTAATTAATTTAAAAATAGAATATAAGTTGAAAAATGAATTTTATAATTTTTTAAAATTCTCTCTGATATCAAGGATTCCAGAGAACCAAATTTTACAATTTTCTGATTTTTCTTTGATTTATTATAATTATTTTAGTGAAAATGCTAGAAAATACATTTTTTTTAATTTTAAAATTACCCTAGGGCTTTAAAATTTAATATCTCATGAAATAGACCTGAGAAAAATATGGGGTTTGTTCCTAAGTGATTAAATTTCAAAATATGACATTTTGGTGAATTTTATTATTTTTGTGATTTTTATTATTTTTTAATTATTAAAATATTAAAATAATACTAAAAAATTAACTTTTTTAGAAAATTGAAATTTTAATTTTCTTAAATTTCCCTGATATCAGAGAGGCTCCAAAACCAATTTGGTGAATTTTTAAAAGGTATTTTGAAAGTTATGAATTTTTAAAGTTTAAAATGAATAAATGGCTTAATCAACCCATTTAGTAGGGCTAACCAAGTCCAATCGACTTCAAATTTTTATGGTGGGTTCCTCTGATCCTAAAGGTCAGTGGAGAATTGATTTCAAGTCAATTTGATGTATGGTTAGCTCTAATTAATTAGGGGTCTATTTTGGGTGTTTAAGCCAATTAGTGGTTATTTTGAGTGAATTAACTCAAGCCCTATTTTTCCTAGTGGTTCTCTCGGTCATAAGGAACATCACCAAATTTTCCTAGAATTTATTTCACAACATGCTAATTATTGGAATTAAAATACTCAAAACAACCACATGCATTTGAAAAATCAATAACTTTTCATAGGGATGGCCTTCGACCTTGAAAAATTCAGTGGAATGTTCCCAAGTTCGGAGGCTTCAAAAGCCCTATGGTCTCATGCCATGGTGAATTGTATGAATGCATGGAGAATTAAAACAATGCAGGGAGTAAATAATTAATTAAAAATAAAATACTTGGACAAAATTAATTAATTTCTTTTCCACATTATTCTCCTCCGTTCCCCGAGCAAGAGGGTATTTTTATTTTATTTTTGTGATTTTTCTACACAAAGATATGGATTTTCGAAGTTCCGGTATTTAAATAAATCGAAAAAAACCCTAATTTTCTACTTATCCACGCGGCGCCCTCGTCATCCTCGGCATCTCCGAACGACCACGCGGCGCGCTCCCATTCGACGCCGCCATCCGACTCGGCCGCCCGGGCCCCGCGGCTCACGCACCATCCGCCGGTCCGACGCAATCCAAGCCGTCCATCCGATACACGCGCGATCCGACGGTTCTCGGTCATCGTCTACGACCGGTGCGATCCCGTGACCGTCCACACTCTAACCCTAAGAACTCACTCGATTCTCAATGGAATTTCGTGTTCTTATGCTCTATGGATTCGTCTCGAAGAGACGAACACATCCATACTGTAGAACATGCATCGAAATTTATTCAAATGAAATAGAGAGTCTCCGTAAGCTCGGGAAGAAGAATGAGTTCATACCTTTGCTCAGAGAAGTGAAGCTTCGATCTGAGAGTTGTGTCACCTTCGATCGGGTCCAAGTAAGCTCCGGATGAAGTCCTCGGCCCAGTGAATCGTCTAGCTATGAAAGTGACCACACCCGATCACAAAGCTTCGGAGGCCGAGCAACCGGGTGGCTTCGGAGATGGGGCTTTCAGCTGGGAAACTTCTTCCCTTGGTCCAGGGGAAGGTGTAGGACCAATCAATTTGGGGATTGGCTCACCGCGAGGAGGTGTCCCGGTTTTTGGGTGAAATTTCAGCTGAGAAATCGGATTCTCGTCAGGGGATTGAGGCAAATCGACACTCTGGGATCAACTTCTCTAAGTATGGAGTAGGGTTTGGAACAATTTTGGCGCAGTTTCGGCAAGGTTTGTGCAACTCTCTTCCATGGCCGCGAGGGGGTCGGGTTTAAATAGAGGTGGTCGGAGAGCCTCACGAGGATGGCCGAGGGTCGGGATCGACCGCTCTGGGCATGGGAAGAACGAGCCTATGGTGGCCATCGGGCATGGGGCAGCTCGACGAAGGTGGAATTCCAAGGTTTGGCTCCTCCCCATGTCTCGGCCATGGCGTTTTCCGGCGGCCTGGTGGTCGGCCGGCGAGCAAGGGTCACCCTCAAGGCCGTGGAGGTCGTGGGTCGAAGTTAGTGAATTCAATCGAAGCCTTACATGTGTAAAGTGGTTGGATCAAAATGGCATGGGGAGGTGGCTTCTTTTGCACTTGGTTTGGTCAACCCATTGAAAATGGGCTTGGTTCACCTCCCCATGGTTGATTTGGGCCGAGGGAGGATCAGGTGAATCAGCCTAGAAAAGGGTGGAGAGGTCACCATCCATGAATATTTTCGATTAATCATGGATTAAGGTGAAGCATTAAAAGGGTTAAAACCTTTTTAAGGGGGCTTAAAAGAGGCTCCTCCTTTTGCCATTAATGGCTTGATCACATGTCAAACCTTCCATGGCTTCATGTGGCTTGTTCATGGCTTCGTATTTGGCTCCATTCGGCTTGGGAAAAGTTTAATCAATTTCATGGAAATAGAATTTAGGAATTTTGGTATTTTGGTGGAGAATTTTCATGGAGCTTGATTTGGAATGGCTTAATGATGATTTTAGGACTTAGGTATTGAGTTTAATTGAAAGTATGATGAGGGGAAATGTCATGTGGGCTTTAGGATGATTTGGGCTTTTGAATTTTCAAGGAAATGGGCTTTTAGGAAGGTTTAAGGGAAGTGGGCTTTTAAGTTTAAGAATGTGTTCATGGATGAGAATTTTTGTAAAAGGTTGGGCCAAATAATTGTTGGTTTTGGTTTAGGGATGTTTCATGAGTAATTTGAAATAGATTTAAGGTGGTTTGGGTTCGAATTGGGTCGAATTTGGGTTTATTTGGTAAATGGGCCAATGTAGGTCAAATTGAGCTACCTTGGGCCAATGTTGGGCTAGGGTTGAAATTGATGTAAAATTAATGTTGGGAAATGTTTATAGGAATGTTTCAAAGAGGTTTTGGCTTTGGTTAGGTTTTGATTTTGGGATTCGGGTCTATTCTGGGTTAGGTTTGGGTTTAGGTCAAAATTGGGCTTTTTGATTTTGGGTTGAATTTGAGTGAGGTTTGGGTCTAAATTTTGGGCAAATCATGTTAGTGTTTTGTTTATGGGGATGTTAAGGAGGGTTTAGAAAAGATTTGGGGTTAATTGAGTTGAATCGGGTGAGTTTGGGCTAAATTTGGGTCATGGGTCCAAATCGGGCTTTAAGGCCAAAAGTGAAATTGGATCCCAATGCCAATCAAATCGGGCTTGGATTTGGTCTAGATTGGTGTTGGGGATGTTAAATTGAAGTTTAGAATTGAATTGGACCAGAATTTGGGTCAATTGGGTAGGTTAGGTTTGACATCGGGTTCACTTTGGGTTAAAATGGGTCAAATTGGGGGTTTTGATAAAAGTGGGGTAAATTGACAAAATTGGCCCATGGTGTAGTTGAACAAAATGAAATTGGGAATATTTGGGATTTTCTGGAATTTTCTGGGAATTTTCTGAATTTTTGGATTTTTTGGCTAAGAGGGGTATTTTGGGTATTTGGAGGGTATCGGGAGGTATTTTTGGAATTTTTGGTATTTTTGGTTATGGATGATCAATTTGAGTGGGGAGGAAATGTTTAGGATTGGTCTTGAGGAATTTTGGGTAATTTAGGTGATTTTGCAAATTTTGGGTGGTTTCAAGGGTTTTGGGTAGAGTTAAAGTGTGTAGGGTCCCGGGGTCAAAAATCGAAAATTTGGAAAATTGAAGATCGGGTGAATATAAGTGGAATAAAATCATTTTGGTTGAGCCATGAAGCCACATCAAGCCCATATGAGCCATGAAGGGACTCATTCGAGGCATTCACTATGTTGTTCCTAACCCTCTTACCAAGGGCTTAGGGTTAGGCGACCATCCATGCGAATCACTTACATGAGTCAGAGGTCAAGTTAGGTATAAGTGTAGTTTTAGGAGGTGTATGGAAGTGTAGTGTATGAGTGTAGGTGTGTGTAAGTCAGCCCCTTCACTAGCACCGTGCCACCTGTGGTAGTGCCCTAAGTGCCAAAGAGTCCCATAGAACTCATCCTTTAAACTTCCACACTCGATTTCAACCCTCTAGGTGATTAGGGGTCTACAATCAAGTTTGTGGAGTTTGCAGGAGTTAAGAAGTGGTTTGAAATTCTAGATGGTGGATCCCAATTCTAGTCCTCTAAGATAGTCAAAGGAAAAGCCTAAGGCTAGCATCCTAAGTACTAAAGAGAAGAAGAGAAGACCTCATCAAAATGAGGTCAACAAATGGACCCCAATAGTGTGTGGTGAGCTGACGGAGCACACCGCGCGTATTGGCGTTGACCGAAAAGATCAACAAAACCAATCACAGTATGTCCAAGTGACAAACTTAGGACGAAGTGGAAGAGTTTCCACCTGGGGAGTGTCAAGTATATCTCTAAGACCGGAGATTCCCGAACTCTCGCCGGGGAAAGGAAAAAGAGGTGAATTCCAAATCACAAGATCCGGGGAAATTTCAATTTAAATTTTGTTTCAGCTTTAAGTTTTGATGTGTGAATTCAGATTTCAACTCGAGTTTCAATTTAGATCGAAGTTTTGTTAAGATTAATTTTGAAGGGATTTGATTTGAAATGAAAATTGAAATTTTGCGGTTTTAGATGTAACATCCTCAACCTCGAAAGAAAATTGAATTGATTGGATTTAATCCAAAGGACAGGATGGTATCATTCAACTTAAGATATCGTTGTCAGGAAGCTTGCTTAAGTCCGTATATTGATTTCTTAAGTTTACACCCCATGTATTCCTTTCCTTCAACCGAAAATCCTTCAGATTGACTCATGTAGATATTGTTATCTATATTTCTATTCAAAAAGGCTGTTTTCACATCCATTTGATATAACTCCAAATCATAACGAGCTACATGTGTCATGATAATTTTAAATGAATCCTTCTTAGAAACTAGAGAAAATATTTCTTTATAGTTGATGCCATCTTTCTGAGTGAAACATTTGGCAATAAGTTTGAATTTATATCGTTCAATATTGTCATTCGAGTCGCGCTTAGTCTTAAAGACCCATTTACACCCAACTCTTTTACAATATTCAGAATTCAATGACTTCTCATACTTTGTTGTGATCCATTGATTTCAACTCATCTTTCATTGCATCTACGCGTTTAGAAAAATTTGTACCTTTTTATGGCTTGTGAAAATGAAACTGGATCTTCATTGACTCCCAAGTTAAATTCAAATTCGTATTGATAAACCACATAATTATCAGAAATAGTAGATCATTTTTGTCATTGAGACTTTCTAGGTACTACTTCATGTAGTTCATCTAATGTAGGTTTATTAGTGGCAGTTTCATTGTGGGGGTATTTGATCATATATATGTTGTTTGTAAGTTGTCAAACTATTCAAGAACTGAAGGAATAATAATTTGAGAAGAAATTTTGGGTAAAGGAATTTGAACCCTAATTTCTTGGATCACCACTTTATGTGGTTCCAAACTCCCACTAACCAACATTTTGAACGAACTTTAGCATTTCCAACTTCAATAATTCTTGTATTGTTGTTATGAGAATAAAATTTATACCCTTTAGATTTTTCTGTATAACCAATGAAGAAACCAATGATTGTTCTTAAGTCCAGCTTCTTTTCATGTGGATTATAAATCCTTACCTCCGATGAGCAACTGATCGCTGAAAAATTTATTAAGAAATTCATACCTATTTTTGATGAAATTGCACTTTAAAGAAGGGTATTTTCTTTATTTTGTTGCAGGAATGAATAATTTAGGTGATAAAAGTAAAAATCATAAAAAGGAGCGAATTTGGAGCAAAATCATGCAATTTAGCCGAGTCGCCGACGGCGAGATCGAGCTCGCCGACGGCGAGGTTACAAGAAGAAAATTCCGAGGAATTTATAACCGTCTCGCCGACAGACCGAGCCCGAGCCCGCCGATAGCCGAGCTAGAGCGGCTCGAAGATCTTCTAGAAGCCTCGCCGACAGCCGAGGTAGTTCGTCGCCGACGGCGAGGTAGTTCAAATGGCACATATACATCGAACCCGGACACTTTTTGAAGAGATGCTTACACACCTCTGGACCTTTGCTTACCTCTATATATAGAGGCCAATATTCGACTCTTGGGTGTTAATTTTTGTGCAAGTAGTGTGTCTTTAGTGAGTCTTTAGTAAGTTTAGTGAGTAATTAGTGAGTCGTGTCAGTACTCGGAAGGAAGAGTCAAAGGAACTACGAGGAGTCCGTTTCGGGGATAAATCGAGATAAGTATTTGTATTTATTGTTTTTTTTAACTTTAAATAAAATCCATGCTTAGTTTAGTTCCCATGCATTCTCGAGTAGTTTATTAGTCTTTCTCCTCGTTTATGAAATTAAGTGACTCGATGAAATTAAAATGTAGATACTTATATATATTAATAAATTGTGATAATTTTTACTTAAAACTTAATTTACTTTCAAACCGGCCATTTGATTTGTTAAAATATGTTGATTATCAACTATAGTAAAAATTACATCCGATATTCGTGGAATTCAAAAGCCTTGGAAGGAGGGTGCAAATAAATAGGAAATAATATCACTTGGGTGTAGAATCGAGCATTTTAGTGTGACGGACTAAAAAATTCAATTCGGTCCTATTGTTTCGAGAGTCGAAGTGTAGATGTTAGCCCTCGTGCGAGGGAACGTGGGAGCTCGAAGTGGCGGTCAGTATCCTCCCACCCTAGCCGCAGATTCAGTAATCAAACATGAGATTAGTCAATATTCTTTACACTCGACCAAAGGGTAAAGAATAAGGAAAGCTCCTATTTGTCACAATACCTTAAAATTATCTATTTAAATTCATTAATCACTTAAATTTCTAAACAAGGGGAAATATACTTTTCCGAATAGTTAAGACTTATTTAGCAATTAGTTTAATTTCTCGCACTTTCAATACGTATTAATTTTCTACTTAGTTAAGTTACCTAATTAAAATACTTAGTTTACTTTATTGCGCTCAAATTTAGAATTCCAAATTTTCGTATACTATTTTAAAAATTATTATTATTATTTTAAATTAGTTGTTATTTAATTTTCTCTTTCCCCGTGGGATCGATAACCAGGACTCCACTGTAGCCCTGTATTACTTGATACGATACGTATACTTGCGTAGCATCCACAACATAAACAATTACAATTCTATACATATAAATAGCGGGGTCAAGTTTTTGGCGTCGTTGCAATTAAATTAAAAAATATCATAATAAAAAAAATTGTGGGTCAAGTTTTTGGCGCCGTTGCCGGGGAGAGTAAGAAAACTTTACTAAAGTAACGGACTATTTTAAAATAATCATAATAAATAAATTAATATCTATTCTGAAATTGTATGCGCAAAATTGGAAACAAAAATTTAATACCTTACGATTCTGAATTAGAGCGTACAATTAAAAGAATTAGAAAACAAAAGAAACAAATTATTAATTTAACACAAATGGCGAATATTCCTGAAATTCAAAATATGATCCAACAAAGACCATTAAGAGATTATGCCAATCCTACATCAGATGAAATTCATTTAACTATTCAAAACCCCGATGTAGTCGCTAATTCATTCGAACTTAAACTCTGCAATTATCCAAATGGTACAAAACAATCAATTTAGTGGTTCACTTACCGAAGATCCTAACTTACATCTTGCTAGTTTTCTAGAACTTTCGTGCTACTTTTAAATATCAAGGAGTATCCGACGATGCTATAAGACTTAGACTTTTTCCTTTTTCATTAAGGGATAAAGCTAAAATGTAGTTTAATTCGTTAAAGACTTGGATCTATTAAAACTTGGGGAGAATTATCACAAAAATTTCTATCCAAATATTTTCCACCATCTAAAACTCGCTAAGTTTAGAAATGATATAACTTCTTTTGTCGATTAGATTGAGAATCAATATATGAAGCTTCGGGAGAGATTTAAGGAACTTCTTAGGAAATGCCCACATCATGCGCTACCAGATTGGCCGATTATTCAAACCTTTTATAATGGATTAAGTAGGATCTTTAAGATCAATCATCGATGTCACTGCTGGAGGTTCATTAATGTCTAAACCATTCGATGAAGCTTATGCACTAATCGAAGAAATGGAAACAAATAATTTCCAATGGCCTCACCGAAAGAGTAAATCCTAAAAAGATAGCCGACGATTCATGAAAACGATGCAATATCTATGTTAGCTTCTCAAATTGTCGCTATATCTAAGAAGTTAGATCATTTTGGAATGAACTACTCTCCTATTTTAAGAAAACTCATCCGGACAAATCATAGAATCTCAAACTAATTATGAAACTTTAAATGCTATTAATAATAGAACTAATAACCCTTATTCAAATTATTATAATCCTGGTTGGAAAACTCATCCAAATTTTAATCGGAATAACACATCTAATCAACAATGGATGAATCAACCTAATCAAGCAAATCCAAACTATAAACCTAATTACCCACCCGGATTTAATAACAATAACCCTCAATTCAAGGATAAGAAATTATCCATGGATGAATTAATTTTCAATATGGGTCATCACTACAAAATCAAGGAAATCAACTACAAATTCAAGGAAATCAATTACAAATTCAAGGAACATCTATTAAAAATATCGAAACTCAACTTGGACATATTACTATCGCGCTAAATAATAGAATACCCGGAACTTTTCCTAGTAATGTGGAAATAAATCCTAAAGATCAAGGAAAAGAACAAATTAAAGCAATACAACTAAGGAGTGGAAAAGAATTAGAACCTCAAATTCAAAAAGAACTTGAAAGCCAAAAGAGGAAGTGGAAATTGAAAAGGAAACAATTCAACAAGATTCAAACTTGGAACATCCTTTAATACCTATGAAAATTTCGTTGAAAAACCTCCACCACCATTTCCTCAACGAATAGCTCAACATAAAAAGATAAACAATTTGCTAAATTCCTTGAAATATTAAAGAAATTAACAAATAATATACCTTTTGTTGAAGCTTTAGATCAGATGCCAAATTATGTAAAATTTATGAAAGATATTCTAAATAAGAAAAGAAAATTCACCGATAATGAAACGACCGCACTTAGTGAAGAGTGTAGTGCTATTATTCGAAGAAGCTTCCCGAAAAATTGAAAGATCCTGGTAGTTTCACTATACCCCGCGCTATAGGAGAAAAATTTTATGGAAAAGCTTTGTGCGACTTAGGAGCAAGCATCAATCTAATGCCTCTATCGATTTTTAAGAGATTAGGATTAGGAAAAATTACACCTACTTCAGCAACCCTTCAATTAGCTGATCGTTCGGTTACCTATCCTAAGGGAGTTATTGAAGATGTGTTAGTAAAGGTGGATAAATTTATCTTCCCAGTAGATTTTTTTGTTTTAGATATGGAGGAAGATAAAGAAATTCCTATCATTTTAGGAAGACCATTTTTAGCTACCTGGAAAAGCTATGATTGATGTTCGTAAAGGAGAATTAACTATGAGAGTAAATGACCAAAAAGTTACATTTAATATTGCAAAATCAATGAAATATCCTGCGCTAGAAAAAGATGATGAATGTTTTCGGATGGAAATACTTGAATATTTACAACAAGAACATTTTAAGGAATATTACGAGGATAAATTAGAAAAAGAAAACACTTCGAATTAATTGAAGATAATAATGAAGAACTAGATTTTATTCGAGAAAGATTTGAATTTTTGGATAATACTGAAAATATCGATAAGAATATAGTTCCATCAATTATTAAACCTCCCGAACTTGAGCTAAAAATATTACCCGATCATTTGAAATATGCTTATTTAGGTAATTCTTCAACTTTACCGAGTTATTATTTCATCCGCATTAAACGAATCTCAAGAACAAAAACTTTTAGAAACTTTAAAAAAATATAAAAAAACTTTTGGTTGGACTTATAGCAGATATTAAAGGAATTAGTCCTTCAATCGTATGTATAGAATTATTTTAGATGATGAACATAAACCTAAAACGGATCCCCAAAGGAGATTAAACCCGATAATGAAAGAAGTAGTTAAGAAAGAAATTTTAAAATGGTTAGATAATGGTATTATATATCCTATTTCGACAGATGTTTCGGTAAGCCCAATTCATTGTGTTCCTAAGAAGGGAGGAGTGACCGTCACCGCCAATGAAAATAACGATCTTATTCCTATAAGACAAGTTACCGGTTTGGCGTATATGTATCGATTATAGGAAATTAAATACCGCCACCAGGAAAGATCACTTCCCTTTACCATTTCTGCACTGCGATGTTAGATAGATTAGATGGACATAAGTATTTTTGTTTTCTAGATGGATACACCTAGGTTATCATCAAATACAAATTGCTCCCGAGGATCAAGAGAAAACTACATTTACTAGTCCTTATGGAACTTTTGCTTTTCGAAGAATGCCTTTTGGATTATGTAATGCACCAAGCAACATTCCAAAGATGTATGATGTCTATATTTAGTAAGTTAATCGACAATGGAATAGAAGTATTTATGGATGATTTCTCCGTATTTGGAACATCATTCGACACATGCTTAACTCATCTTGAAAAAGTATTAGAAGTATGCGAGAAAACAAATTTAGTTCTAAATCGGGAGAAATGTCAATTTATGGTTGCGGCGGCATTGTATTAGGGCATAAAATTTCGAAAAAGGCATGGAAGTGGACCTCGCAAAAATTCAAGTTATAGCTAAATTACCACCTCCAACTACGGTAAAAGGGGTAAGAAGTTTTCTTGGACATGCTCGGATTCTACGTACGCTATATAAAAGATTTTTCAAAAATTACTAAACCTCTATGCCAACTTCTCGAAAAGGACAAGAAATTTGAATTTACAATCGAATGCCCGAATGCTTTTGAACTCTTAAAAGAAAAATTAATTACAGCACCTATAATAGTTTCACCTAACCGGAGAAATCATTCGAGCTTATGTGTGATGCTAGTGATTATGCTCGTAGGAGCGATTCTGGCAAAGATATGAAAAGATTTTTAAAGTTATATACTATGCTATAGAAAACTCTAAATGATGCCGAAATAAATTATACGATTACAGAAAGAGAACTATTAGCGGTAGTATATGGTTTTAATAAATTTAGACCTTATCCGATTGGAACAAAATGTATCGTGCATACCGATCATTCTCGCTATCAAATATTTAATGCAAAAGAAAGATTCCAAACCAAGATTAATTAGATGGATGTTATTAATGCAAGAATTCGATTTTGAGATCGTTAATAAGAAAGTAACCGATAATCAAATTGCGGATCATTTATCAAGATTAGAAAATCATGAATTATCCGATATTGAAAATGAAATTATAGCACGATTTTCCTGATGAACAACTATATAATATCAATGAGTGGAAAATACCACGGTATGCTTGATATAGTAAACTATATAGTTAGTAATATTTTACCACCTATGCTAACTTTGCAACAACGGAAAAAATTCATCCATGATACGAAAACTTATTTTTGGGATGAACCATATTTATAAAAGCAATGTAAGGATTTAATTATTAGAAGATGTGTACCTTATGAAGAAATCGAACCAATTATTCAAAAATGTCATGATTCTAATTTTGGAGGACATTTTGGGATCGATAAAACCGCTTATAAGATTCTACAATCCGGATTTTACCGGCTACTCTATTTAGAGATGTATATAGATATATTAAAATTTGCGATAAATGCCAAAGAGTAGGCAATATATCTAGAAGAAACGAAATGCCTCTAAACTTTATATTAGAAGTTGAAATTTTTGATGTTTGGGGATTAGATTTTATGGGACCTTTTATTCTTTCGTTTGGAAACTCATATATATTAGTAGGCTGTTGATTATGCTTTCCAAATGGATTGAGACACAAGCTTTACCTAGGTGTGATGCTAAGAGTGTTTCAAAATTTCGATGAAAAATATTTTTACTAGATTTGGAATGCCGAGAGTGATTATCACCGACGGAGGAACTCATTTTAGAAATAAATACATTCACAAACTAGTAGAAAAATACAATATTACTCATAAGATATCCATCGCTTATCATCCACGGACTCAATGGATTAATCGAAGTATCTAATCGCGAGATTAAACGTATTTTAGAAAAATCCGTAAACCCAAAAGGTTAGATTGGTCTATTAGATTAGACAATCGCATTATGGGCTTATAGGATCGCTTATAAAACTCGATTGGAATGACTCCTTACGGACTTATATATGGAAAAACGTGCTACTTACCAATTGAATTAGATCATAAAGCATATTGGGCGATTAAAGAATTTAATTATAATATGAAGGAAGTCTGGTGAGAAAAGATTGTTGCAATTAAATGAATTGGAAGAATTAAGAAATGAATCGTATGATAATGATCGAATTTATAAAGAAAAGATGAAATTATGGCATGATCGGAAGATTAATCGGAGAAATTTTGAACCAGGACGTGAAGTTTTGCTATATAATACTAGATTGAAATTATTTCCTGGAAAATCGAAGTCTCGATGGTTAGGACCTTTCACCATAACTCAAATATTATCATACGGAACTATAGAAATCGAAGATCCAAAAACTGGACATAAATTTAAAGTTAATGGACATAGATTAAAACTATATTTTGAAGGTATAAGACCTAACTATAAAGAGGTTTTAATGCTTAGTCGACTTCGATTAATAATTGAAATTAGGTCGGGCTGACGACGTTAAACCAAGCGCTTTATGGGAGGCAACCCATATTAGTTATCTATTTTTATTGTATTAGTTAGTTTATATTATTGAAACTTTACTACTCAATTATTATTAAGAATCATCACATATTCGAACCATTATGATGAGAAAAGAAATTATTCGATTTAGAGCGAAATTAGACATTATTTTGAAATCTCGCCGACGGCGAGGTCGATACTCGCTGACAGCCGAGGTTCGCGCCTAAATTAGATTCGGCTTATTTATCGAGCTCGGCCGACGGCCGAGAAACGTCCTCGCCGACGGCGAGAACCGGAAAGGCAGCTTTATAACTAAGTCACCGACGGCGAGAAACGTCCTCGCCGACAGGCGAGGAAGTTATAAAGATGAGTTATTTATACTTTCGAATGCCGATTCGGATCCGTTTCAACACCAATTCCTTTGTGAAAACCCATTCTTAAACCACTCTAAGTCCGCCTTCTTCACTAGAATTCATTCCATTCACCATAATGGCCTCCAAATTCTTAGATTCCTCTAAATCCGGAGTGTTTAACCGGAGGAAATTTGTGAGTGCGGAAGCGCGACGGATCTTCAACAAGGTTTTGATAAAGAAAAAAGTTATCAAGGAACGGGAATTTGTCAATCGAGGATTAGAGAATTCCACTACGAAGATAGAAGAAACGATCGCGCAGTGCACTCTGGAGGTATTTTGTTACACTACGTCCGCCGTTGTTATTCCAGTTGTGAAAGAGTTCTACTCTAACTTACATGCGATCAACATCGGGAATGTCTACGTCCGAGGAAGATGGGTGACGTTTACTCCATCAAGAGTAAATGAATTATTCTCTATGAAAACACCCCGTATGTCACTATTCAAATTTTGTGCCTTCTCGATATAATATGAATGAGATATTTCGATATCTAACCGATGAACCGGAAGATTAGGAAATGCGTGAAGACGGGTACGTTAGTTTCTCCGCATCACTTTTGAATCCCGTCTCAAAGCACCGACACTTTTTCATCTCATCTAAATTGTTACTACTGATGAGGGTAAACAAGGTTTCGAAGGAATGCGCTATATCGAATTATTGTATTCAAAGTGGATTCCCTATCGATGTTGGATCAATAATTGTTAAGTCCGCATTGGGTTTAATCGTGCATGGGTCGGCTCACGGACTAGGACACCCATCTACTATTTTTGCATTATGCGATCGGCACTGTGTTTCTTATGAAGCTTGGGAAAAGGTTCTGTTACCTTGGAAGCCGCTCGATCCTACGGATATGTTCCCTACTTTGGACAATAATGAAGACATTACATTTATCTCTGATAGAGCTTCACAGAATAATCCTATAGCAAGGCCTATTTCGGATAAAACGGAGTTGTTTTTGAAGAAAATTAAAGGAATGAAGAAAGAACTGCAGAAAGTGAGAGATTCAATAGACAATATATCTGATTTATTTGATCACATCGATCGGAGGATGAAGGAACACTTCGATCATTCTGCACACCGGAAGCTAGCTTTCTTCATTTATCGAGACGAAGGGTTGGATCATCGAAGAATCTGCCGAATTTCCCTTCGGGCCTTTCTATAACTTATTTGTGCATCATCGTCATATCGGAAATATCGTAGAAGATGAAGATTCGACCTCGAAGAGTAGTAGTAAAGATCTTCATAGTATGTTTGTATTTATGTTATTTGATTTGATTTAGATTTTATTATGTGTGGAGTGATGATTGGAATATCTCAAACTTAATCGAGATATGCGTCATAGTTTTGTATCGGCATTTAGTGTGTCGTGGATTAGTTTGCGATGCTCGATTAGTAGTAAGGATCGAAGTTCGAAGTTTGATTATAGAGTTTTAAATTATGTTAGTTTGTATGTCTCATGGATTTCAATATTAAAGTTAATTTGTTGTGTTGTGTGAATTTGTTTGTGTATAAGTAGCTAATCTTCATATTAAATTAATAAATGATATGATCGGAAATATAATATAAGGCAAATCGAGGTTGAAAATGATTGACGAAATTCAAAAATTGAAATTTTTAGGACCTCGCCGACGGCGAGAAAAATCCCGCCGACAGCGAGATCGATCTCGCTGACAGCGAAGAATTTCTCGCCGATGGCGGATTTTTCCCGAAACTTTTGCCTTATGGAATTAATTAGCTCGCTGACGGCGAGAAAAATCTCGCTGACAGCGAGAACGCAAAAAGACCTATATTTGACCGGTCAAAAACACTATTCATCATCCCCAACCTCTCATTTTCGCAAAAACCGACCTAGGGCTTGAGAGATCTTGGATTTAGAGGCGATGCCATCACTCAGAAACACCGGATTTCATCTTCTCTTGGTAAGTGCTTCACTCATATGCAAAAATTTTTGATTTTCACCATGTATTTTCACCACATTGCAAATTTTGGGAAAAATCAAAATATGGAAGAAATATTCGGTGGAAATCCATGGAATTTAATTTAAATTGCTTATAAATGTTGTAGGAAGCCTTCTTAGGATTATTTTTAAGTTTAGTGAAAATTTTCATGATTTTCACAGATCGATCGTATGGCTCCACGACAAAAATGTCGAGTAGAATTCGACGAAGACCGATTCATCAATGCACGAGCACAGACTAAATATTTTGAAAATATCCAAGGAAGAAAGTGCATTGCAGATCGGGTTTTCAAAAATCCGGGAGGAGAAGTAGAGCGGATTATTAAGGAACGAGGTTGGGAGAATTTCTGTTACGTTCAATATAGAGCAGCTGTGGAAGTGGTTAAAGAATTTTATGCCAATTTAACTGCCGCTGAAGATGCACCAGTAAAGGTACGAGGGTTTTTTGTAGAATTCAATGCTGCAAGAATAAACGCGTTCTATGAAGTTCATGACTCGCCCTTTAGCGAGTATGAAACTTTTGGAACGATGGAAGGACCACTCGAGGAAGTCATTAACTTTCTCACCGATGGGACCGGAGTTTAGAAAATTAAGCGACAGGAAAGAGTGAATTTTTCTCTTTCTAAATTAAATGCGATCTCCAAAGCCTCGGCATTACTTTATTTTTTCTACTCGTTACCCACCTATCACCACAAGTGAGGTAACACGAGATAGAGCAATTCCGAATTTCGTATTCGGAATAATAGAAGCATCAACATCGGGAGAATTATTTATCGAAACATCCCGACCACTCCTCGAAATGAGAGTGGAGCCGGATCGGGACACCCCTGGATTAATTTTTTCACTCGCCAACTCTCCGGAGTTGAGGCTAGAGATAATGAAGAATGGGTAGAACCAATGAAACCACTCACAATTCGCTAATATTAAGAAGTATGAATCTCATGAAGGGTGGAGAGCGGGAGTAAGAAGTTATTTCACTCGATCAAGTAGAGATATACCCTCTACTAGCCATGAACCTCCCGAGCCTACCACCCCTACCCTACAAGATCCGATGAATGAATCGACACCGCATAGAAGAAGTTTTGAGCGGTTTGGAGATACAATGGGGAGAAGATTTGATCATTTCGATCAAAGAATTGATAATCCGGAGAGGAGACATGATTATGATAGCGAATATCTCTAGCGATATTTGGAATACGAGATTGCATACTATGAAGCTGAACGTCGTTATAGGAGTGGTGATTTAGATGTTGTCTTTCCTGAGTGCCCCCGATATTCACAGTACCACCCTGCTCAGTCTTCTCAACAGCCTACAGATCAGGGAGGAGATGATATAGCCTGGGACTTTGATGCTGAAGAATAGGACTTTATTTGTTTTATTTGTTTGATGTTAAGTTATTTTAAAGACTTTATATATTTGTAATATTCAATACTTTATGTTTTGAGACATTGGATGTTTGTTGGATTATTTGCTTGAATTGTTGTAGTAGTTTAGTTTTTGTTTTTTCTATTAGTTAATTACATTTGTTTTTATGTTAAATAGGAGGTTAGTTTTCTTTAGTATGTTTTTATTTTATTACGTATTGTTTTAAATTGCAAAATTGTTAATCCGTTAGTTAAAATGTTTTTAATATGTTAGTAATTCATATGTATAGTGTAGAGTTAATTTTAATTGTTATAGTTAATACTTATCTTAGATTTTATCCCCGCATTTTCTTTAAATTGTTATATATATATAGAGAATACTAACTGCATACGAGTTCGATGAAAAATGAAAAAGCTCGCAAAAATTTCAAAGAAAAGAAATACCTAAACTTCAAAGGTATGATTTATTTACTTTCACTTTTTCATTATTTAGAATAGATATAAAAATTTAAGTTTGGGGGGGAGTAAAATACAAATTTAGTTATTAACTTGTTCTCAATTTCTATTTTCAAATTATTATAAAATGATTTTTATAACAAATTTTTCAATTTAATTAATATGAATTATTTTATTGAATTATTATAAAAGATTAAATGAATTATTTCTAGTGCTTTAATTAATTAAATAGAATAAAATATTTGGTTAAAGGGAATAAGAATATAGTAAACTATTTTTAGTAAGGAAAACTATATTCTAAAATTAAAATTCTTAAGTATTCAAGTGAAAAAGAAAAGATTGAAAATCAATAAAGTTAAAACTATGAAGTATATATAAGCGAAGAAATATTCCTAAGTTTCAAATTTAGGAAGATGAAAATGAAGTTCAAAATTATTAACGAGCTCTCCGGATACGGTAATCCTCAAAAGAAAAAGAAAAAGAAAAAAAAAAAGAAAAAGAAAAAATGAGGAGAAGCTCGAGGAGATGCCTTATCAAAAATCAGCTTCATTTGAAATAACCTAAAGGAAAAACTTAGATTTTTCCAAACTTATGTTTATTGATTAGAATTTTACCTAATAGTGTTTTCTTGAATTTCTTATCATATGAATATCTTAAGTAGTTATTCTTTTAAATATAGTCATTCCCGAAATGAATAGTAAGTTAGAAATCTTAGACTCGATAACTAAATAATTTATTTCTATAAAATTAATTAAATTACATGAATTATTTTTATTTAACTTTATTATGATATTAATTAATCTAATTCATAGTTTATTTGAATTGAAAAATTTTACTATAGAAATCATTATTTTTATGTAGTATTAAAATTACTCGAGGACAAGTAATAAGTAAGTTTGGGGATTTTGATCGTCGAAAAATTTATTAAGAAATTCATACCTATTTTTGATCAAATTGCACTTTAAAGAAGGGTATTTTCTTTATTTTGTTGCAGGAATGAATAATTTAGGCGATAAAAGTAAAAATCATAAAAAGGAGCGAATTTGGAGCAAAATCATGCAATTTGTCTTTGAGTCGCCGACGACGAGATCGAGCCGCCGACGGCGAGGTTACAAGAAGAAAATTTTGAAGAATTTATAACCGTCTCGCCGACAGCCGAGTCCGAGCCCGCCGACAACGAGCTAGAGCGGTTTGAAGATCTTTTAGAAGCCTCGCCGAGCGCCGAGGTAGTTCGTCGCCGACGGCGAGGTAGTTCAAATGGCACGAATACATCGAACTCGGACACTTTTTGAAGAGATGCTTACACACCTCTTGGACCTTTGCTTACCTCTATATATAGAGGCCGAAATTCGATCTTGGGTGTTAATTTTTGTGCGATAGTGTGTCTTTAGTGAGTTTTTAGTAAGTTTAGTAAGTAATTAGTGAGTCGTCTCGTACTTGGAAGGAAGAGTCGAAAGGAACTACGAGGAGTACGTTTGGGGATAAATCGAGATAAGTATTTGTATTTATTGTTTTTTTTAACTTTAAATAAAATCCATGCTTAGTTTAGTTCCCATGCATTCGAGTAGTTTATTAGTCTTTCTCCTCGTTTATGAAATTAAGTGACTTGATGAAATTAAAATAGAGATACTTATATATATTAATAAATTGTGATAATTTTTACTTAAAACTTAATTTACTTTCAAACTGGCCATTTGATTTGTTAAAATATGTTGATTATCAACTATAGTAAAAATTACATCTGATATTCTGGGAATTCAAAAGCCTTGGAAGGAGGGTGCAAATAAATAGGGAAATAATATCACTGGGCGTAGAATTGAGCATTTTAGTGTGACGGACTAAAATATTCAATTCGGTCCCATTGTTTGAAAGCTGAAGTGTAGATGTTAGCCTCGGGCGAGGGAACGTGGGAGCTCGAAGTGGCGATCGGTATCCTCCCGACTTAACCGCGGATTCGGTAATCAAACATAAGATTAGTCAATATTCTTTACACCTGGACCAAAGGGTAAAAAATAAGGAATGCTCCTATTTGTCACAATACCTTAAAATTATCTATTTAAATTCATTAATCACTTAAATTTCTAAACAAGGGGAAAGATACTTTTTCTGAATAGTTAAGACTTATTTAGCAATTAGTTTAATTTCCGCACTTTCAATACGTATTAATTTTCTACTTAGTTAAGTTACCTAATTAAAATACTTAGTTTACTTTATTGCGCTCAAATTTAGAATTCCAAATTTTCGTATACTATTTTAAAAAATTATTATTATTATTTTAAATTAGTTGTTATTTAATTTTCTCTTTCCCTGTGGGATCGATAACCAGGACTCCACTAGAGCCCTGTATTACTTGATACGATACGTATACTTGCGTAGCATCCACAACATAAACAATTACAATTCTATACATATAAATAGCGGGGTCAAGTTTTTGGCGTCGTTGCAATTAAATTAAAAATATCATAATAAAAAAAATTGTGGGTCAGCAACCTTAAACATGCAGGAGTCTTAAACTAGATTTCCTTCTTGTCCACAGTTTAAAAGGAGTCTTTGGAACTGCCTTACTAGGAATCCTGTTTAACAAATATGCAACGGTTTTTAAAACATGCATCCAAAATGATGAGGGTAAAGAAGAATTACTCATCATACTCCTAATCATTTTCGTTAGAGCATGGTTTCACCACCATTTTGTTGTGGTGTTCCTGACATAGTGTATTGAGTACATATGTCATTAGTTTGAAGGAATTTAGCAAATGGACTTGGACATTGTCCAAATTCATTGTACATTCCATAATATTCACCAACTCTATCAGACCTAATAATTTTCACTTTTCTGTCTAATTGTCTCGCACCACAGTTATAAAAAACTTTAAGGCATCTAATGATTGAGATTTTTCATGTAATAAGTAGACATACCCATAATGCGAAAAGTCATTGATAAAGGTGATAGAATACTTTTATCCACCAAAAGACGAAACATTAAAAGACCAACAAACGTCAGTGTGTATAATTTTAAGGAGTTGTGTGCTTCTTATGACAGCTTTCTTAAGTCAGTGTTTTGTGTGCTTTCCCTTAATACAATCCACATAGATGCTAAGATCAGTAAAATCCAAATCATTAAGGATTCCATTCTTTACTAATTTTTCAATTCTCTTTTTGGATGTATGACCCAAACGTTTATGCCACAAATAAGTTAAATTTTCATTCATAAAACCATGTTTAGTACCAATATTATGATGCAAGATCATCAAAGGCTCAACGAAAAGGTTATCAAGTTTAAGCTTATATATACCATAACAAAGAATACCAGAACCAATGAGATAGTTGTGTTTAAACAAATAAAAACATTTTTTTTCCAAATTTAAAAGAGTATACAACAGAGTTAAATTTAAACAATGAAATCAAATTACATGAAACAGAAGGGACATAAAGTGTTTGAAAAAGGTCTAAATGATGTCCAATATCTAAAATTAATCGATAGGCTCCAATTGCTTCAATTGAAACTTTAACTATGTGTCGACGAATGGAACGAGATTTTGGTATGTGGGATGTCGATTTTAAGGAGTCGCCATCTAATATTAGCCTAATTTTATTCCTATAAATCCCATGAAAGATTTGAGGCATTTAGAGCTAAAATTAGAAAAGGATGTTTGTGACAATCTTTATAGAAGAATATCCTAGAATAATAAATCCTAGAATTTTCATATAAAGAAAATCATGGAAAACCAGAAATTTCTATTGTGGGTTCTTTTGGATCGCCTGTAGAAGCAAGCTTCTATAGTTAATTACATCTTAAACAATTTTTAATTGTTCAAGAAAACTTCTGATTAATATCAATCATTTGTTTTCTAAAATTTTATTTTTAAGGAGAGATGTACCCATTATCACTCCTAAATGTCATGTCATATTTATTATTTTAAAGTTTTGATTTTGTTTTTCATGTCGTTATCTTAAAAGTTTTGTTGTTATTTTCTATGTCGTTGTTTTGTTTTGTTTTGGTGACTATCCTAAAAGTTTTTTTCTGTTTTGTTTGTCCATGTCGTTGTTTTATTTCATTTTGAAAATATTATGTTTGGTGGCTATCCTAAAAAGTTTTGGTTTTGTTGTTGTTTGTCCAGAATGTTGTCCTGCAAAACAGAGTTAGCACATCCTATAACATGCAAAGAAAATCTAAATGAAACTTTTTGTCTTCACCCTGCAAAGAAAAGATTATCAGAAAATAATGTCATGTTCATTGTTTTGATTTAACATGTCCTAGATGTTGGTTTATGTCAAATTATATTGATTAATGTTTAATTTTGTCGAAATATCAGATTAATTTCATTTAATATCGATATTTGTCAAATTTATATTTGAAATGTCAATTTTATGTTGGTTATGTCGATTTATGTTTGAAATATCGAATTTATGTAGGTTATGTCGATTTTGGTTTAAAATGTCAAATTTATGTTTTGATTTAAGTTTAAACTTAAATCCTGAGTTCATGTCTGTCTGAACTTAAGTTAAAAGGTTTGGTTTAGATTAACTTGAATTCATGTCTGTCTGAACTTAAGTTAAAAGGTTGAAAGTTAGATTCAATATTGATTGAATTAACTTAGATTCATGTCTGGTTGAACCTAAGTTAAATTCAATGTTGATTGAATCTAATTAACTTGAGTTCATATACGTCTGAACTTTAAGTTAAAAGGTTGAAAGTTAGATTAAATATTGATTAAATTAATTTGGGTTCATGTCTGGTTGAACCTAAGTTAAATTCAATGTTGATTGAATCTAATTAACTTGAGTTCATGTCTGTTTGAACTTAAGTTAAAAGGTTGAAAGTTATATTTAATATTGATTGAATTAACTTAAGTTCATGTCTGGTTGAACCTAAGTTAAATTCAATGTTGATTGAATCTAATTAACTTGAGTTCATATCTGTCTGAACTTTAAGTTAAAAGGTTGAAAGTTAGATTCAATATTGATTAAATTAATTTGGGTTCATGTCTGGTTGAACCTAAGTTAAATTCAATGTTGATTGAATCTAATTAACTTGAGTTCATGTCTGTTTGAACTTAAGTTAAAAGGTTTGGTTTAATCAGAATAGACTTAATTAAGTTTTAAGCCTTGTTTAAATAGGACTTAAAGGTTAATTAAATCTAATAAATTAGACTTAATTATAATTTCAGACCATCTAAGTCCTTTTTAGGTAAGGCTTAAGTTTTAATCAAGTCTAATTTGATTTAACCGAGATTTGTTTAGATATTAAGTCTTAGTGAATTAGACTTAGTCATAGTTTGTGTTTATTTAAACCTTAGTTGATTAAGGTTTAATGATTTAATTGAGTCTAATGTAATAGACTTAATTAAAGTTTATGTCGGATTTGGATTAGACTTAAGTTCATGTCAGGTTGAATCTTAAGTATGATTTAACTTAAGTCTAATGTGGGTTAGACTCAAGTTAGATCTTGAGTTAGGTTCATGTCAGGTTGAAGCTAAGTTTGGTTTGACTTAAGTATAGTGCAGGTTAGGTTTAAGTTAGGTTTAGGTTTGACTTAGGTTTATGTTGACTTGAACCTAAGTTTGGTTTGACTTAAGTCTAGTGCAGGTTAGACTTAAGTTAGGTTTAGGTTTGACTTAGGTTTATGTCGAGTTGAACCTAAGTTTGGTTTGACTTAAGTCTAGTGTTGGTTAGACTTAAGTTAGGTTTAGGTTTGACTTAGGTTTATGTCAAGTTGAACCTAAGTTTGGTTTGACTTAAGTCTAGTGTAGGTTAGACTTAAGTTAGGTTTAGGTTTGACTTAGGTTTATGTCAAGTTGAACCTAAGTTTGGTTTGACTTAAGTCTAGTGTAGGTTAGACTTAAGTTAGATTTGACTTAGGTTTATGTTGAGTTGAACCTAAGTTTGGTTTGACTTAAGTCTAGTGTAGGTTAGACTTAAGTTAGGTTTAGGTTTGACTTAGGTTTATGTCAAGTTGAACCTAAGTTTGGTTTGACTTAAGTCTAGTGTAGGTTATACTTAAGGTAGGTTTAGGTTTGACTTAGGTTTTTGTTGATTTGAACCTAAGTTTGGTTTGACTTAAGCTAGTGTAGGTTGGACTTAAGTTAGATTTGGGTTTGACTTAGGTTTATGTCAAATTTGATTAAAGTTTAGTTTAATTAAATGAACTTAATTTGGATTAAATTCATTTAGTTAAAGGTTAATTAAACCTAATCTAATTAAGATTTAATTTAATTAAATGAACTTAATTTGGGTTAAGTTCATTTAGTTAAAAGTTAATTAAACCTAAATTGATTAAGGTTTAGTTTAATTAAATGAACTTAATTTGGATTAGATTCATTTAGTTAAAGGTTAATTAAACCTAATTTGATTAAGGTTTAGTTTAATTAAATGAACTTAATTTGGATTAAATTCATTTAGTTAAAGGTTAATTAAACCTAATCTAATTAAGATTTAATTTAATTAAATGAACTTAATTTGGGTTAAGTTCATTTAGTTAAAAGTTAATTAAACCTAATTTGATTAAGGTTTAGTTTAATTAAATGAACTTAATTTGGATTAAATTCATTTAGTTAAAGGTTAATTAAACCTAATCTAATTAAGGTTTAATTATTATTTAAACCTAATTTAATTAAGGTTTAAGTTGGTTAAGTAAGTTTAATGTAAGTTAAACTTTAGTTAATTAATAATTGTTGTTAAACCTAATTTAAGTAAGGTTTAAGTGAGTTAACTAGGTTTAATAAGGGTTAAACCTAGTTTAGGGTTTAATAATGCTTAAACCTAATGTAAGTAAGGTTTAAATAAGTTAACTAGGTTTAATAAGGGTTAAACCTAGTTTAGGGTTTAATTATGCTTAAACCTAATGTAAGTAAGGTTTAAGTAGGTTAACTAGGTTTAATGTGAGTTAAACCTAGTTTAGGGCTTAATGGTACTTAAACCTAATGTAAGTAAGGTTTAAGTAAGTAAACTAGGTTTAATAAGGGTTAAACCTAGTTTAGGGTTTAATAAGTTTAAATGATATTTTAAACCTAATTAAGTCTATTTTTTTCATTTTAGACTTAATTAACTAAATTTAGGGTTTAATAGGTTTAAATGATATTTTAAACCTAATTAAGTCTAATTTTGTCATTTTAGACTTAATTAATTAAATTTAGGGTTTAATAGGTTTAAATGATATTTTTAAACCTAATTAAGTCTAATTTTGTCATTTTAGACTTAATTAATTAAATTTAAAGTTTAATTTGTTTAAATGATGTTTTAAACCTAATTAAGTCTAATTTTGTCATTTTAGACTTAATTAATTAAATTTAAAGTTTATATTGTTTAAATGATGTTTTAAACCTAATTAAGTTTAATTTTGTCATTTTAGACTTAGTTAATTAAATTTAAAATTTAATTTGTTTAAATGATGTTTTAAACCTAATTAAGTCTAATTTTGTCATTTTAAACTTAATTAAGGTTTTCCATTAGCCTATCATAGACTAGATTCATTTCAAACTTAAATTATTAAGGAAAATAAGCTAACTTTATAAAAGGTTATTTTTAGGATTAAAATCATTTAATTAATAAATAGTTTTAATCCTAAAATATAAAATGTCATTCAAAATTATCTCTATGACTTAGAAATGGTTTTCTTAGGGTTATTGTCTGTTGCCTTAATATTTCTAGTCATTTCCATTTTATTTTTCTTAATTTTCAATTTTTTATAATTATTATTTGAAGTAATTACAAAATGTCTTGAAAATTAGAAAAAGTGTCCTAGACATGTTTTCTGTCCTTGAAAAAATCATGAAACATTCCTAAGGACATAAAGATAAATGCCTCAAAATTTCATATTTTTCTGATTTATAATTAATTTTTAATAATTAAATACTCCAGAGAGTATTTAATTATTTAAAAATTAAATAATGGGAATAAAATTATGATTTTGGTCTCATAATTTTCTTCTCTTCAAAAGCTTTCCAGGGGTATTTTTATTTTATTTTTGTGACCTTTGGATCAAAAGATATGAATTTTTGAAGTTTTTAAAGTTTTTCTGAGTTAAATTAACCCAGAAAATCCCACGCGCTGCCACGTGTCCTCGTACCGTCGAATAGGCGGGAGGATCTGGTGTGCAGCGCGGAACAGGAAACACGGCGGGAGTCGATCAGTGCTGTCCGTTCCAAAACACGGGAACGGACGGTAGAGATAAATCCTCCATTATTTCGAAAAAATTCCGAACCGTTAAACTTCAAACATCAATATCTCACTCATTTCTCAACAAAATTGAGTGATTTTTGAACCTATGGAATCATCTAAACATGTAGAATATATCCATACGGTGATGTAACATTTCTGGGCTAGTTTAACACATAATATTTCAAAAATAAAAATTATTTTGTGAAAAATGATTCCATACCTTTGCCTTAAGCAAATCAAGCTAGATCAGACCTTGTAGTTGTCTTCTAGGACCCCAATGAAAGATTATTACTGCAACAATTTGATCTAGAAGTCGGGCTTAAAGGAGAATTTTGAAGAGGTAGCTGGTTTGAGTACATTTTGAAATTTGATCAAATTGGTTTGATAGGGCTCAATCTATGGCTTGGATTTGATCCTAATGGATTGCTAAGACTCTTAGGAAGAGTTTTTATGTTGGGAGCAAGGAGATTTGAGCAGCCTATAGGTCTCACTAATTTTTCTCTTCTCTTCTCCACTAGGCTTGGTTTGGGCTTTATTTATAGCCAATGGGAGGCCATGGCTTAGCTTAAGTTGTTCTAGGAGAGTTGTTTTCTCCCCAATTAACCCATTGGAGGAGGAATTCAGCTAAGAGGATAGGTATTGTTGCTTCTCCCAAGTTTTCCATGATGGGCTCAATGTTTTGGCTCTCCTCCATTGGATCATGCAAGAGGTTATATGTGAGCTGTTATTTCTTCTCCTTATGAGCTTACACATCACCCCCTAACCTTGACAAATGATGACACATATGCTCTCCTCTCATGATTCCATTTAACCATGGTAAGGGGCGGGTTTAAGCTTGGTTCTCTCTCCATTGACTAGCTTGGGAGGTGGGAGATGAAGCTTGATGTTGGCTGGCCACCTCATGGCTAAGTAAGGGTGAGTCATGGCTTAGGGTGAAGGGGGAAGAGACACCTCACTTTACCCATCATGATGGGTGTTAACCCATGGTTAAATGGATTTAAGCTTGGTCTTATCATGTGTTAATATGTCTCATGGTGAGCTTAATTTGGTCTTAGCTTAATTAATTATGGGAAGGAAAAAAAAATGTCTTTTTTTTTCTCTTCTTTTTTTTTAATTTAATTTCCCATTTTAATTAATCATGTTATTAATTAAAAATTATTGGAAATTATTTTATTAATCAATTTATTAATTGAAAATAATTTCAAATTAATTAATTGATTAATTTTATCATTTTTGTTATTTTATGATTTTAATTTAATTTTCATTTTAATTAATTATGTCATTTAATTAAAATATTGAAAATTAAATCATTAATCATTTTAATTAATCAAAATAATTTTGAAATTAATTATTTGATTAATTTTGTTATTTTTATTTCATTTTTATCTATTTTGATTAAAATGATAAGTGTTGACTAATTTTGACCTAAGTTGACTCAAGTCAGCTTAGGTTGATCAATTTAATTTTAAAATGTCCAATGTGATATTTTTAACCTTGTCTTGGTTGATTTGATCATAGTATTTGTAGTTTTGTCATTGTGGGGTTTTTAAACATGTTATTGGATCAAAGGATTGACTTATAGGGTTAGCAGGGTTGGTCATTGGGTCTGGTTTGACCAATTTGACCAAAGTTGACTTTTTAGGTCAAAAGGTTGACCTATGGGGTCAACAGAGTTGTTTATTGGGTCTGGTTTGACCAATTTGACCAAAGTTAACTTTTTAGGTCAAAAGGTTGACCTCTGGGGTCAACAGGGTTGGTCATTGGGTCTGGTTTGACCAATTTGTCCAAAGTTGACTTTTTAGGTCAAAATGTTGACCTATGGGGTCAACAGGGTTGGTCATTAGATCTGGTTTGACCAATTTGACCAAAGTTGACTTTTTAGGTCAAAAGGTTGACCTATGGGGTCAACAAGGTTGGTCATTGGGGCTGGTTTGACCAATTTGACCAAAGTTGACTTTTTATGTCAAAAGGTTGACCTATGGGGTCAACAGGGTTGGTCATTGGGTCTGGTTTGACCAATTTGACCAAAGTTGATTTTTTTATGTCAAAAGGTTGACCTATGGGGTCAATAGGGTTGGTCATTGGGTCTGGTTTGACCAATTTGACCAAAGTTGACTTTTTAGGTCAAAAGGTTGACCTATGGGGTCAACAGGATTGGTCATTGGGTATGGTTTGACCAATTTGACCAAAGTTGACTTTTAGGTCAAAAGGTTGACCTATGGGGTCAACAGGGGTGGTCATTGGGTCTGGTTTGACCAATTTGACCAAAGTTGACTTTTTAGGTCAAAAGGTTGACCTATAGGGTCAACATGGTTGGTCATTGGGTCTGGTCTTGATCATTGGGTCTGGTTTGACCAATTTGACCAAAGTTGACTTTTTAGGTCAAAAGGTTGACCTATGGGGTCAACAGCGTTGGTCATTGGGTTTGGTTTGACCATTTTGACCGATGTTGACTTTTTAAGTCAAAAGGTATTGACTCATTATAAATGTGGTCAACACTATGTTTCCTATGAAGATAAACTTTTCATTTGAGTTTATGATTTGGGTTGTAAGGAATCCTTGTATCGTATTAGAAACATGAGTGGTACAACCTGAATTAATCCACTTAGTATTATAAGGAACTTCAGTCAAAATTGATTCGAAACATACAAAAACATAATGTTTACCTTTCTTTTCGAACCAGTCTTTGTGCTTCTGCCATTCATTTTGATAGTGCCCAGGCTTTTTACAAAAAAAACACTTAATTTCATAATGTTTCTTATTGTGAATTGGGGCAATTGATGTATTAATCTTTAATGGTCTTTGCTTGCCGTTTCCATTCTTCTTTTCAGGTTTCTTTACAGCTCTTCCTATGAAATTAATGAAGTGATTTTTTCCTTTTTTAAGTTTTGCTTTCTCTTAAATGATCATATATTGCAGTTCATTCACATTCCACTTATCGTTCTTAGTGTTGTAGTTCATGTGAAATGTACCATACTCAGGAGGCAATGTGTTAATGATAAACTGCACAAGGAAATTTTCATCCATTTTTATTCCCAGGGTCTTATGTCTTGCTACTATGTTTGTCATTTCAACGACATGCTTATGCATAGTACGAGAACCATCAAATTTCATATTGGTTAACATACGCAATAGTGTCGCAGCAAGAGACTTATCAGTAGAGTCAGACTGAGAACATCCCTCAGCAAATTTCATGAATTTCTTACACTTTCAGTGTTAACAAATGTACACTTTATGTTGTTTGCTACAGTCTTTCACATAAGTATTAAGCTCAATCTGTTCATTTTTTCTTATGCTTTATAGAAAGATCTTTATTCAACACTGCTGAATCAGTAAGAGCAGGAGGCTTCTCAGTAGTGAGTGTCAAATAAAGATCCAGAACACCAAGGTGAAACTGGACTTGCTCACGTCATTTAGAGAAATTAAACTCATTGAACGTCTGAACAGATGTAGCTTGCGAATGAAGAGAAACAATAATAGATACTACAAATAATAAAAAATGCTTCATACATTAATGCTTTAATTATTAAACTTAAACAGATATTCATATCCAATCAGATTAAATGAAAGCATTAATAGTGTATTAAAAATCTCCTTTGGGTGATATAACAATACACAATAATAAACATAATTGAGGTTTGATTTTAATTTAATATAATTAACAATTGTTTATATTCAAATTAGACATGTATATTATCTTTATATATATATATATATATATATATATATATATATATATATATATATATATATATATATAACCAAGTATATAAATAAACCACAATCATATTCAAAGATTATTAAATAAATAATCAACCTTTGGATGAACTACAAATATTCTATAATCAATCAATTTCAATATACTCATAACGAAATAAAAAAATTGTTTCATAATAAGCATCACATACTTATGAGTAACTGAGTTTATTTAATTTGACATCTATTAAACATACTAATTTAATTACTTTGGTGACTAACAAATTAAACATAATATAAACATCAAATAAATAATAATTTTAATCACAACAATATACATTTCATAACATAAGTTATACGGATAAGTAGAACAGTGAAGAAAGCTTTCCGGAAAGAAACAAATTCATAGTCTGACAAACATCAGAATAATCTCTCACTTCACAAATTAACTTTAGTGATCTAATTTCAAGATATAATCTATAGCGAAAATCTTACAATTAACATAAATAAAAGTAATAAAAAATTACAAATTCAATAATCAAGGCTCTGATACCACATCTTAGCATTTTTTAATGCAAATTCATATACACATAATGACCATAATCATGAATTCATGATTTTTACATATTCATAAATAATAAGAACATACCTGTATTCATGATTGTAGAATTAAATATGAGGAGATGAAGTTTCTCTCTCTAATTCACTAAAACGTTCTGTATTTTCTGATGGAGAGAAAGATATAGTGTGTTGGGAAGAGAGAGGACTCTTCTCTGGATTCATGCGCTATTTACACACCATCCATCAGGTGGGTTACAAACCAATAAAATTTATGATAATTTAATTAATTAATTAAAATTTTTTATAAAAATAAATGACATGTTGGTATCCACCGTCCACAAGGGGTTTCTTATCAAATAGAATTTAAGATAAATAAATAAATTAATTAAAACAAACGATATACATTTGCAAGCACCATCCATAAAGGGATTACTTATCAAAAAAAGGATTTAAGATAAATAAATAAAATAATTAAAATAAAAGACACACATAGTAACCACCAAAGGATTTTAAGATAATTTAATTAATTAATTAAAATAAATGACAAATATTAGTAACCACCATCCATAAGGGGGTTATTTATCAAAAAGAGTTTAAGATAATTTAATTAATTAATTTTCATTTATTATTAAAGTAAATGACTCACGTTAGTGGGTTTGTGGGCAATGTGAGCTAGAATTTAAAAACTAACATAATTATGATTGTATAAGTATTTTTGTTAGTATAAAATGACGTTATAATTTGTAATATATCCATGCCACTAGATATCAAGTATTATTTTATTTCAATTTATGTTTTATTTGCCTATTATTTTGATTCTATGCTTGTTTTTTATTTTTAAAATCTTGGTAGGGCAGATTAAATGGCCTGAAAATTCTTAGTTTTAATAGCTCATTGACTTGCTTTTGATCTCTTCATTGTTTAGCATCAACTTTTTATACATCTTGATGTGTTGATATTTGTTCATTTAGGTGCTATATTTTCTTAACTCCCTTATAGGATTCTTATCTTAGAGCACCATAATATTGATTTGTGGTTGGATTTGTTTCCTTGGTCGGCCATTTGAATCCTAAGAACTTATCCTAAATGACTTTAAGGTTCATTTAGTTTGATTAAGCTACATGTAAAATGAAAGGAGAAATCATAGATGCACTGTGGTCTTTTGAAGTATTTGGCTAACATATTATCAACATAGACAACCATGTCATATCCTAGGCATTTCTTGAAGATCTTATTCATAAATTTTTGGTAGATAAGTGGTATTGGAATTCTTCAATCTGGGAGGCATGACTCAATATTATAGTGTATCATTTTAGATTGTGTTGTCTTCCTCTTTTGTTAGTTCCATTCTCATGTATTAAAATTAGAATATGCATCCATAAAGCTATAAATTTGATGCCTGAATGTTTTGCTGACTAGTTGATTTATATATGGAAGAAAAATTGTATTTTGGAGGGGCTCTATGGAGATCATTATAATCAATAGATATTCTTCATGCCTAATAGCTTTCTCAACCATGATGTTTATCAACCAAACAGTGAAATGCATTTTATGAATTAAGTCATCCTCATTTTTTATTTCTATTAATCGTTTTGAAATAAAATTTTAATTTTTTGATGATTGAGTTGGATGTTGAATCTAGTTCGAGGGTGTGATTTTGTCAAGATCATTGCGAAGCATATTAATAGGGCACTAGGAATAAGTTGTCTAGATTTTTCTATTGGGAGCTCATACACTCATTTTTCAGTGTATTGAGAGCGGATTACTCAACTTTTATTGTTTGTGAAGGATACTCAACAATTAGATAGTGAACACTTCATCAAAAAGAGAAGTGTTATAGATCATGATTTTAAAAGTTAGTCTGGATTAGCCGATCCAATTTGTTTCAGCTGTGAACCTTTCTTCTAGCCAGTTCACTTTAGCTTTAAAATTGCCTATTTGCAGAACTTGCCAGAATTGGTCAGAATCGAGGAATGAACCAAAGAATTGGTGAACCAATCACATTATTGAAGAGACATATGTTTTAATATTAATCAATTTATGATCTTTCAATTTTTATTAGATGGCAAGAAGAAGATTCAAATTAATATATATATATATATATATATATATATATATATATATATATATATATATATATATATATATATATTATCCTAAAATCTTGATCTAGAACCATATTCAAATTATTTAAGAATGTTCTTATTTAAAGTCTTATATATTGAATTGGTGAAAATAACATTATTGTATTATTATTACATAATCTAAATCTTATTAAAATAACTTTAAAATTTATTATGTAATTTGATTTTAACCTCAGTTGGGCTTTTTAAAAGGGCCCTGTGTAGAATGACATTGGGCCGAGGCAGACATAAAAGGACTTACCCCCAACCAGGCTTCGGAAGGCCATCTTTCAGATTTCAATGGTGATGATATCGAGAGCGAGCTGAAAAAAGTAATTTCAACACACATTCATTCTTTAAAGCAAATAAAAAATAAAGTTTAGAAAAGAGAGAACTCAATAAAGAACATGACTATTGGAACCGGACTCCTCCCCTTCCCAACTATCAATAGAATACATAGAGTATCAAGCACAACAATTAAGTGAAAATATTCTCATGCAAACCCTCATAAAAATTTCTCCACTCACATTAGACCAGATGCAATCCTTCACTTCAACCATCTAACTTAAATTCTACTAATAACATCTTCATATATATCACCATCACTTTGAACAATAGACCTGAGATATCTAACAAGTTCACACTTTTTAATGGTTTGATAACGATTGTTATAATCTAGACACCAGATCTACTAAATATGAAATTAATTCAGTTTTAGATCAATTCATTTCATTTATTTAAAATGGATAGTTGAAATCTAATTGAAGAGAAAACTAATAATAAGTTATAAATAAAAAAAAAAATTTCACCAAAATTTTCAGTATTGTTATTGAGCCTTCTCTGACCTTAAAATTTGGAGTCATACGAATATCTTAAATCAAATATGAAATTAATTTTTTTTAATAAAAAATTCCTCCAAAACTTATAAAGTTAATAATTAATCAAAAATAGCTATAAAATCACCAAAATTTATGTACTGAACCATAAAAATTAAGAGAAATCATAAAAATTAAAATTTCTTTATTTTAAATATTTTTTTTTTTGAAAATTTAGTATTTAAATAAATTTAATAATAAATAAACAATATGACGATATCTAATTTACTTTAATTTTTTTATTAAAATATTGAAATACCCTTATAAGCATTTATGTTAGATTTAGCAAATTTTTTTATTTGTTTGATATTAAAATAATTTATATAATTTGGAATAAATATTAAACTCTAAAAGTATAAATTAATTCAAGCTTGACCCAAAATTTTATCGGATATTTCTCACGTAGTCTTTGACTCTTCTATTAGCCTGCTTTCTGCACCCTTTTCCTTCATTCTGATAGCTCCAAATACTCATTCCAGCTCTTCGGGTTTGTCCGAGCAACCGATATTCAAATTAATGACAAAACGAACCTAAAAGATTGTAAAATTATTCTCTAGAATTAAGGTCCACTCGAAAATATTCCATAAAAATTGGGATTTAAATTTGAATTAATTTGTATAAATTTAGAATTTACTAACTATATTGACTTCAATATATCTTTTAAAATTTAAGTGATTTTCAAAGTTAATGAAAGTGTGCAATAAAATCCAGAAGTTCATATCAGAGTTCTCAAATAAAATTGAGATCTTTTCAAAGAAAATTAAATGTTCTATGAATTATTTATTTTATCTAATTTTTAAATTAAAAAAATATTTTAATATTAAAAAATGAATTTAATTTTCCTATAAATTTCATTTTCCTTGTGATACTGAGTTAAATTTGGTAATTTTTTATTTAATTTGAATTAACAAGTTTTAGGCTATTTAAGCTATCTAAAATTAACAACGTATTATTATAAATATTGTATTTGAATATTCCAACTCACCTTTATTGTCATTGGTATCAAAATTTAATTATGTGGGTTTAATGGGATTCCTAATCGCAAATGATAGTGCATGTAACTAGGGGTGTAAACGAACCGATCACGAACGAACAAAATTAGTGTTCGTGTTCGAAATGTTCGAACACATCACTGTTCGTGTTTGCTTCGTTTAACAAACTGAACGAAAAAAAAAATGTTCGTGTTCGCCCGTTTGCTTATCGAACGAATCAAACACGAACTTCCTGGGGAACTGAACACGAATTGTTCACGAAAAAAGAGCTTTTTTGACAGCTCTAGCTTTGATAGCATACTTCCTCAAAATGAAGCAAATTGATCAGGTATTCCGTACACATCAGGTAATCCATACTTTCTCAAAATGAAGCAAACAGAATAAGGCGTTTAGGATTTTGTTTAGATTTTATTTTAATATATAGTAGAATATATTAATTATAATATTATAATATTTACATTAATATAATTAATACTATATTATTGTTATTATTATTATTATTATTATTATTATTATTATTATTATTATAATTTATAGAAGTTGAATTATTTAAAATATGATAAATTTTTATAATATATAATTAATTTTAAAATATCAGAATATATTCATATATATATATATATATATATATATATATATATATATATATATATATATATATATATATATATATAATTATTTTAAATTATTTTAAATTTCGAACAATAACGAACCGAACACGAACGAACACATCACTATTCGTATGTTTGGTCGTTTAGCAAACCGAACAAAAAAATTGTTCGTGTTCGTCTCGTTCTGCTATCGAACAAATCGAATATGAACTTTTTGACGAACCGAACACGAATCGTTCGCGAACAACGAGCTTTTTGATAGCCCTACATGTAACTAGATATAATAAATGGAGGAATAAAAAAATTAAAAATATAAATTTATGAATTTTAAAGAAGAATCGAGCTAGCGAAAGTTTCATTCACAAAATACAAACACATAATATTTTCATTGTGAGCTCACTAAGAAAGATTTATGTTATTAAATCCAAATCTTATAAATCATCCAGAGAAATGTTACACTGCACATAAAAAAAAAAAGGTGGCTAAAATAGTTTTTAACATACTTCAGACCAATTTCATTGTAAAATTCTTCATTACCGACGAAAATTATACATAATTAGAAATCTAATAATCAAATCTTTCTAATAAATAATTCTCATTCCTTGTTTTAATAATTAAAGAAAAAAAGAACTTTCTAGTTAAAATCTTGAGTTGAATGGGCCATGGTTGCTCCAAAAAATAGCCCGCACGAAGTGGAATGTTGGACCGATTATTCTAGCTGTGTCATCATATTTACTAGTTCCCTACGATGCCAACGCCAATTAAAAGCTTCCACATATAAAGATAGTTCCAACGTACTAGGGATAAACTCAAATGTTCTGTTATCTCAACCTTAAATCTCTCCCTCTATCTCTCTCTAAGCAGCTTCCTATAAATAAATCATTAGAGATGTCATCTCAAACACCAAAAAGAGAATATTTCAAGAGGAAAAAAGCAAGGTTAGAGGTAAAAATTGGCAAAAGAAATTAGTTGTTCAATTTTTCCAATGGATCTCATTTCTCTTCAACTACAATCATTCAGACTCATTCTAGCCAAACCGCCAAATCGACGAGCCCGTCTCCCACACAAAGTAACGTTGGTCTACATTCCTAGAAAAGAAGAAACTTCTCTGAAAATTAATGGCGTCAACATCCCTACCAATGCGAGGCTCGCATCGTTCTTCGCCGCGTCCGATCGACAAGAGTTGGTGATGAATTAGATGCAGTTTTTGAAAGTACAGATCGAGTTTGTGTTGGCAACGGTCTTTGCTTTGAGGTTTGGATCCGTGGAGAGAAAAAGCTACAAGGGATTTTTCTACGAGATGCGAGGTGGCAACTTAAATGTAAGGATATTAACCTGGCAGAATGGGCAGAGGTAAGTGTAGTTACAAAACAAGGATTTATTATGAGAGAGCAAGTGAAATTGAAGAGAAAGCGATTTTATCCAAAGTTGCCTGTATTAATTGAAGAAGATGAGGCGGAGGAAAAAAATAAAGAAGACGAGAAGGAAGAAATTTATGGTTCGGATTATGTTAAGGAAAAAATGAATGAACAAGGAGATAGAGTGGCGAAGAAAGGTAATAGTTGGGTGGTAAATATGGGAGTTTTGGTAGCATGCATTGGTGTTGGGCTATTTGTTTTGAGGAATTCTCTGAAGAAATTGTTAGGATTGAAATTGTTTTGAGAAAAAAAATTATAATTAGGTTGATTCCTCAATTTCTCTTTCTGGAGTGAAGTAACATCCTTTGTACATTCATACATGTAAGCATTTCAAAAATCAATTAATATTCATCATTTATTTTTTCTCCGGTTATAATTTTCTCTTCATTTGTCATTCAATTTAAGTTAGCACGCCTTTTAAATTATTAGTTGTCGTCTGATTGAAATTTGGACAAAGCAATTGGCTATGTTTTCTTGGAGTTATAATGTTTATATTCCTCTTTATATATAATTTTGAGTGCATTACATCTTATGTTCAAAAAATTCTGTTCTCACTTCTCTTTCTAAAATTAAGAAAATTGATAAAATTCGAAGCATCTGATTTCGGCAAGACGAACTTTTCTTTTTCTTAATTCTTTTCCAAAAGATATTTTATTTCCACGCATAACTCCAAAGAAATATTTATGCGCTGCATATTGAAAATGAGAGGGTGAGAGATGTAGCTTAATAACGTGAATAATGTGGGATAATATAGGATTACGTTATAGCAAAATTATATTGGTGCTAAGACGGATGATAAATAAATAAATTCTTTTATTTGTGCTTGAAATTAATTTCTAGAGTGCTAAGACGGATGATAAATAAATAAATTCTTTTATTTGTGCTTGAAATTAATTTCTAGAGAACATAAACAAATACTAAATTAGCTGAAAAAGGCAAATATATATAATAATAATAATAATAATAATAATAATAATAATAATAATAATAAGATGTATATTCTTTCTCAGCCTAGTTCTCATTGTCGTTGCCCGGTCAATCTTTTATGATTTACTTTATACTATTTTATTTTTTTTATCATTATTAGTGTTGAATTGAAAACCCTCCATGAAAGGAGAAATTATTGCATTAGGAGTCTTGATGCAGATTTGTATCAGGACTCCAATCAAGACCTGCCACATGTAGAGACAAGCTCCAACTTAATAAATGAGCAGACTCTAAATGGATTCTTGATACAAAACTGAGTCAGGGCTCCTGACGCAATAATTTTTCCCATGAAACAAATTCAAGAAATGGAGCAAAAAACTAAAAAGGAAGATGAAACAGTAAAAAAAAATCATGAATATGTGTAACCTTTTGTTATGAAATGACACATATTTATAAACATATTAGTATGAGTCTTACAATAAAGATTTTCTCTCTAATCATTAGCTTCTGAGGGGACAATATGGTAAATTATGGAGAAAATAAAATAAGATATCAAATAGGATTCACCGACTGATATTGAGCCCGACGATGGTTTAGCCTAGTCATTCAGCTGTCTTAGAGTTGTGCGTCAGTCATCGATCGACGATGGTGCTGATACTTTATCAAATGCCTTATGTTATGTTGGCAGTCTGACCTGTCTTCGAATGACCTCCAAACCTTTAGGCTGCTAGCTGATCGGATGATTCCATGTGTGGCCGGTCGATCGGTCGATCCTCCACCAATCGTCTACTCTTCTTTGATTGTGGTATTTCTGAGATCAATCTTGTGTTGTCAGCCGGTCGCTTGATCTTCCAATAATCGTCTTATTTCCTAACTGTTGGATTTCTTTAAGATTCATGCCATCGTATTGTGAGTATATATATTATGTTCCCCGATTTCCTTACTTCTCAAAACTGTATATCACATAAGAACAAGAGAATCTTTTTTTTGACGCAAAAATGTAAGTACAAAATTGAATCCTAAATTAATTGTCGAGTGATTATTGTTGTTAGAGCAAAATTCACAGACAAACCCTACAGAGCATATGTATAACATAAACTTTCGATGTTCTAAGTTTCTAACATGTAGAACATAAATTTTAGAAAGGTTAAGTCCTAAATTAATAGGCCTACCCTACAAGTAAAATCAGTTCATGGATCGATCATGCTAAATTTTGATATGACTAAGCATGGATAATTTTTTTTGGCTTAAGACTTAAATATAGATAGAAAATTCTACTTCCTATTCTTATGTAATTACATATCTAACACCTAAATCTGAAGTTTTTGCAAACATAAAACCTTATACGTACATGAGATGTTATATTAAAATGTAAAGTTTAAGTATTAGATATATAAATACATAGGAGCTTAGTGGTTTGTATGTAAATCTTTTTTAAATAAATATTTTGAGATTCTACAATTATGCATACAAAATCACCATCACATTTCAAGTGTAGCTTTTAGGGTTCATCTTAAAAACAAGAGAAAATAGAAAACTTTGAAGGCTTCAAAGAGGAAGAATGGAAGAAAAGAAGTCTTCAGAGACCAAAACTTCTACGAAGCAAATCAAATAAAACAGGTACAAAAATTAAAGAGACAAATCAAGCCAGCAAAAGCATTAAAAAAAAAAACACCAAACAAACCACTAAAATAAAGATGGGAATGATAACTAACCAAAGCTCAAAACTTATTTGTAGAAAAGCATTAAGATTTAATCCTAGATTTTGAATATATAAAAATATATTCAAAACTTGTTGAATTTTAATGAAGGCTAGGATTATCACATCTCAATAAACCAATCTCAACTACTAGTGAGGATAAAGGAAGAAATGTAAGCTTATCAACAACAAATTAACCTTAAAAAACTACAAGTAGCTCAAACAACAAACCAAAGTAGAGCAGAAACACTAAAATTCACTATGAAAAATTCAATCCAACATGACTGAAGTATATCGAAGGCCACACAATCATAGAAAACATTGCATTAGCCAAAATATCTATAGAATAGACATCACTAAAAGAGAATAACATCTCACCTGAGCCAAAATATGACTATACTATGATATATTAATGAATAAATTGAGCTGAAATGCATAATTGATCAAAGAATGTTTATGGATAAATGATCATGTCTGAGATGATATAAAACACAATTAAATGAGTATGATCATTGTTTTAATGATATACTTTATTAAAAAGATAAGACTACAAAAAAGTCTATGTTTCCGATCTGTCCATGAATCACACCTAATGAATATAGTGTGGGATATGAGAGAGAAAGATATGCACGGTAATGAACAGTAATCTGATTTGTTGATTAGCCTTTTCTCATAAAATGATTCACTTATTTATAGAAGAGGGGGTGCAATACATAAAAGTATATGTCTACCCCTACTTTAATGGGGGTTTTACAAGATATTTTATATATTTTATATGTATGGGTCTACAATTCAACTACCTTTGACACGATCAACCAAAATTAGCGGTCCTTGGTTATGTAAGACATTCTTATCCTACTGTGCTTAATTGAGGTTTCCTGCTGGCTTTTGACGGCCTTCAAGTCGTTGAGACTTATCTTGATAGGTTTGGCTTTGCCGATCGATTATTCTAGTATGGTTGTTGATTATTGATCCCTTGATAAGGAGCTATTGTCTGCAAAATAATATTGGGCTATCGGACAAATGTTGAATCACCGTAATTTGATAGATAGGTAATTCTTTGATGAGAGAGTTCATCTAGATGCTTGTGGATTATGTTATCACCAATTTTTAGCCAATGTTGAGGAATCTTAGGGGCAGCCATGCGATGGCTGATGATACTGGCACGACCCGCAATTACGCAGTAAATTAACTTCCAAAAGATGACAAAAAACTTGACTCAATTTATAAATAGTTGCTAGCGTGCAAAATCTTAAATGATATAAAAATTAGAAAATATTTTACAAACTAGGGGTACTACGCAAGTATATGTATCGTTCAAGTAATATAGAGTTTTCTTTAAAAACCTCAGTATCGATCCCACGAGAAAGTGAAGTAAGAAGTCATTAATTAAATTCTAGTATACTACTAATAGTTCTTAGTTTGGAATATCAATTGAAGCTGTGTTTTATCTACCAACTATTCCTAAATGCAAGTGTTAAATGTAAAGATAATAACTATATCTAAATGCAAATAACAATTCTAAATATAACCCTTTTTGGATGAATTGGTTTGGAGAATTTTGAGATATTAAAAACTACTATTCTTATGTAATGAAATAGATAATGTATAGGATTGAGATGCATTAAATATTGTATGTGCCAAATAGGAGCAATCCTATTTTTTACCCTTTAGTCCAGGCATAAAGAACATTGAGTAATCCTATGCTTTGTTACTGAATCTGCGGCTAGGCTGGGAGGATACCGACTCTCACTTCGGAGCTCCCACGTTCCCTCGCCCGAGGGCTAACATCTCCGCTTCAGCACCCAAACGATAGGACCAAATTGAGGATTTTAGCATGTCACTCTAAAATCTCCAATTCTACGCCCGATAATTATGTTTCTCTATTTATTTGCATTCAATCCCCATGAACTTCACCATCCATAGAATTTGAATGTGGTTTCACTTTGTTGAGAATTACACCGCCCTTTCGGGTCGATGCAATTACAAAAAATTTTAACACTACAATGGGCCCTTATTGCAATGTAAATGAAGTGTAAGTAAAAACCATTACATTTATAATTAAATTCACTTCTATCATGCATCATAAAATCCTAAACATGATTTCTACTCATTATAAAAGAAAGTTATATGGAGTTTCCCCGGTTGGAGTTCGTGCGGTGGTGCGATAGGCCCAGAGGACGTTGTGCAACTCTTCAACCCACTGCCCTCCAGCCTTCTCAAGACGAGTCTTCAACCCTTTTAGCACCGTTCGGTTTGTTACCTCTGTCTGCCCATTCGTTTGGGGATGCGCCACGGCAGTGTGCACTAACTGAATGTGAAGATCCTTGCAGAATGACGTGAAGATCCTTCCAGTGAATTGAGTCCCATTGTCAGTGATAATCTTTGCAGGAAGCCCGAAGCGACAGATGATATTTTTCCAGACAAACGGTTTAGCATTTGCTTCAGTGATCTTAGCAAGTGGCTCCGCTTCTACCCATTTGGTGAAGTAGTCGACAGCTAAGATGATGAATTTATGTTGTCTAGTAACTATCGAAAATGGTCCCATGATGTCTACCCCCCATTGAGCGAAAAGCCAGGGACTCAGAAAAGATGTGAGTTCTACTGGGGTGCAAGCGTTAGGTTGGAGTGTAATTGACAACTCTTGCATTTTTGCACAAACTCTAACGCATCTTGCTTGATCGTAGGCCACTAGAAACCTTGTCTCATTATTTTCAGAGCGAGAGCCCTACCTCCAAGATGCTCCCCACATATCCCGGAATGAACCTCTCGTAGAGCGTAATCAGCTTCAGACGGAGGAAGACATTTGAGGTATGGACATACAAATGCCTTCTTATACAACTCATCCCCAATAAGGATGAAGTTGGCAGCCATGCGTCGGAGACGAATTGATTTTGTAGAATCATCTGACAATGTTCCATCTTGAAGGAAAGAAATGATGGGATCTATCCAAGATGGCTCCCTGGGATCACCCATGGACAGTATCACCCATGGGCCCTGGATGCTAGGAAAATGTATCTCCTCAATACACCTTCTTTTATAAAGATCTCCAGTTGTTGATGTTGCAAGCTTGGAGAGGGCATCCGCGCGGGTGTTATGCTCCCGAAGTATGTGAATGACCTGATATGTGTCAATTCAGGCGAGAAGTGTTTTGAATAGACTAAGATACTGCACTAGTTGTGAGTTGTGAGCGTCAAATTCTCATTCTACTTGAGATGCGATGAGTTGAGAATCAGTGTAGATTATCAAGTTTCTTACTTCACAGTTGATGGCAAGTTTTAATCCAGCGACAAGTGCTTCATATTCGACAACATTATTGGTGGCTGGAAATTTTAGGCGAAGTCCATACTCCAAGATGTCTTGCTTCGGGGAGATGAGTAATATTCCTGCACCAGCTCCTGAGTTTCCGGATGCTCCGTCCACGTATATTGTCCACTGGGGTGACTGTGGAGGAGAAAAATGTGGTTCAACAAAGGTAGGCATTGTACATTCCACAACAAAATCAGCCAACACCTGTGATTTGATGCTTGGTCGTGGTAGGTAATGAATGTCAAATTCTCTCAATTCTACTGACCATTTTACTAATCTTCCCGATGCTTCTGGTTTTTGTAGGATAGCTTTCAAAGGGAGTTGTGTGTAGACGCCGATAGTGTGGGCTTGGAAATACGGACGAAGTCTCCTTGCTGAGAATATCAGGGCTAACGCGGTCTTATCCGCCATTGGATAACGACTTTCTGTATCTGAAACAATCTTGCTGACGTAGTATACTGGTTTCTCGATTGAATTTTCCATTATGACAAGGATAGAGCTTATTGTGTGAGGTGAAATAGCCAAGTAGATATAACATCTCTCATTGGACAGGTTTTGAGAGAAGGGGCGGTGAAGCCAGATATGCCTTAAGTTGTTCAAAAGCGATTTGACAGTCATCTGTCCATTGAAAACCAGTGTTTCGAGCACCCCTAAGTATCTTGAAGAACGGAAGATACTTATCCCCAGAACGAGCTAGGAATCGGGATAGAGCAGCTATGCGACCATTCAAGCGTTGCACCTCTTTAATGTTCCTTAGAGGCACCATCTCTCTTAACGCCTTGATTTTTTCTGGGTTTGCTTCAATTCCACGATGGGTAACAATGAATCCTAGAAACTTCGCCGATGTGACCCCGAAAGCACATTTAGTCGGGTTAAGTCGTAAATCGTATTGACGAAGAAGTTGGAAACACTCCTCTAGATGAGAGATGTGTTGGGATGCTTCCAGGATTTTTTACTAACATGTCATCAACGTAAACCTCCATTGTACGCCCGAGAAGATTTTTGAAGACCTTGTTCATGAGACGATGATAAGTTGCACCAGCATTTTTTAATCTGAATGGCATAACCTAATAATAGTATAAGCCTTTATCTGTTTGAAAAGAGGTGGCCTCTTCGTCTACTGGGTTAATCCATATTTGATTGTACCCCGAGTATGCATCCATAAAGCTAAGAATTTGATGCCCAAACGTGGCATCAACGAGTTGATCTATGCGCGGGAGAGGAAAGCTATCCTTCGGACAAGCTTTATTGAGGTCTATATAGTCGACACACATTCTCTATGAACCACTAGCCTTTTTCACCATGATGACATTGGCCAGCCATGTAGGGTGGTGTACTTTCCGTATGAACTTTGCTTCAAGAAGCTTGTTGACTTCTTGTTCAATAGCTTGTAAGTAATCTGGGGTAAAATTACGTTTCTTTTGGATGACCGGTTTAACGGTTGGATCTACCTTTAAAGAGTGCATAATTATCTCAGGATCAACTCCGGGAATGTCAGCTGTGGTCCATGCAAAAATGTCTTGGTTTCTCTGGAGGAGAGCTACGTATTCTGACCTTTGCTCATCGGAGAGTAAGGAACCAAGCTGCACTCTTCATCTCGAAGATCAAAGTTTTCGATGCTAAGTGTCACTGACGGGCGTGGCTGAGCTTGTTTGAGATAACATGATTGTGCTATCTGTTGATCTCCTCGTACGATGCCTATCCCTGCTATGGTTGGAAACTTGAGCTTCAAGTGTAGCACAGAGGTCACGATGCCAAAAATGGATTGCAGGGGTCTTCCGAAGATGGCATTGTATGCTGATTCTGATTTGACAACGATGAATTGTACAGAGCGAGTTATCTGTCGAGGAAAATCACCCATGATAACAGCGAGATTTATTGTTCCTTCGACCCTTACTGGTCGATTATCAAAACCATATAATGGTCCTGATGCAGGATGAAGTCTTTCTCTTGTCAATCCCAAACTGAGGAAAGTCGAATAGAATAAGACATCGACAGAGCTCCCATTGTCGATCAGGATTCTTTTTACGTTATAGCAGGGTTCGCCAATTCCTGCGCTAATGACGAGAGGATCTTGATGGGGGACTAGAACTCCTTCCAAATCAGAATCATCAAAAGTGATAGGGTCGAGGCGCAATTTCTTATGCACTGGTTCACCAGGTACAGTGATAAGGACTTGATCCGTAAGCAACGGGCCTCCAGCAATTGTTTGAATTTCGCCTACGACTGGGTGACCCCCATGTTGCTGCCTTTGTGTATGTTGCCCCCCAGTAGGAGCATTATCGGTACCGGCTGGTTTACTCTGTACAAATCGACCAAGATATCCCTGCTTAATTAACCTTTCAATCTCTTTCTTGAGCTGCTTACATGCTTCAGTGGTGTGGCCACGACTTCGATGGAAATGACAGTATTGTTCTCGATTCCCCGAGTTAGGTTTTAGAGGGTGAGGCCACTTAATATTTTGCTCATCTTTAATGGGCATCAAGATGTTAGCATGCAAAGCATTGAGTGGTGTATACTCTTTCTTGGGTCGATATTCAGTTCGTTGTCCCGCGGGTTGGAAAAGGAGGTCACGATTCTTTGGTTGTTCAGATTTTCTCCATTGCGAAGATAGATTATTATCTATGACGTTACCTTTGCGCTTTCTCCCAAATTTCTCAAATTGCTCCTTATGTGCGGTGATGGCCTCATCCGCAGTGATTTGAGCCTCAACACGGTGGACTAGGTGACCACAGAAAAATGTATTAAGAAATTTATACCAATTTTATATGAAATTGCACTTTAAAGAAAGGTATTTTCTTTATTTTATTGCAAGAATGAAGATTTATAAGTAATGAAAGCAAAAAGCACAAAAGAAGCAGATTTGGAGCAAAAAGAACTCAATTAGATGAAAATTGAACTATCCCGCCGACGGCGAGGAAAAGGCCGCCAACGACGAGTTTTTCCCGAAAGATTTCTTATATATTATAAGGAGCCCGCTGACGGCGAGATCGAGCCCGCCGACAGCGAGATCAACGCGGTTAGTTCATCTTCTAGAAGCCCGCCGACGGCGAGATCAAGCCGCTGACGGCGAGACAGCTGAAAAGAGCCAAAATACATTAAACCTGGATGCTTTTTGAAGAGGTTCTTAAGCAACCTTTGGAGATTTGACTCCTTCTATAAATAGAGACGAATTCTAGTCAGTTGTGTGTCAGTTGTGTGTCATTTGTGTGGAAGTTAAGTGTAATTTTAAGTGTCATCCTAGAGTCTTTTTAGTGAGTAGATAAAGTGTTTAGCGATTTGGTGTGCTGTACTAGAAGGAAGAGTCAAAGGAACTTCAAAGAGTCTGCTTGGGAAGAAGAATTGAGATAAGTATATTTGTTATTTGTTTGTTAACTTTAATGAAATCCATGCTTTGTGTTATTTTTCCCATGCATTCTGAGTAGTTTCCTTAGTCTTTCTCCTTGTTATCGAAATTTCGTGAAATGATGAATTAAAGTAATTGTGCCTAAAAATATGAAAATAGAAATTGTGCCAATCTTTTACTTAAATTTTAATTTACTTTCAATCTGGCCAATTGATTTGTTAACATATGTTGAATTATCAACTATAGTAAAGATTACATCCAAGATTCAGGGAAGTCAAAAGCCTTGGAAGGAGGGTGCAAATAAATAAGGAAATATTAATTATTGGGTATAGAATTGGACATTTTAGTGTGACGGACTAAAATATTCAATTCGGTCTTATTATTTGGGAGCCGAAGTGTAGATGTTAGCCCTCGAGCGAGGGAACGTGGGAGCTACGAAGTGGCGGTTGGTATCCTCCTGACTCAGCCAGCAGATTTAGTAATCAAACATAAGACTACTCAATGTTCTTTGCACTTGGACCAAAGGGTAAAGAATAGGAATGCTCCTATTTGGCACAATACAATTAAAAACTCATTTAATTCTTCATTCACTTAATTCTCTAAAACAAGGAGAAAGATACTTTTCTAAAATCTTATTTTCAACCTTTAAGCATTAGTTTATTTTAGTCTAAGTGTTCTTAATTTTCGTATACTAGATTAGTAAGTTTACTTTAATTTGTCTTTGAAATTCTCTAACTTCCCTGTGGGATCGATATCTAGGACTCCATTAGAGCCCTATATTACTTGATAACGATACGTATACTTGCTAGTATCCTCAATATAAATCATAAAATCCATAACAGAATCATCAGTATCTATATATATTCAGTGCGGGATCAAGTTTTTGGTGCCGTTGCTAATTTTCATATAATAGTTGTAAGTATAAATATCAAAAAGTGGATCAAGTTTTTGGCGCCGTTGCTGGGGATAGTAAAGTAATTTTTAAGGTAATTAATAGAATTATTAAAATAATTACTAGAGTAACGAACTATTTTAAATATTACTTAAAAATTGTATGAGTAAATTTCAAAACAAAAATTTAATACCTTACGATTCAGAATTAGAGCGCACAATTCAAAGAATTAGAAAACAAAAGAGAGAGATTATAAATTTAACACAAATGGCAAATAATCCAGAAATTGAAAATATAAACCAACAAAGACCATTAAGAGATTATGTCAACCCTACATTAGATGAAATTCACCTAACTATTCAAAACCACGATGTAGTCGCTAACTCATTTGAACTTAAACACCGCAATTATCCAAATGGTACGGAATAATCAATTTAGTGGTTCACCTAATGAAGATCCTAATTTACATCTTGCTAGTTTTTTGGAACTATGTGCTACTTTTAAATATGAAGGAGTATCTAATGATGCTATTAGACTTAGGCTTTTTCCTTTTTCTTTAAGGGATAAGGCTAAGATGTGGTTAAATTCATTAGCACCTAGATCTATTAAAACATGGGGAGAATTATCACAAAAATTGCTATCCAAATATTTTTCTCCTTCGAAAATTGCAAAACTTAGAAATAATATAACATCTTTTAGTCAGTTTGATGGAGAATTAATATATGAAGTTTGGGAGAGATTTAAAGAACTTCTTAGGAAATGCCCACATCATGCATTATCAGATTGGTTAATTATACAAACTTTTTACAATGGATTAGTAGGATCTCTTAGATCAATCATTGATCTTGCTCATTGGAGGTTCATTAATGTCAAAACCATTTGATGAAGCCTATGCATTAATCAAAGAAATGGCTACTAACAATTTTCAATGGCCTGCTGAAAGGATAAACCCTAAAAAGATAGCCAGTGTTCATGAAAATGATGCAATATCTATGTTAGCTTATCAAATTGCTGCTATATCAAAGAAATTAGATCATTTTGGAATGAATTACACTCCTAATATGTTAGAAGAAAACTCATCTCGATAAATTATAGATTCTCAATCTCCTTATGAAACTATAAATGCTATTTATAATAGACCCAATAATCATTATGCGAATTATTATAATCCTGCTTGGAAGAATCATCCAAATTTTAATTGGAATAACAATACAGCTAATCAACAATGGATGAAAAACTCTATAGGAAATCCACCTAATCAAGGAAATACAAATTATAAACCTTCTTATCCACCTGGATTTAATAACACTCAATTAAAGATAAGAAGTTATCTATAGAAGAATTAATTGTGAGTATGGGTCAGCACTTGCAAAATCAAGGAAATCAATTACAAATTCAAGGAAATCAATTACAAAATCAAGGAATAGCAATTAAAAATATTGAAACTCAACTTGGACATATCGCTACCGCGCTTAACAATAGAATTCCTGGAACTTTTCCTAGTAATGTGGAAATAAATCCTAAAGACCAAGGGAAAGAACAAATTAAAGCGATACAATTACGAAGTGAAAAAGAGTTAGAAACTAAAATTCGAAAGAAACGAAAGTAAAAATGAGGAAGTGGAAATCGAAAAAGAAAAGGATCAACAAGATCAAAACTTAGAATATCCATTGATCCCTATGAAAATATTTATAGAAAAACTACCACCACCATTTCCTCAACGACTAAAACAACATAAAAAAGATAAGCAATTTGCTAAATTCCTTGAAATTTAAAAAAAATTAACGGTAAATATTCCTTTTGTAGAAGCATTAGAACAAATGCCTAATTATGTAAAATTTATGAAAGATATTTTAAATAAAAAAGAAAATTCACAGATAATGAAACTGTTGCACTTAGCGAAGAGTGTAGTGTAATTATTCAGAAAAAGCTTCATGAAAAATTAAAAGATCCTGGTAGTTACACTATACCTTGCGCTATTGGAGAAAAATTTTATGGAAAAGCTTTGTGTGACTTAGGAGCAAGCATAAATTTAATGCCTCTATCCATTTTTAAAAGATTAGAATTAGGAGAAATTTCACCTACTTCGTAACTCTTCGATTAGCGATCGTTACGTGACTTATCCTAAGGGAGTTATTGAAGATGTGTTAGTAAAAATGGATAAATTTATCTTTCCGGTAGATTTTATTGTTCTAGATATGGAAGAAGATAAAAAAATTCCAATAATTTTAGGAAGACCCTTTTTAGCCACTGGAAAAGCTATGATTGATGTTTAGAAAAAAGAATTGACTATGAGAGTAAACGATCAAAAAGTAACTTTTAACATAGCAAAATCAATGAAATATCCTGCTTTGGAAAAAGATGATGAATGTTTTTGAATGGAAATACTTGAACATTTGCAAAATGAACATTTTAAAGAATATTATGAAGAAAAATTAGAAAAAGAAAATACTGAATTAATTGAAGAAGCAGATAATGAAAAACTGGATTATATACAGGAAAAATTTGAAATGTTGGATAATACTGAAAACACTGAAAAGAATATAGTTCCGTCAATTATTAAACCTCTTGAACTCGAATTAAATTTTTTACCTAATCATTTAAAATATGCTTACTTAGGTAACCATTCAACCCTACCAGTTATTATATCAGTTGAATTGAATGAATCACAAGAGCAAAAACTGTTAGACATATTAAAAAAATATAAGAAAACTTTTGGTTGGACCTTAGCGGATATTAAAGGAATTAGTCCTTCAATCCGTATGCACGTAATTATTTTAAATAATGAACATAAGCCAAAAATAGATCCTCAAAGGAGATTAAACCCAATAATGAAAGAAGTAGTCAAGAAAGAAATATTAAAATGGTTAGATAATGGTATTATATATCATATTTCGGACAGTGCTTGGGTAAGCCCAATTCACCGTGTTCCTAAGAAAGGATGAGTGACTGTTAAAGCTAATGAAAATAATGATTTAATACCTATAAGACAAGTTACTGGATGGCGTATATGTATTGACTATAGAAAATTAAATGCGACACTGGGAAAGATCACTTCCCATTACCATTTCTAGACCAAATGTTGGATAGATTAGCCAGACATAAATATCTTTGTTTTTTAGATGGATATATCGGTTATCATCAGATACATATTGCTCTTGAGGATCAAGAGAAAACTACATTTACTAGATCTTATGGAACATTTGCTTTTCGAAGAATGCCTTTTGGATTATGTAATGCACCTGCAACATTCCGAGAGATGTATGATGTCCATATTTAGTAAATTAATTGATGATGGAATAGAAGTATTTATGGATGATTTCTCTGTATTTGGAACGTCATTTGACGCATGCTTGAATCATCTTGAAAAAGTATTAGAAGTATGGGAGAAAACTAATTTAGTTCTAAATTGGGAGAAATGTCAATTTATGGTTGCAGGAGGAATTGTATTAGGGCATAAAATTTTGGAAAATGGCATGGAAGTAGACCTGCAAAAATTCAAGTTATAGCTAAATTACCACCTCCAACTACAGTAAAAGGGGTAAGAAGTTTTCTTGGACACGCTGGATTCTACAGACGCTACATAAAAATTTTTTCAAAAATTACTAAACCTCTATGCCAACTTTTAGAAAAGGACAAGAAATTTGAATTCACAACTGAATGCCTAAATGCTTTTGAAATATTAAAAGATAAATTAATCACAACACCTATAGTAGTTTCACTCGATTGGGAGAAACCATTTGAACTTATGTGTGATGCTAGTGATTATGCTTATAGGAGCAGATGCTTAGGCAAAGATATGATAAAATTTTTAAATTTATATACTTATGCTTAGAAAAACTCTTAATAATCGTTGAAATGAATTATACGATTATCGAAAAAATCTATTAGCAATTGTTTATGCTTTTGATAAATTTAGGCCTTATCTAATTGGAAATAAATGTATTGTGCGTACTGATCACTCTGCTATTAAATATCTAATGCAAAAGAAAGATTCCAAACCAAGATTAATTAGATGGATATTACTAATGCAAGAATTTGGTTTTGAAATCATTAACAAAAAGGAACCGATAATCAAATTGCGGATCATTTATCGAGATTAGAATATAATGAATTATCGACACCGATAATAAAATTACCGACGATTTTCCGATGAACAATTATATAATATAAATGAGTGGAACATACCATGGTATGCTGACATAGTAAATTATATTGTAAGTGATACTTTACCTCCTATGTTAACTTTGCAACAACAGAAAAAATTCATTCATGATGCTAAAACTTATTTTTGGGATGAACCATATTTATATAAGCAATGTAAGGATCTTATAATTAGAAGATGCGTGCCTTATGAAGAAACATAACAAATCATTCAGAAATTTCATGATTATGATTTTGGAGGACATTTTGGAACAGATAAAACTGCTTATAAAATTTTACAATCTGGATTTTATTGGCCTACTCTTTTTAGAGATGTTTATAGATATATCGGAACTTGCGACAGATGCCAACGAGTAGGTAATATATCTAGAAGAAATGAAATGCCTCTAAATTTTATATTAGAAGTTGAGATTTTTGATGTTTGGGGATTAGATTTTAAGGGACCATTTATTCCTTCATTTGGAAACTCATATATATTAGTTGCTGTTGATTATGTTTCTAAATGGATTGAAGCACAAGCTTTACCTCGATGTGACGCTAAGAGTGTTTCAAAGTTTCTAATGAAAAATATTTTACTAGATTTGGAATGCCGAGAGTGATTATCACTGACAGAGGATCTCATTTTAGAAATAAATATATTCACAAACTAGTAGAAAAATTTAACATTATTCATAAGATATCAATCGCTTATCATCCACAAACCGAGTGGATTAGGCGAAGTTTCTAATCGAGAAATTAAACGTGTTTTAGAAAAGATCGTAAACCACTAATAGATTGGATTGATCTATAAGACTAGACAATCGCATTATGGGCATACATGATCGCTTATAAAACTCCGATTGGAATGACTCCTTACGAGCTTATTTATGGAAAGACTTGCCACTTACCGGTTGAATTAGAACATAAAGCTTATTGGGCGATTAAAGAATTTAATTACAATCCGAAAGAAGGCTGGTGAGAAAAGATTATTGCAATTGAATGAATTAGATGAATTAAGAAATGAATCTTATCATAATGATAGAATTTATAAAGAAAAAATGAAATTATGGCATAATCAGAAGATTAACTTGAAGAATTTTGAGCCAGGACAATAAGTTTTACTTTATAATACAATATTGAAATTATTTCCTGGGAAATTGAAATCTCGATGGTTAGGGCCTTTCACTATAACTCAAATATTTTCATACGAAACTATAGAAATTGAAGATCAAAAGCCGAGCATAGATTTAAAGTAAACGGACACATATTAAAACCTTATTTTGAAGGAGAAGACCAAATTTTAAAGAGGTTTTAATGCTCGATCAACTTGATTACTAACTAAATTAGGTCGGGTCGACGACGTTAAACCAAGCGCTTTATGGGAGGCAACCCATAGTAATTATTAATTATGATTTATTTATTAATTTTATTGAAAATTAAAATATAGAATAAATTCTACTACTCATTTTACTTCTTATAATCATCACAAATTTGAGTCTGTACGAATAAATCAGAAAATATTCGGACCAGAACGAAAATTAGGCAATTTACTTAATCTCGCCGACGGCGAGATCGATTCCGTTGACAGCGAGATCGGCGCGCCCAAATTCAGTTTAAATATATTAACTATCATGCCGACGGCGAGATCGTTACCGCCGACGACGAGATAGTTAAAAAGTGTGTTTTGTGAGTTATTTTGCGGTTTTGGACGGTTCTAAGGCCATTTCTCTATATAAAACGTTTAAAACTTCATTTTTACACTATCTTCTTCCTTAGAAACAATTAGAGTCCCTCCAAAATAATCTATTATGGCCTCCAAACCACTAGAAACCACGAAATCTGGAGTTTTTATCCGACGAAAGTTCATCAATTCTGAGGCTCAACGACTATTCAACAAGGTTTTGATGAAGAAGCGACTGATTAAAGAAAGAGGGTTCGTAAACAGAGGAGCGGAGAATTCAACAACAACAATTGAAGAAATGATTGTTCAGCAACGTTGGGAGGTATTTTGCTATACCACATCTGCTGTAGTCATTCCAGTAGTCAAGGAATTCTACTCTAATCTTCATGCGATCCATAATGGAAGTGTTTACGTAAGAGGCAGATGGGTAACTTTCACTCCTTTTCGAATAAATGAATTATACTCGATTGAAAATACCCCTGTTTGCCACTATTCAAATTTTGTTCCTACAAGATACAACATGAATGAGATCTACAAATATCTGACCGATGAACCTGACGATTAGGAATTACGAGAAGACGAGTACGTTAGTTTTTTTGCGTCACTTCTTAACCCCGTCTCAAAGCATTGACATTTCTTTATTTCATCAAAGTTATTACCCACTATGAGGGTAAACAAAGTCTCGAAGGAATGCACAATCTTAAATTACTGTATTCAATCTGGATTGCCTATTGATGTTTGATCTATCATTGTGAAGTCTGCATTAGGATTAATTGTGCATGGGTCGATTCATGGACTTGGACACCCATCAACTATATTTGCTTTATGTAGTCAGTACCAAGTTTCCTATGAAGCTTGGGAAAAAGTGCTATTGCCTTGGAAACTACTAGATCCGACAGATATGTTTCCTACTTTGGATAACAATGATGAAACAGTAATTATTTCGATCGAAGCATCTCAAAACAATCCTTTAGTTAAGCCCCCGATCGATGGAACAAACCTCATTTTACGAAACTTAAAGGATTGGAGAAGGAACTACGGAATGTGATGAATTCATCGATAATATCTCTGATTTATTCGATCATATCGATTGGAGAATGAAGGAGCACTTTGACCATACATGACATCTGGAGGCAAGTTTTATACGACAATTGAGACAGAAAGGGTGGATTGAAGAAGATTCTACTGCAGAATTCCCTTTCAGGCCGAAGTTCCAACAAGCAGCAAGATCGCGAAATATTGGACAAGAAATTTCTCGCCGACAGCGAGATCGAGAAATATTCTATATTTTGACCGGTCAACCGACACTATTCATCTTCCCCTTCCTCAAAACTTCGAAAAACCGAACTAGGGATTGTGGAATCTTGGATTTAAAGTGATTTCAAAATATTTTAACGCCGGATTTTATCTTCCCTTGGTAAGAGCTTCACTCATATGTAAAAATTTTTTATTTTCACCATGAATTTCTTCTACCTTGAGGATTTTGGAAAAATGTCGAAATGTGAAGAAAGGACTTGGAAGAAATTCATGGAACTTGATTTAGATTGATTTTAGTAACTATTGGAAGCTATCTTAGTAATATTTAGAAGTTTAGTTAAGATTTTTGTGAATTTTACTAGGTCAGCGTAAAAATGTACTGTCTCCCACATGAGTGATGAGTAGAAGGGTCCTGGACGGAGTCCCCCAAGAAAGACTCTCCTAAGCAACTCTGGATCTACTCTTGGAATTTGACGGGCTTCAGTAGAAAACCTGCGGAAGTAGTCATTGAGTGATTCTCGTTCACTTTGAAGAATTCCTGAGAGATGGGATGAATCCTTGATGATCCTTCAATTTGCTATGAACTGTTCCACAAATAGTCTGGCAAGCTCGTTAAAGGTGTTTACAGTGCCCCCCGACAGAGAGTAGAACCAGGTTCGAGCTTGTCTCTTAAGAGTGGCAGGGAACACCTGACATAAAAGCGCGTCAGAGGCACGTTGAATGTGCATGATAGTTCGATAATGATCAATATGTTCATAGGGATCAGTTATCCCTTCATATGCGTCAATGTTCGGCAGCTTGAAGCCAGTTGGAATGGGGTGTTGGAGAACCGCGTTCGCTAAGGGAGGGGATTCATTGATGTTATGATGAGTGTGGAAGCGATCATTTTTCTCAATAGGGAACTCTTCTCGGACAAGGCGACGTAGTTCGTTACGGATGACATCATTTGGAATGGTAGCGAGATGTGGGGGTGCTAGGTGAGCTGCATGAGATAGATGGGTGGAACTTGCAGTGTCTAAGAGTTCAGCATCACGACATGGTACGAGAAGTGTTCCTTCTTGGGGAGGGGGCCGGTACGACTTCCTCCGGGCATGTTTCTCGTAGGACGCGAATTTAATGGTAAACGAGTTTCATTCATCGGTGGTTGTTGGGTTCCACGTAAAAGTTGTAAGATCTGCAATTGAGCCTCCTCCATTCTTCGCATGCGTTCTTCCATAGAAGGACCTGAAACCCCATCGTTGGCAGGATACTGTGTTCCAGGACGGGAAGATGAAGAAACATACCGCCCTTGACTTCGTGATTGCTCCCTAGAACGATAAGTGTTGGAGTGAGGTGCTTCGTTGTCCTGAATATTTTGTCTGTTTGCCATGTAGGAAATTGAGCAAATACTTCAGTGGTGGGATTGAGAGTTTCCCACAGACGGCGCCAAACTGATGCGTGCTAGAAAATTCACGGCGGTAGAGTAACAAATTATCGTCTTAGCGTTGTATGAGATTTCAGCACGCACACAGATGAAAAGGAAACAAGCAGTGAGTCCAGAAGTTTTTACATGGAAAACCCGTAAAGGGAAAAACCACGGGGCCTGACCCAGTTGCGAGAATCCACTATTGATTGACGTTTACAGAAATCCCTCGTCCCACAGACGGGAAAGGATAATTATATGATGTAGATTACAACGTCTACTAATGGTATATGAATGATGGTGGTGGGCGACAATCGATGGTGGTCCACGGCGATCAGCAGTGGTCCACGACGTTCAGCGGTGGTCGACGACTATCGGCGGTGGTCGACGGCGATCGGCGAGGATGCAGAGTTGCTTCTTCTCCTCAAGTCTTCAGACTTTCTCCTTTTTTCCCCCTCTGTCATGTGAGAGTTGGAGTTTATTTATAGGGTTTTGGGTGCAATTAATGCAACTATTTTGATCGGACGGCTCAGAGGGCTCCCCTCGATCAGACGGCGTTTAAGGGGCATTTGATGGCCTTAACGATGTCAGAATTGAGTGATCTTGGGCTCGTTGGATTCGTATTGTCGAGACGCTCGATTCGAGTATGGGCTTGCTAATGTCGGCATTCATTTGATATTCCAACGTGTCCGAAAATCTTCCAAAAGTGGTTTAATGACTTGATCCGGGCTTGATTTGACTTGGATTGTACTAGTTTTGATATCATTGGGTCTGTTTCATCGAGTCGGTCAATTTGACTATAAGTTTGTTGAAATCGGAGCTCTGAATGATATTTTATCAAGATTTGAATGTTTCTTGCCCAAAAGATTGCATCGAGATTTGTGTCATGTTTCGAGATCTGTGCCTAATGATGAAAATTTGTTGGTGCCGTATCATATATATATTTTAATATTAAAAAATTGAATTTAATTCTCCTATAAATTTCATTTTCCTTGTGATTTAATGAGTTAAATTTGGTAATTTTTTATTTAATTTGAATTAACAAGTTTTAGGCTATTTAAGTTATCTAAAATTACCAACGTATTATTATAAATATTGTATTTGGATATTCCAACTCACCTTTATTGTCATTGGTATCAAAATTTAATTATGTGGGTTTAATGGGATTCCTAATCGCAAATGATAGTGCATGTAACTAGGGGTGTAAACGATCAGAGCTAGTGTTCCTGTTCGAAATGTTCGAACACATCACTGTTCGTGTTTGCTTCGTTTAACAAACTGAACGAAAAAAAAATATTCGTGTTCCCCTCGTTTGCTTATCGAACGAATCGAACACGAACTTCCTCAGGAACTGAACACGAATTGTTCGCGAAAAACGAGTTTTTTTAACAGCTCTAGCTTTGATAGCATACTTCCTCAAAATGAAGCAAATTGATCAGGTATTCCGTACACATCAGGTAATCCATACTTTCTCAAAATGAAGCAAACAGAATAAGGCGTTTAGGATTTTGTTTAGGTTTTATTTTAATATATAGTATAATATATTAATTATAATATTATAATATTTATATTAATATAATTAATACTATATTATTATTATTATTATTATAATTTATAGAAGTTGAATTATTTAAAATATGATAAATTTTTATAATATATAATTAATTTTAAAATATTAGAATATATATATATATATATATAATTATTTTAAATTATTTTAAATTTCGAACAATAACGAACCGAACACGAACAAACACATCACTATTCATGTTTGGTCGTTTAAAGAACCGAACAAAAAAAATTGTTCGTGTTCGTCTTGTTTGCTTATCGAACAAATCGAATATGAACTTTTTGGCGAACCGAACATGAACTGTTCGCGAACAACGAGCTTTTTTGATAGCCCTACATGTAACTAGGTATAATAAATGGAGGAATTAAAAAATTTTAAAAATATAAATTTATGAATTTTAAAGAAGAATCGAGCTAGCGAAAGTTTCATTCACAAAATACAAACACATAATATTTTCATTGTGAGCTCACTAAGAAAGATTTATGTTATTAAATCCAAATCTTATAAATCATCCAGAGAAATGTTACACTGCACATAAAAAAAAAAAGGTGGCTAAAATAGTTTTTAACATACTTCAGACCAATTTCATTGTAAAATTCTTCATTACCGACGAAAATTATACATAATTAGAAATCTAATAATCAAATCTTTCTAATAAATAATTCTCATTCCTTGTTTTAATAATTAAAGAAAAAAAGAACTTTCTAGTTAAAATCTTGAGTTGAATGGGCCATGGTTGCTCCAAAAAATAGCCCGCACGAAGTGGAATGTTGGACCGATTATTCTAGCTGTGTCATCATATTTACTAGTTCCCTACGATGCCAACGCCAATTAAAAGCTTCCACATATAAAGATAGTTCCAACGTACTAGGGATAAACTCAAATGTTCTGTTATCTCAACCTTAAATCTCTCCCTCTATCTCTCTCTAAGCAGCTTCCTATAAATAAATCATTAGAGATGTCATCTCAAACACCAAAAAGAGAATATTTCAAGAGGAAAAAAGCAAGGTTAGAGGTAAAAATTGGCAAAAGAAATTAGTTGTTCGATTTTTCCAATCGGATCTCATTTCTCTTCAACTACAATCATTCAGACTCATTCTAGCCAAACCGCCAAATCGACGAGCCCGTCTCCCACACAAAGTAACGTTGGTCTACATTCCTAGAAAAGAAGAAACTTCTCTGAAAATTAATGGCGTCAACATCCCTACCAACAAGCAGGCTCGCATCGTTCTTCGCCGCGTCCGATCGACAAGAGTTGGTGATGAATTAGATGCAGTTTTTGAAAGTACAGATCGAGTTTGTGTTGGCAACGGTCTTTGCTTTGAGGTTTGGATCCGTGGAGAGAAAAAGCTACAGGGATTTTTCTACGAGATGCGAGTGCGAAACTTAAATGTAAGGATATTAACCTGGCAGAATGGGCAGAGGTAAGTGTAGTTACAAAACAAGGATTTATTATGAGAGAGCAAGTGAAATTGAAGAGAAAGCGATTTTATCCAAAGTTGCCTGTATTAATTGAAGAAGATGAGGCGGAGGAAAAAAATAAAGAAGACGAGAAGGAAGAAATTTATGGTTCGGATTATGTTAAGGAAAAAATGAATGAACAAGGAGATAGAGTGGCGAAGAAAGGTAATAGTTGGGTGGTAAATATGAGAGTTTTGGTAGCATGCATGGGAGTTGGGCTATTTGTTTTGAGGAATTCTTTGAAGAAATTGTTAGGATTGAAATTGTTTTGAGAAAAAAAATTATATATACATATATATAAAATTAGGTTGATTCCTCAATTTGTCTTTCTTGAGAGAAGAAACATCCTTTGTACATTCATACATGTAAGAATTTCAAAAATCAATTAATATTCATCATTTATTTTTTCTCCGGTTATTATTTTCTCTTCATTTGTCATCCAATTTAAGTTAGCACGTATTTCAAATTATTGATTGTCATCTGATTGAAATTTGGACAAAATAATCGGCTATTTTTTCTTCTGAGTTATAATGTTTATATTCCTCTTTATACATAATTTTGAGTGCATTGCATCTTATGTTCAAAAAAATTCTGATCCCACTTCTCTTTCTAAAATTAAGAAAATTGATAAAATTCTAGTGTCTGATTTCGGCAAGGCAAACTTTTTTTTTTTAATTCTTTTCCTAAAGATATTTTATTTCCACTCATAACTTCAAAGAAATATTTATGCGCTCACATTGAAAAGGAGAGGGTGAGAGATGTAGCTTAATAACTTGAATAATGTATTTTACAGAAGTTATAGGCTATAAGTGGGATAATATAGCATTACGTTATAACAAAATTATATTGGTGCTAAGACAGATGATAAATAAAATTCTAGAAGAACATAAAACAGATACTAAATTAGCTGAAAAAGGCAAATATATAATAATAATAATAATAATAATAATAATAATAATAATAATAATAATAAAAATAAAATTTATATCCTTTCTCAGCCTAGTTCTCAATGCTGTTGCCTGATCAATCTTTTATGATTTAATTTAAACTATTTTATTTTTCTATCATTAGTATTGTTGAATTCAAAACCCTCCATAAAAAGAGAAATTATTGCATCAGGAGTCTTGATGCAGATTTGTATCAAGACTCCAATTAGAGTCTGCCACATATAGAGACAAGCCCCAATTTAATACATTAGCAGACCCTGATTGGAGTCTTGGTGTAAAACTGCATCAAGGCTCCTAACACAATAATTTTTCCCGTGAAGCAAATTCAAGAAATGGAGCAAAAAACTAAAAAGGAAGATGAAACAGAAAAAAGTCATGAATATCTTTAACCTTTCGTTATGAAATTACACATTTATAGACATATTAGTACGAGCCTTACATGAATATAAAATAGGATTCACCAACTTATATTGAGCCTGACGATGGTTTAGCCTAGTCATTCAGCTGTCTTAGGGTTGTGCGTCAATCATCGTTCGACGATGGTGCCGATACTTGATCAAATGCCTTATGTTATGTCGATAGTCTGAGTTGTCTTCGAATGACCTCCAAACCTTGAGGTTGCTAGCTGATCGGATAATTCCATGTGTGGTCGATCGGTCTATCCTCCACCACTCGTCTACTCTTCTTTGATTGTGGTATTTCTGAGATCCATTTTGTGTTGTTAGCCGGTCGCTTGATCTTCCAATGATCATCCTATTTCCTGGCTGTTGGATTTCTTTTGGATTCATGCCATCGTGTTTGAGTATATATATTTCGTTCCCCGATTTCCTTACTTCTCAAAGCTGTGTATCACATAAGAACAAGAGAATCTTTTTACTGACGCAAAAATGTAAGTACAAAATTGAACATAAATTAATTGTCGAGCGATTATCGTTGTTAGAGTTAAATTCACAGACAAACCCTACAGAGCACATGTATAACATAAACTTTAGATGTTCTAAGTTTCTAACATGTATAACATGAATTTTAAAAAGGCTAAGCCCTAAATTCATAGGCCTACCCTACACGCAAAATCAATAAATGAATCGATCCTGCTAAATTTTGATATGACCAAGCATGGATAGTTTTTTGGCTTAAGACTAAAATATAGATAGAAAATTCTACTCCCATCTCTTATGTAATTACATATCTAACACGTAAACCTGAAGTTTTTGCAAACATACAACCTTATATGTACTTGAGATATTATATTAAAATGTAAATTTTAAGTATTAGGTATATAAATACATAGGAGTTTAGTGGTATGTATGTTAATCTTTTTTAAACAAATATTTTGAGATTCTACAATTATGCATACAAAACCACCATCACATTTAAAGAGTAGGTTTTAGGGTTCATCTTAAAAACAAGAGAAAATAGAAAACTTTGAAGGCTTTAAAGAGGAAGAAAGGAAGAAAAGAATTCTTCAAAGAACAAAACTTCTACGAAGCAAATCAAATAAAACAGGCACAAGAAATAAAGAGACAAACTAAGCCAACAAAAACAAAAAAAAGAAAAAAAAAAACACCAAAGAAACCACTAAAATAAAAATGTGAATGATAACCAACCAAAGCTCAGAACTTATTTGTAGAAAAGCATTAAAATTTCATCCTAGATCTTGAATATATAAAAATATATTCAAAACTTGTTGAATTTTAATGAAGGCTAGTATTATCACATCTCAATAAACCAATCTCAACAATTAGTGAAGATAAATGAAGAAATGTAAGCTTATCAACAACAAATTAATCATAAAAAACTACAAGTAGCTCAAACAACAAACCAAACTAGAGCAGAAACACCAAAATTCGCTATGAAAAATTCAATCCAACATGACTGAAGTATATCGAAGGCCAATCAATCATAGAAAACATTACATTAGCCAAAATATCTATGGAATACACATCACTAAAAGAGAATAACATCTCACCTGAGCCAAAATATGACTATACTATGATATATTAATGAATAAATTGAGCTGAAACGCATAATTGATCACAGAATGTTTATGGATAAATGATCATGTCTGAGATGATATAAAACCCAATTAAATGAGTATGATCATTGTATTAATGATATACTTTATTAAAATGATAAGACTAAAAAAAAAGTCTATGTTTCCGATCTGCCCATGAATCACACCTAATTAATAGAGCGTACGATATGAGAGAGAAGGATATGCATGGTAATGAACAATAATCTGATTTGTTGATTAGCCTTTTCTCATAAAATGATCCCCTTATTTATAGAAGAGGGGGATGCAATACATAAAAGTACATGTCTGCCCCTACTTTAATGGGGGTTTTACAAGATACTTTATATATTTTACATGTATGGGCCTACAATTCAACTATCTTTGACTTGATCAACCAAAATTAGCGGTCCTTGGTTTGGTAAGACATTCTCATCCTACTGTGCTCAATTGAGGTTTTTTGTTGGCTTTTAATGGCCTTCAAGTCGTTGAGACTTAGCTTGATAGGTTTGGCTTTGCCGATCGATTATTCTGGTATGGTTGTTTATTATTGATCCCTTGATAAGGAACTATTGTTTGCCGAATAATATTGGGCTATCAGACAAAGGTTGAATCACCATAATCTGATAGATAGGACATTCTTTAATGAGAGAGTTCATCTAGACATTTGTGGATTATGTTATCACCAATTTTTAGCCCATGTTGAGGAATCTTAGGGGCAGCCATGCGATGGCTGATGATACCTAATTCTTTCCTTGAATTGGGTTGCGACGATAAGTAGATCGAGGCCTCTGTTCAGCTCGAGTGGTCTTAGTTCTTAGTTTAGGTAGCTTATGTTCGATCGACCTCACCCTTAAGTTCAGAGGTTGCATATGGTCATGTAGGTCCTTTGGTTCCCCGCTAATGGGCCCTCCATAACTACACTTTTTACCTTTTAGTCTATTGGAACCTCTCGAGATTCATATTAGGACATTCCTCTAAGAAATGGAAGGCAATTAAATTGACAGATGAAGTGGAGTCATTTGGCTCACTTCAAGGTCCTCAACGGGCGAAGAATCAAGCATAAGATAAATGTAGGTTAGACTGTCTGATTGCCGATCTTTTGCCATGATTCATGACTAGCTGGTCGAACTGACTGCGCAGGGAGCCTATGGAGCTTGGTTTCCTAAGGCACAGGAAGCTGCGGCTGATCTATCATTGACACGAGGGTGGGGGGAGGATTTCGAACCCCCCCACTGCCACCTAGTGAGTAGTTTATCGCTACAGTGGTCTGAGGTGGATCAGCTCCTTAGTATGAGGAGACTCACTCTTGTGGGTTGGGCTAAAATTTACTTAACCTTTGCTTATATTATCTTTTGGTATAGACGAGGTAATGATGACTCGCTTGTGTTGGATGCTGGCCAAGGTCAAGACCAAAGATTGTCTAAGGCAACCCTAGCGCCAGCATGGAGTAAGAAGAAAATGGTTGACCCTATGAGCAGCCCTTCTTCGACCATGACGAGGATACTAATGGACACATGATGCCTTCTGAATCAGAGGCCAACTGCTTGGATGAGATGGATACCTTCACATGGATGGCTAGGATGTAGTAAGAGGAAGAGATAAAGGAGCTGTGAGATGAGTTGACGACCATTCGGGTGGAGCTTAAAGATGTTCGTGAGACCTATTTGATGTTCCAAATCCAGACTGAGGCATACCACATAGATATGTTCAAAACTGGGGAAGAGGCATTGTATATGAGGATGTTTTGGTGAGGACTTGTCTCGGTCGAAGCAATAGATAAATCACATGCAAAATATTTTCTCTTCAAATAAATTTGGAGTTAAATATTTTGAATTACAATTTTATTTCTATTATTATCTTTCCTTTTGAATTCTATGTTGGTGTGATGCACATTTTTAAATTCGAGGCTCTATCTTCTGACTATTTTGCTCCCTCTCTTAGCCTATATAAAAGGGTTGAGAGCTATCTTTGGTACTATGCCCCTTGGTTTTATTTCACTTCTCTTATCTCGATTTTCTGGTCCCTTTTCCTTCATTTTAATGGCTCCAAATGCTCATTTAAGCTCTTCAGGTTTGTTCGAGCGATCGATAGGTCGGTTCTGACGCCAGGGGAGGTGACTCTATTGTAAGATATATGCATCTTTGGCTCTGACATGCAGCTCTGGGTCATTGGAGAATATGAGCAGGTGACAAAATTATTCGAAGGAGATCTCGTATTCTACCGAGATCAATTTAGATGGGATTTGCAGCTGCCACTTTGTCATGAACTGCAAACTATTTTCAATCATTATGGAGTTGTTCCGTCATATATCAAACCTTACTCTAGTTTATTTAGATAAAATAAGAATCCCTTGGTCATTGGAGCTCTTCGCTTATGTGTGTTTATTTAGGTTTGATCGAGACAGTTATAATCAATTTAGTTCGTTGGACACATTCCAACTGCTCAGCTTGGACAAAAAAATCACAGACTGGAAGTTGCGGTTCTTCCTTGGGGCCTCCTCTAATGGATGGAGAATTCAGCCTGTACCAACAAAAGGAGTGTAGAACAAGAAGAAGATTTTGCCTTTCTAAACCCAAAGCCAGCATAACAGAGGAATGTGAAGGAAGACCGTTCTTAATTCATCAACCAATTGAGTTGCTGGTTGTCAACCGACTTTTTTAGTCATACATGTTTGGTTCGATGACTGTGGCTCTATGGGCAGAGTCAGATGCTCGAGAAGACTGACATGAGGTTGATGAAGAAACTTAATGTAAGTTTAAATTTGAGTTATTTGAAATTAATTGTTATTTATTAATTCTTTTGTATGAAAATTCAAATTAATATCAAAATGAACTTAAAAAATTATAATATTATTCTCCATAATTAAGGAATAAATTGGGATTAAATTTTAATTAATTTGTATAAATTTAGAATTTACTAATTATATCAATTTCAAGATATCTTTTAAAATTTAAATGTCTTTTAAATGTCTTTTGAAATTTAAATTTCAAGATATCTTTTAAAATAAAAAAGTTTATATCACAGTTCTCTTAAGAAATTGGGATCATTTAGAGGAAAATTAAATCCTTTATGAATTATTTGATTTGTTTAATTTAAAACTTTAAAAATTATTTTAATATTTCAAAAAAACTGAATTTAATTTTCCTATAAGTTTCACTTTTTTTATGATTTAGTGAGTTAAATTTAGTTTTTTTATTATTATTTGAATTACCAAGTTTTAGGTTTAATTAAAAATTTATTTAATCTAGAAAATTAGTTTATTTTAATTTAATGAAGAATGACCCAAGAACTACTAAGATTGGTACCGTAGTTCACTAGTGGCCTTGGAGGGATTATTGAAATCACTTATAGGGTCTTTTAATTTATTATGAGTTTTTATGCATTTTATTTTACTCATTTGAATTTAAAGTGGATTCTTGAAATCCTCCTTTTGAACTTTATTAAAACTTATCCACTTAAAATAAAGTCTATATTCCCCAAGTAAAATTAGCTACTGCCTGAGATTATCTAAGTGTTTAATTTTTAACTTAGTTTATGATTTAAGTTATTTAAATTAACAACTTATTATTATAAATATTGTATTTGAATATTCCAACTCACCTGAACTAAAAAAAATTAAGAAAATATTAAAGAAGAATCGAATATTTCATTTACAAAATAGCCCATATGAAGTGGAATGATGTACCCATTATTCTAGCTGTGTCATCATGTTTACTAGTTCCCTAGGATACCAATGCCAATTAAAAGCTTCCACATATAAAGATAGTTCCAACGTATTAGGGTTAAACTGATAAGTTCTGTTATCTCAACCTTAAATCTCTCCCTCTATCTCTCTCTAAGCAGCTTCATATAAATATATCATGAGATGTCATCATAAACTCCAAAAAGTGAATATTTCAAGAGAAAAAAAAAACAAATTAGAGGTAAAAAAGAGCAAAAGAAATTAGTTGTTCAATTTTTCCAATGGATCACATTTCTCTTCAATTACAATCTTTCAGACTCAATTAGTCAAACCCCCAAATCGTTGAGCCCGTCTCCCACACAAAGTAATGTTGGTCTACATTCCTAGAAAAGAAGAAACTTCATTAAAAATTATCAACATCCATACCAACGAGCAAGCTCAAATCGTTCTTCACCGCGTCCGATCTACAAGAATTAGTAACGAATTAGAGGCAGTGTTTGAAAGTACAGATTGAGTTTGTGCTGGTAACGGTCTTTGCTTTGAGGTTTGGATCTGTGGAGAGAAAAAGCTGCAAGGGATTTTTTTACGAGGTGCGAGATGGCAGCTTAACTGTAAGGACATTGACCTGGCAGAATGGGCAGAGATAAGTGTAGTTACAAAGCAAGGATTTATTATGAGAGAGCTGGTGAAACCGAGGAGGAAGCAATTTTATCCAAAGTTGCCTCTATTAATTGAAGAAAAGGAGGCAGAGGAAAAAAATAAAGAAGACGAGAAGGAAGGATTTTATGGTTGGGATTACATTAAGAAAAAAATGAATAAAAAAAGAGATAGAGTGGCCAAGAAAGGTAATAGTTGGGTGGGAAATGTGGGAGTTTTGGTGGCGTGCATAGGAGTTGGGCTATTTGTTTTAAGGAATTCTTCGAAGAAATTACTAGGATTGAAGTTGTTTTGAGAAAAAAATTGTATATATATATATATATATATATATATATATATATATATATATATATATATATATATAAAATTAGTTTGATTCCTCTATTTTTGTTTTTTGGGAGAACTAATATCCCTTGTATATCCATATTTGTAAGCAATTCTAATATCAATTAATATTTATCATTTATTTTTTCTCCTGTTATCATTCTATTGTTGCATTATTTACTCTTCTTTTATGATTCAATTTAATTTAACGCGCTTTTCAAATTATTGAATGTCGTCTGATTGAAATATAGACAAAAACAATCGATTATTTTTTCTTGGAGTTATAGTGTTTGGAAATAGTACATTGTATGCAATACGTAAGAACATATTTATATTCCACTTTATACATAATTTTGAGTGCATTGCATCTCATGTTCAAGGAATTCTCATCCCACTTCTCTTCATGTGATAAAGAAAAAAAAATAAGAAAACTGAATTTGCAGTTTAAGTAAATTTTTAAAAATTTATTTAATATTTCAATTAGAGTTAATCTCTCTTAAACATGCCTTTTGGCATTAAAATTAAGAAGATTGCTAAAATTCGAAGCGTCTTATTTGAACAAAAGAAACTTTTTTTTTTTTTTAATTTTTTTCAAAAGATATTTTTTCCCCACTCATATCACTAAAGAAATATTTATGTGTTGCATATTGAAAGTGAGGCGGTGAGAGATGTAGCTTAATAACTTTAATAATGCTATAAGTGGGATAATATAGCATTACGTTTTAACAAAATTATCTTGGTGCTAAGAAAGATGATAAATAAATAAATTTATTTATTTGTGCTTGAAATTAAATTCTAGAATAACATAAACAAATACCAAATTAGCTGAAAAAGATATATATATATATATATATATATAGTATTAATAATAATAATAATAATATTTATATCTTTTTTCAGCCTAGTTCCCATTCATGTTGCATAGTAATCTTTTATGATTTACTTTATGCTATTTTATTTTTATATCATTATTAGTGTTGAATTCAAAAGCAAAACAGGAGTAAAACACCAAAAAGAAAGAAGAAATAGTAAAGAATCATGAAAATTCGTAATCTTTTATTATGAAATGACACATATTTATAGACATATGGATATGAGTGTTACAATTACATATTTGCCCAACATATATCAAGTATGGTGATGGTTTAGCAGAGTTGTTCGACTGTCTTAGGGTTGTGTGTCGGTCATCGATGGACGATGGTGTTGATACTTGATTGAACGCCTTAAGTTATATCGACTGTATGAGATGTCATCGAATGACCTCCAAACCATTAGGTTGCTGGCCGATCAGACGATTACATGTGTGGTTGATCGATCGATCCTCCATCGATCATCTTATCCTCTTTGATTGTGGTATTTTATGAGATCCATGTTGTGTTGTTAGTCGGTCGCTTGATGTTCCAATGATCATCCTATTTCTTGGCCGTTGGATTTCTTTGATATTCATGTTATCGTATTTTAAGCATATATATTTTGTTCTCCGATTTCCTTACTTCTCGAAAGCTGTGTAGCACATAAGAACAATGAAATCTTTTTATTGATGCAAAAATGTAAGTACTGAATTGAATCCTAAATTAATTGTCGAGCGATTATCATTGTTAGAGCTAAATTCACAGACAAACCCTACATAACATATGTATAACATAAACTTTAGATGTTTTAAGTTCCTAACATGTATAACTTAAATTTTAAAAGGGTTAAACCCTAAATTCACACACCTACCCTAAATGCAAAATCAATACATGGATCGATCCTACTAAATTTTGATATGACCAGGCATGGATAATATTTTGGCTTAAGGGTCTGTTTGGGGCAGCTGCAATTTATTGAATAATCTGATGATAAGCTGATTAAAAATAATCTGCTGATAATCTAGGTGTGATGACTATTACAAATTTTTATTTTTTTGGAAAAATTAGACCGTAGCCAGAAAGGTGCGGTGTGAAAACGCTGTTATTCAGTGTTTTGAAAACGCATAAGCTGCCAAAACGCAGTTTATACAAACATGGCTCAAGCGTTTTCAAAATGCCACCGCACCAAATTAACTGCCCCAAACAGTCCCCAAGACTTAACTATAGATATGAAATTCTACTCACAATTCTTATGTATTTACATATCTAATACCTAAACCTGAATTTTGTAAACATACAACCTTACATGTACATGAATAGTTATATTTAAAATTTAAAGTGTTAAGTGTTAGATATATAAATACATAGGAATTTAGTGGTATGTATGTAATTCTTTTTTAAGCAAATATTTTGAGATTCTACAATTATGCATACACAAAAACCATCACATTTCAACAATTACGTTTAGGGTTTACCTTAAAAACAAGAGAAAATAAAAAACGTTAAATTCTTCATAGAGGAAGAAAGGAAGAAAAGAAGCCTTCAAAGACCGGTTCTTCTGCGAAGCAAATCAAATAAACATAAGAAAGAAAGAGACAAACCAAACCAACAAGAATATGAAAAAGAAATAAAAAACACCAAACAAACCACTAAAATTTAGATGGGAACGATAACTAACCAGAGTTCAGAACTTACTTGTAGGAAAGAAATAAAATTTCATCTAGATTTTGAATATATAAAAATATATTCAAAACTTATTGAATTTTAATGAAGGATAGGATTAATCACATCTCAAAATACAAATCTCAACAATCGATGAAGATGAAGGAAGAAATGTAAGCTTATCAACAGTAAATTAACCATTAGAAACAACAACTGGCTCAAACAACGAACCAAACAAGAGGAGAAACAACAAAATTCACTATGAAAAATTCAATCCAACATGACTGAATTATATCGAAGGTCATTCAATCCTAGAAAAAATTGCATTAGCCAAAATATCCACAGAATACACATCACTAAAAGAGAATAATATCTCACTTGAGCCAAAAATATGACTATACTACGATATATTAATGAATATATTGGTTAAAAAGCATAATTGATCAAAGAAAGTTTATGGATAAAAGATAATGTTTGAGTGCATATGAAACAAATTTAAATGAGTATGATCATTGTATTAATGATATACTTTATCAAAATGATAGGAATAACAAAAAAATGTTTATGTTCAATCCCAATCTGTCCATAAATCACACTCAATGAATAGAACGTAGGATTGGAGAGAGAGATATGCTCGGTAATGAACAATAATCTGATTTGTTGATTAGCCTTTTCTTATAAAATGATTCCCCTATTTATAGAGGAGAAGGTGCAATATGTAAAATTACATGTTTTCCCCTGATTTAAATGGAGTTTTATAAGATATTGTATAGATTTTACATGTATGGGCCTATAATTCAGCTACCATTTGATTCGATCAACCGAAATCAGCGGTCCTTGGTTTGGCAAGACATTCTCAACCTACTATGCTCAATTGGGGTTTCTGGTTAGCCTTTCAAGGCCTTTAGGTTGGCAAGACTTGGCTTGATAGGTTTGACTTTGCTGATCGGCTATTCTAGTATGGTTGTCGATTATTGATCCCTTGTTAAGGAGCTATTGTCCGTAAAATAATATTGGGCTATTGGAAAAAGGTTGAATCACCATAATTCTAAATATAGCTCATTCTTTGATGAGAGATTTCATTGACATGTTCGTGGATTATGTTATTAATAATTCTTGGCCCATGTTGAGGAATCTTAGAGGCAACCATGAGATGGCTTATGATACCTAATCTTTTCCTTGAATTAGGTTGCGATAAGAAGCAGATTGACGCCTCTGTCCGGTTTGAGTGGCCTTAATCCTTAGTTTAGGTATCCTACATCTAGTCGATCTCCAACTCCAATTCAGGGGGTTGCATCTAGTCAAGTAGGTCCTTTGGTCCCCTGCTAATGAGCCCTCCTTAACTACACTTTTTTTCCTTCTAGTCCATTGGATCTTCTCAAGATTCATAATAACACATTCCTCTAAGAAATGGAAGGCAATTAAATTGACAAATAAAGTTTGGTCATTTGACTTGCTTCAAGGTCCTCGGTGGGGGAAGAATCGAGCAGAAGATGAAAGTAGGTTAGGAAGTCTGACTGCCGGCCCGTAATCTAACCTCCTGTCATGGTCCGTGACTAGCTAACCAAACTAAGTGCGCAGGGAGCCACTGGAGCTCAGTTGCCTGAGGCACAGGAAGATGTTGCTACTCTGTCACTGACCCGGGGTTCGGGGGAGGACTTTAAATCTCCCACTGCCACCTAGTGTGTACATTGGTTTGAGGTGACTCGACTCCTTAGTATAAGGAGACTCGGTCTTACGGGTTAGGCTAAAATTTTCTTCATCTTTGCAAATATTATCTTTTAGAGTAGACGAGGTAATATAGATTGGTGACTCGAATGTGGGGGATGCTGGCCAGAGTCCGGACCAAAGACAGGTTGAGGCAACCCTAGCGCCAGCACAGAGTGAGGAGAACATGTTTGACCCCTGAGCAGCCCTTCTGTGACCCATGGTGAGGATACCAACGGACGTAGGATGTCTCCTGAGTCAGAGGCCAACTGCTTGACGAGATGGATGACACCTTCACTCGGACGGCTAGGATGTGGCGAGAGGAGGAGTTAAAGGAGCTATGAGATGAGTTGGTGACCCCTCAGGTGGAACTTATAGATGTTCGTGAGACCTATTCAAAGCTCTAAATCCAGACTAAGGCGGACCACATAGATATGTTTAAGAATGGGGAAGATGCACTGTATAAGCGGCTGCTTCGGTGAGGACTTGTCTCGACGGAAGCAGCAAATGATATCACACGCAAAATATTTTCTTTCCAAATAAATTTGGAGTTTATATTTTCGAAATAAAATTTTACTTCTATTATTATTATCATTCCTTTTGAATTTTGTGTTGATATGATGCACATTTTTAAATTCGAGGCACGATTTTCTGATTATTTGCACCCTCTATTATCCTATATATAAGTTGAGGGCTAGCTTTGGCGCTGCGCCCTCTGATTTTATTTCACTTCACTTATCTCGGTTTTCTGCTCCCTTTTCCTTCATTGTGGTGGCTCCAAATTCTCATTTAAGCTATTAGGGTTTGTCCGAGCAATCTATAGGTTGATTTCGTCGCCAGGGCAGGTGACTCTATTGTAAGATACTTGCATTTTTGGCTCTGACATGCAGCTCCGGGTCATTGGAGAATATGAAAAGGTGATGAAATTATTCAAAGGGGATCTCATCTTCTATCGAGATCAATTTAGATGGGATTTGTAACTGCCATTTTGCCATGAACTGCAAGCTATTTTTAATCATTACAGAGTTATTTCCACACATACATCAAACCTTACTCCATAACTGCTGTAATGAAATACACAGTTTATTGTGATCAAATGAGGATCTCATGGTCATTGGAGCTCTTCGCTTGTGTGTTTTCATTTAGGGTTGACCGAGACAGTTATAATCAATTTAGTTCGCTCGACACTTTCCAACTGCTCAGCTTGGAGATAAAATCAAGGACTGAAAGTTGCGCTTCTTCTTTGGGTCCTCCTCTAATGGATGGGGAATTTAGCCTGTCCCAACAAAAGAAGTGTACAAGAAGAAGAAGGTTGTGCCTTCTTGAAGGGCACTCTAAATTCACCAACAAATTGAGTTGGTGATTGTCAATCGACTCCGCAGCTTAAACAAATTTGGTTTGGTGATTGTGACTTTAAGGTCAGAGTTAGATGCTCAAGAAGATTGACATGAGGTTGATGAAAAAACTTAATTTAAGTTTATAATAAAATCTTAAAAATAAAATTGAGTTATTTGAAATTAATTGTTATTTATTAATTCTTTTGTAAGAAAAGTTAAATTAATATCAAAATGAACTTAAAAAATTATCAAATTATTTTCCAGAATTAAGGACCACCCAAAAAATATTCCATAAAAATTGGGATTAAATTTTATCTAATTTGTTTAAATTTAGAATTTACTAATTATATCAATTTCAATATATCTTTTAAAATTTAAATGACTTTCAAACTTAATGAAAGTGTACAATAAAATCTAAATATTCATATCACAGTTCTCTTACAAAATTGGAATATTTTCAAGGAAAATTAAATGCTCTATTAATTATTTGATTTTTTTTAATTTTAAATTTTAGGAATTATTTTAATATTTAAAAAAATTGAATTTAATTTTCCTTTAAGTTTCATATTTCTTATGATTTAGTAAGTCAAATGTAGTATTTTTTTTTTTAATTTGAATTACCAAGTTTTAGGTTTGATTAAAAATTTATTTAATTTAGAAAACTAGGTTATTTTAATTTAATGGAAAATGATCCAACAACTACTAAGATTTGGTGTTGTAGTTAAATTTATTATGAATTTTATGCATTTTATTTTACTCATTTGAATTTAAAGTGGAATCTTGAAATCCTCCATTTGCACTTTATTAAAGCTTATCCGCTTAAAGTAAAGTTTAACTTCCCCAAGTAAAATTAGATAAGAGCTGAGACTACCTAAATGTTTAATTTTTAACTTAGTTTATAACTTAAGTTATGTAAAATTAACAACTTATTATTATAAATATTGTATTAATAAGAAAGAATTATGTTATACATGTAAAAACATAAAAATTCTATGATACACATGTAAATCGTCCTTGTTCTAGCTAAAATCTTGAGTTGAATGGGCCAAAGTTGCTTCAACATATAGCCCGCATGAAGTGGTATGATGGACCATTATTCTAGCTGTGTCATCATGTTTACTAGTTCCTTAGGATGCCAATGCCAATTAAATGCATCTACATATAAAGAAAGTTCCATCGTATTAGGGTTAAACTCATTAGTTCTGTTATCTCAACCTTAAATCTCTTCCTCTATCTCTCTCTAAGCAGCTTCCAATAAATAAATCATCAGAGATGTCATCTTAAACACCGAAAAGAGAATATTTTAGAGCTAAAAAAGAGCAAAAGAAATTAGTTGTTCAATTTTTCCAATGGATCTCATTTCTCTTCAAATACAATCTTTCAGACTCAATCTAGCAAAACCGCCAAATCGACGAGCGCGTCTCCCACATAAAGTAACGTTGGTCTACATTCCTAGAAAAGAAGAAACTTCACTGAAAATTAATGGCGTCAACATCCCTACCAACAAGCAGGCTCGCATCATTCTTCGCCGTGTCCGATCGACAAGAATTGGTGATGAATTAGAGTCAGTTTTTGAAAGTACGGATCGAGCTTATGTTGGCAACGATCTTTGCTTTGAGATTGGGATCCGTGGAGAGAAAAAGCTACAAGGGATTTTTCTACGAGGTGCGAGGTGGCAACTTAAATGTAAACAAGTTAACCTGGTAGAATGGGCAGAGGTAAGTGTTATTACAAAACAAGGATTTATTATGAGAGAGCCAGTGAAACCGAGGAGAAAGCGATCTTACCCAAAGTTGCCTGTATTAATTGAAGAAGATGATGCGGAGGAAAAAAATAAAGAAGACGAGAAGGAAGGATTTTATAGTTCGGATTATGTAAAGGAAAAAAATAATGAACATGGAGATAGAGTGGTGAAGAAAGGTAATAGTTGGGTGGTAAATGTGGGAGTTTTTGTGGCATGCATAGGAGTTGGGCTATTTGTTTTGAGGAATTCTTTGAAGAAATTGCTAGGATTGAAGTTATTTTGATTCCTCTATTTCTCTTTTTTGAGAGAAGTAACATCCTTTGTATATCTATACATGTAAGCATTTCAAATATCAATTAATATTCATCATTTATTTTTTCTCTAGTTATTATTCTATTGTTGCTCTATATACACTTCATTTGTCATTAAATTTAATTTAGCACGTCTTTCAAATTTTTGGTTGTCGTCTGATTGAAATATAGACAAAGCATGTAATATATGAAATATTTGAAAACATATTTATATTTCTCTTTATACATAATTTTGAGTGCATTGCATGTTATATTCAAGAAATTATCATCCAACTTCTCTTCATACGATAGAGAAAAAATAAGAAAAATGAATTTACAGTTTAAATAAATTTTTATAAATTTATTTTATATTTCAATTAGAGGTAATCTCTCTTAAATATGCCTTTCGGTATTAAAATTAAGAAAATTTCTATACTTAATTTTTTTTCATAAAGATATTATTTTCCCACTCTTAACTCCAAAGAAATATTTATGTGCTCGAGGGTGAGAGATGTATATAATGCATATTACAGAAGATGTATATAATATAGCATTATGTTTTAACAAAATTAGCTTGGTGCTAAGACGGATGATAAATAAATAAATTGATTTATTTGTGGTTGAGATCAAGTTCTAGAATAACATACAGATACCAAATTAGTTGAAAAAGATAAATATAATAATAATAATAATAATAATAATCATTAAATTTATACCTTTTCTCAGCCTAGTTCCCATTCCTGTTGCATGGTAATCTTTTATGATTTACTTCATAGTACTTTATTTTTCTATCATTATTAGTGTTAAATTCAATAGCATTCACGAAACACACTGAAAGAATAGAGCATAATACCAAAAAAAAAAAAGAAGAAACAGTAAAGAAACACGAAAATACGTAACTTTTTATTATTGAATGACATATATTTATAGACATATGGGTATGAGTGTTACAATTACAGATTTGCCCTCTAATCATTAGCTTCTGAGTGGATGGTTTGGTAAACTTCGGGGAAAAATAAAATAAGATATCAAATAGGCTTACCCAACTGATATTGAGTCTGGCGATCGTTTAGCCTAATCGTTCGACTGTCTTAGGGTTGTGCGTCGGTCATCGATCGACGATGCTGCCGATACTCGATCGAATGCCTCAAGTTATGTCGACCGTCTGGGCTGTCTTTGAATGACCTCCAAACCGTTAGGTTTCTGGCCGATCGGATGATTCCATGTGTGGTCGATCGGTCAATCCTCCACCTATCGTCGAGACCTCTTTGATTGTGTTATTTTATGGATCCATTTTGTGTTGTTAGCCAGTCTCTTGATCTTCCAACAATCATCCTATGTCCTGCCTTTTGGATTGCTTTGAGATTAGTATCATTGTATTTTGAGTATAAATATTTTATTCCCAGATTTCCTTCTCGAAAGCTGTGTAGCACATAAGCACAAGGGAATATTTGTACTGATATAAAAATGTAAGTACAAAATTGAATGACATAATTACTTAATAAATGACTCCTTTGGATTTCTGTGACCAGACTACTATAATAAGCCATTGAGTCGCAGAGGCTTGCGCATGCTTTTCTCCTTCTTTCCTTGTTTTGATCCCTTCATTCCTTTGTCTCGACTCAGCACAATGTCTAGGGAGAGAGCTTCGGCTAGTGACAAGGATGCGCTCCTTAAGGCCCTTGGACATTGTGGGCTAAAGCCCGAAAACTAGACATGAAGCGAAAACCAGTTGAGGAAGTTTTTATGGGAGAAACAATTGAGAAAAGGTCAAAGTCTAACGATTGCAAGGATCATATCGGGTCTTCCTATTACCTTGTCGACTCATTTAGAAAAATGAGTTCTGAAGCGGACCGAGGGTCGGTCTGGCAATCTTTCTACTGAGCATCTGCTGATGGGGAGACGTTTCTGCCAAGGGGAAGGAAATGCATGTTCAGACCGTTGCAGAGTTAATAAGTCCTCAAGTTGGTGTGGATAAGGTAACGACAGAGGTAGAATTTTCGCTCCAGCTGCCAAAGGATGACCTTTCCCTTGTGGGAGGAGAGTTAGGAAAAACCGTTGAGGGTACTAACTGTTTCACCACGTATGAATGGAACTGGATTGTGGGTATGGGTTTTTAAATCATCAGCCTTGAATATTTATATTTTTTACTGATCACAAAGGGAAAAAAAAAACATTAAACTGTATGGGGAAAAAAATATTTATATTTTTTACTAATTACAATTATAGATTTGCCTCTAATAATTAGCTTTTGAGGGGACGTTTTTATCAATTATGGGGAAAAATAAAATAAGATATCAAATAAGTTACCCATCTGAAATGGAGTCCGACAATCATTTAGCCTACTCGTTCGACTGTCTTAGAGTTGTGCATCACTCATCGATCGACGATAGTGTCGATACTCGATCGATTGCTTTTAAGTTATGTGGACCGTCCGGGCTGTCTTTGAATGACCTTCAAACATTTAGGTTGCTAGCCGATCGGATGATTCCATGTGTGGTCGATAGGTCGATCCTCCACGGATGATCTACTTCTCTTTGATTGTGGTATATTCTGAGATCCATGTTGTGTTGTTGGTCGGTCGCTTGATCTTCTAATGATCTTTCTATTTCTTGGGTGTTGGATTTCTTTGATAGTCATGCCATCGTATTTTAAGTATATATATTTTGTTCTCCGATTTCCTTAATTCTTGAAAGCTGTGTAGCACGTAAGAACAAGGGAATCTTTTTATTTATGCAAAAGATGTAAGTACAAAATTAAATCCTAAATTAATTGTCGAGTGATTATCATTGTTAGATCTAAATTCACAGACAAATCCTACAAAACTTATGTATAACATAAATTTAGATGTTCTAAGACATAAATTTTAAAATGATTAAACCCTAAACTCACATACCTCTACCCTACATGCAAAATCAGCACTTGGATCAATACAACTAAATTTTGATATGGCCAGACGTGGATAATTTTTTGACTTAAGACTTAACTATAGATAGAAAGTTCTATTCACATTTCTTATGTATTATCTAATACCTAAGCCTGAAGTTTTTCCAAACATACAACCTTACCTATGCATGAAAAGTTATATTTAAAATGTAAAGTTTAAGTGTTAAATATATAAATACATAGGAATTTAGTGGTATGTATATAAATCTTTTTTAAGCAAATATTTTGAGATTCTTCAATTATGCTTACAAAATAACCATCACATTTCAAAAATTAGGTTGAGGGTTTACCTTAAAAACAATAGAAATTAAAAAACTTTAAAGGCTTCAAAGAGGAAGAAAAGAAGCCTTCAAAGACTGACAGTTCTGCGAAGCAAAGCACAAGAAACAAAGAGACAAACCAAACCAACAAAAACATGAAAAGGAAACAAAATCTACCAATCAAACCACTAAAATAAAGACGGGAAGGATAAGTAGCCAGATTTTAGAACTAACTTGTAGGAAAGCATTAAAATTTCATCCTAAATTTTGAATATATAAAAATATATTCAAAACTTATAAAATTTTAATGAAGGCTAAGATTCGTAACATCTCAAAAAACTAATCTCAACAACCAGTGAAGATGAAGGATGAAATGTAAGCTTATCAACAGCAAACTAACCATTAGAAACAACAACTACCTCCAACAACAAACCAAACTAGAGCAAAAACACCAAAATTCACTACGAAAAATTCATTCCAACATGGTTAAAGTATATCGAAGGCCACTCAATCCTTGAAAAAAATTGCGTTAGTTAAAATATCCAAAGAATACACACGAAGAGAATAACTGAGCCAAAAAATGACTCTACTATGATTTATTAATGAATAAGTTTGGCTAAAAAAAATAATTGATAAAAAAAAGTTTATACATAAAAGATCATATCTGAGTGGATGCGAAACACAATTAAATGAGTATTATCATTGTATTAATGATATACTTTATCAAAATAATAGGATTAACAAAAACTGTCTATGTTGAATCCCGATCTGTCCGTAAATCTCACCCAATGAATCGAGCGTAGGATATGAGAGAGATATATGCACAATAATGAACAATAATCTGATTTTTTCATTAGCCTTTTCTCAGAAAATGATTCCCCTAGTTATAGAGAAGGGGGTACAATATGTAAAATTACATGTTTTCCGCTGCTTTAATGGGAGTTTTACAAGAAGTTTTATAGATTTTAGATGTATGGGCCTATAATTCAGCTACCATTGACTCGATCAACTGAAATCAGTGGTCCTTGGTTTAGTAAGACATTCTCATCCTACTATGCTCAATCAGGGTATTCGGTTGGCCTTTCATGGCCTTCAGATGGGCGAGGCTTAGCTTTGTCGATAGAGTATTCTAGTATGGTTGTCGCTTATTGATCCCTTGATAAGCAGCTATTGTCCGTAGAATAATATTGGGCTATCAGACAAAGGTTGAATCACCGTAATTCGATAGATAGCTCATTCCTTGATGAGAGAGTTCATTGAAATCTTCGTGGGTTATGTTATCACCAACTCTTGGCCCATGTTGAGGAATCTCAAGGGCAGCCAGGAGATGGTTATTGATACCTAATCCTTCCCTTAAATTGGGTTGCGGGGATAAGCAGATCGACGCCTCAGTCGGGTTCAAGTGGCCTTAGTCCTTAGTTCAGGTATCCTACATCTGGTTGATCTCCAACTCCAGTTGAGGGGGTTGCATCTAGTCAAGTAGGTCCTTTGGTCCCCTGCTAACGAACCCTTCTTAACTACACTTTTTCGCCATCTAGTCCATTGGATCTTCTTGAGATTCATAATGGCACATTCCTCTAAGAAATGGAAGGTAACTAAATTGACAGACGAAGTTGTATCTTTTGACTTGCTTTAAGGTCCTCGGTTGGGAAAAAATCGAGCATAAGATGAAAGTAGGTTAGGTTGTTTGACTGCCGGCCCGTTAATCCAACATCCTGTCATGGTCCGTGACCAGCTGACCAAATTGAATACGCAGGGAGCCACTGGAGCTCAGTTGCCTGAGGCGCAGAAAGCTGTTGTTGCTCTATCACTGACTTGGGGGTGGGGGGAGGACTTCAAATCCCCCATTGCTACCTAGTGTGAGTAATTTGTCGCTACATTGATCTGAGGTGAATCAACTCCTTAGTATGAGGAGACTCGGTCTTGCGGGTTAGGCTAAAATTTTCTTCATCTTTGCTTATATTATCTTTTGGTATAGACGAGGTAAGACATATTGATGACTCGCATGTGGGGGATGCTGACCAGGGTCTGAACCAAAGATTGGTTGAGGCAACCCCAGCGTCAACACGGAGTAAGGAGAACATGTTAACCCCCTCAATAGCCCTTCTGCGACCCATGGCCAGGATACTAAGAAACACAGGATGTCTCCTGAATCAAAGCCCAATCGCGCGGATGAGATGGATGACACCTTCACTCGGATGACTAGTATGTAGCGAGAGGAGGAGATAAAGAAGCAACGAGATGAGTTGGCAACCCTTCAGGCAGAGCTTACAGATGCTCGTGAGACGTATTCGATGCTTCAAATCCAGATCGAGGCGGACTACATAGTTAGGTTTAAGATTGGGGAAGAGGCAATGTTTAAGTGGCTGCTTCGGTGAGGACTTGTCTTGGTTGAAGCACTCGATGAATGACATGCAAATATTTTCTCTCCAAATAAATTTGGGGTTTAATATTTTTTAAAATGTTTTTATTTCTATTATTATCTTTTCAATTCAATTTTTTGTTGAGTTGATGCACATTTTTAAAATCGAGGCGCGATTTTTTTGTCTATTTTGCTCCCTGTATTAGCATATATATAAGGGTTGAGGGCTGGCTTTGGTGTTGCGCCCTCTAATTTTGTTTCACTTCTCTTATCTTGGTCTTCTGCTCCCTTTTCCTTGATTCTGATGGTTCCAATACTCATTTTAGCTCTTCGGGTTTGTCTGAGCGTCCTATAGGTTGGTTATGTCGCTAGATGAGGTGACTCTGTTGCAAGATACCTGCATCTTTGGCTCTAACATGCAGCTCCATGTCATTGGAAAATATGAATAGGTGACACAAATATTTGAAGGGGATCTTTTCTTCTACCGAGATCAATTTAGATGGAATTCGCAACTGCCATTTTGTCATGAACTGCAAGCTATTTTCAATCATGACAGAGTTATTCCCACTTACGTCAAACCTTACTCCATGGATGCTATAAAAAAGTACATAATTTATTGTGATCGAACGAGGATCCAATGGTCATTGGAGCTCTTCGTTTGTTTGTTTTCATTTAGGGTCTACCTAGACAGTTATAATCAATTTAGTTCGTTCGACACTTTCCAACAGCTCAGCTTGGAGAATAAAATCAATGATTATAAGTTGCACTTCTTCATTGGGTCCTCCTCTAATGGATGGGGAATTCAGCCTGTCTCAACAAAATGAGTGTATAAGAAGAAGAAGGTTGTGCCTTATTGGACTAGAAGCTTGCATAACAGTGGAATTTGAAGGGGAGCCGCTCTAAATTCACCAATAAACTGAGTCGGTGGTTGTCAAACGACTCCTGCAGCAAGCAATAAGACAAGTTTGGTTTGATGATTGTGGCTTTATAGGCAGAGTCAAATGCTCAAGAAGATTGACATGAGGTTGATGAAGAAACTTAATTTAAATTGACAATAAAATCTTAAAAATAAAATTGAGTTATTTGAAAATAATTGTTGTTTGTTGATTCCTTTGTAGGAAAATGAAAATTAATATCAAAATAAACTTCAAAACTTATAAAATTATTATCTAGAATTAAGGACCACTTGAAAAATATTCCATTACAATTGGGATTAAATTTTAATTAATTTGTATAAATTTAGAATTTACTAATTATATTTATTTCGGAGTTGGTGAAAGTGTACAATTAAATACAAAAATTGATATCAGAGTTCTCATATAAAATTAGGATCTTCTCAAGGAAAATTAAATGTTCTATGAATTATTTGATTTATTTAATTTTAATTTAAAAAAAAATTATTTTAATATTTCAAAACATTGAATTTATTTTTCCTATATATTTCACTTTGCTTATGATTTATTGAGTTAAATTTGGTCGTTTTTTATTTAATTCGAACTAACAAGTTTTAGGTTTAATTAACAATTTATTCAATCTAGAAAATTAGTTTATTTTAATTTAATAGAAAATGACCTAAGAATCACTAAATTTTGGTGTCGAAATTGATTACTTGCATTGAGGGGATATTTTGAAATCATTTAGAGAGCATTTCAATTTATTATGAGTTTTTATGCATTTTATTTTACTCATTTGAATTTAAAGTGGATTCTTGAAATCCTCCTTTTGAACTTTATTAAAACTTATCCACTTAAAATAAAGTCCATCTTCCCCAAGCAAAATTAGTTACGACCTGAGATTATCTAATTTAAAAATTTTTAACTTAGTTTATGATTTAAGTTATCTAAAATTAACAACTTATTATTATAAATATTGTATTTGAATATTCCAACTCACCTGATTTAAAAAAAATAAATTAAGAAAAATAAACTGATGAATTTTAAAGAAGGACCGAGCTACTGAATATTTCATTTACAAAATAGCCCATATGAAGTGGAATGATGGACCATTATTCTAGCTGTGTCATCATGTTTACTAGTTCCTTAGGATGCCAATGCCAATTAAATGCATCTACATATAAAGAAAGTTCCAACGTATTAGGGTTAAACTCATTAGTTCTGTTATCTCAACCTTAAATCTCTTCCTCTATCTCTCTCTAAGCAGCTTCCTATAAATAAATCATCAGAGATGTCATCTTAAACACCAAAAAGAGAATATTTCAAGAGGAAAAAAGCAAATTAGAGCTAAAAAGAGCAAAAGAAATTAGTTGTTCAATTTTTCCGATGGATCTCATTTCTCTTAATTACTGATCTTTCAAGCTCAATCTGACCAAACAGACCAAATCGACGAGCGGCGTCTCACACAAAGTAACGTTGGTCTACATTCCTAGAAAAGAAAAAAATTCACTAAAAGTTAATGGCGTCAACATCCCTACCAACAAGCAGGCTTGCATCATTATTCGCCGCGTCCGATCGACAAGAATTGGTGACGAATTAGGGGCAGTTTTTGAAAGTACAGATACAGTTTGTGTTTTCAACGGTCTTTGCTTTGAGGTTTGGATCCGTGGAGAGAAAAAGCTACAAGGGATTTTTCTACGAGATGCGAGGTGGCAACTTAAATGTAAGGATATTGACCTGGCAGAATGGGCAGAGGTAAGTGTAGTTACAAAACATGGATTTATTATGAGAGAGCAAGTGAAATCGAAGAGAAAGTGATTTTATCCAAAGTTGCCTGTATTAATTGAAGAAGATGAGGCGGACGAAAAAAATAAAGAAGATGAGAAGGAAGGATTTTATGATTTGGATTATGTTAAGGAAAAAATGAATGAACAAGGAGAAAGAGTGGCGAAGAAAGGTAATAGTTGGGTGGTAAATGTGAGAGTTTTGGTAGCATGCATAGGAGTTGGGCTATTTGTTTTGAGGAATTCTTTGAAGAAATTGTTAGGATTGAAATTGTTTTGAGAAAAAAATTATATACACATATATATAAAATTAGGTTGATTCCTTAATTTCTCTTTCTCGAGAGAAGTAAGCATTTCAAAAATCAATACATGTAAGCATTTCAAAAATCAATAAATATTCATCATTTATTCTTTCTCCGGTTATTGCCTTTCAAATTATTGGTTGTCGTCTGATTGAAATTTGGACAAAGCAATCGGCTTTTTTTTTTTTTTTGGAGTTATAATGTTTATATTCCTTTTTATACATAATTTTAAGTGCATTACATTTTATCAAGAAATTCTCATACCACATCTCTTTCTAAAATTAAAAAAAATTGCTAAAATTCGTAATAATAATAATAAAATTTATACCTTTTTTCAGCCTAGTTCCCATTCATGTTGCATGGTAATCTTTTATGATTTACTTTATATTATTTTATTTTTATATCATTATTAGTTGAATTCAAAAGCATCCATAAAACATATTCAGGCAATATAGCAAAACACGAAAGACAATGAAGAAACAGTAAGGAATCATGAAAATGCGTAATCTTTTGTTATGAAATAACACATATTTATAGACATATGGATATGAATGTTACAATTACATATTTGGTGATGGTTGAGCTGAGTCGTTCGACTGTCTTAGGGTTGTGTGTCAGTCATCGATCGACGATGGCGCTGATACTCGATTGAACGCCTTAAGTTATATCGACTGTATGGGATGTCATCGAATGACCTCCAAACCATTAGGTTGCTGGCCGATCAGATGATTACATGTGTGGTTGATCGGTCAATTTTGAATTGATCATCTAATCCTCTTTGATTGTGGTATTGTTTGAGATCCATGTTGTGTTGTTAGCCGGTCGCTTGATCTTCCAATGATCATCCTATTTCCTGGGTGTTGGATTTATTTGATATTCATGCTATCGTATTTTAAGTATATATATTTTGTTCTCCGTTTTCCTTACTTCTTGAAAGTTGTGTAGCACATAAGAACAAAAAAATCTTTTTACTGATGCAAAAATATAAGTACAAAATTGAATCCTAAATTAATTGTTGAGCGATTATCGTTGTGAGAGCTAAATTCACAAATAAACTCTACATAGCATATGTATAACATAAACTTTAGATGTTTTAAGTTCCTAACATGTATAACATAAATTTTAGAAGGGTTAAGCCCTAAATTCACACACCTATCCTACAGGCAAAATCAGTACGTGGATCGACCCTACTAAATTTTGATATGACGAGGCAAGGATAAAATTTTTGCTTAAGGGTCTGTTTGGGGTAGCTGCAATTTATTGAATAATCTGCTGATAAGCTAGGTGTGATGACTATTACAAATTTTTATTTTTTTTGGAAAAGCCAGACCGCAGCCAGAAAGGTGCAGTGTGAAAACGCTTTTATTCAGTATTTTGAAAACGCATAAGCTGTCAAAACATAGTTTACCCAAATAGATCTGGAGCGTTTTCAAAATGCCACCGCACCAAATAAGCTGTCTGACCCGACCCGCAATTACGCAATAAATTAACTTCCAAAAGATGGCCAAAAACTTGACTCGATTTATAAATAGCGGCTAGTGTGCAAAATCTTAAATGATATAAAAATTAGAAAATATTTTACACACTGAGGTACTACGCAAGTATACGTATCGTTTCGAAGTAATATAGATTTTTCTTTAAAAACCCCAAGTATCGATCCCACGAGGAAGTGAAGTAAGAAGTCTTTAGTCAGAATTCTAGTCTACTACTAATAGTCTTTAATTTGGAATGTCGATTAAGATTGTGTTTATCTAAGCAACTATTCCTAAATGCAAGTGTTAAACGTAAAGATAGTAACTATATCTAAATGCGAAATAATAATTCTAAAGATAACCCTTTTGGATAAGTTGGTTTGGAGAATTTTGAGATTTTAAAAACTACTATTCTTATGTAATGAAATAGATAATGTATAGGAATGAGATGCATTAAATATTGTATGTGCCAAATAGGAGCAATCCTATTCTTTACCCTTTGGTCCGAGCATAAAGAACATTGACTAATCCTATGCTTGGTTACTCGAATCTGCGGCTAGGTCGGGAGGATACTGGCACGCCACTTCGGAGCTCCCACGTTCCCCTCGCTCGAGGGCTAACATCTACACTTCAGCGACTGAACGATAGGACCGAATTGAGGATTTTAGCTCGTCACTCTAAAATCTCCAATTCTACGCCCGATAATTGTATTTCCCTATTTATTTGCATTCAACTTCCATGAACTTCACCATCCATGGAATTTGAATGTGGTTTCACTTTGTTGAGAATTACACCTCCCTTTCGGGACAATGCAATTACAACAAATTTTAACACTACAATGGGCCCTTATTGCAATGTAAATTAAGTACAAGTAAAAACCATCATATTTATAATTAAATTTACTTCTACCATGCATCACAAAATCCTAAACATGATTTCTACTCATTACAAAAGAAAAGTAAAAGGAAAATAATGACATAATCTTCTCATGCCACTATTTTCAAAGAAGAAGAAAAAGTAAGAGAGATACGTCACAAAACGCGAAGAAAACACAACGGAAACTTCATGTAACCAAAGCAAATCCACTAAATAAATGTTTACAAGATTATAAGATAATGAAGAACAATACTTAGCTTTTTCCCTTGAAAGAAAGACGAAGATCTCTCCCATAAAGTCTCCCGGCGATCCATGCAATGCTAGCGAAATCCCTTACAAATTCTCTCAAAATCTCCTCTCCAATCTCTCCAAAAGGGTAGAAATCTACATTTCTACTCTTAATCTAAGAATCCTAAACATTCCTCAAAGTTTTCTCTCCTTTTCTCTATTGTTTCTCTCCTCTAATCTACATACTTCTAACACAAATTTGCCATTTTTAAAGAGCATGGACAAATTCCGAAGAGTTTCCTTAAGCACCCCTTCGAAAAAGCGTCCAAATACGTCGAATATTGGCCCAAAACCGCCAAATGTCGGTTCATGGTCATCCGGGCTGCTGTCGGCGGGTTCGAGGCCGCTGTCGGCGGCCTTTTCGGCCATATTTCGGTGGTCTCGGGAAAATCTCGCTGTCGGCGAGATCGATCTCGCCGTCGGCGAGCAGGCTGCTGCGCGGCTCCACGGTTTCGCTCCGTTTGGCTCCGTTTCAACTCCGTTTCGCCCCATTTCAGTTGCGTTGCGTTCGTAACAGATAGCCCTACAAAATAAGCATAAAAATAACCTTTCTTTAAAGTTTAATCTCATTCAAAAATGTGCAAGAAGTGTAAAAGAGATTAAGCATCAAAAGACTTATCGAAAGGTGTCAGGGCAGAATTTCATTTCTTGCTCGTTTTTGCTCCAAAAATGCACCGTTTTTGCTTCCTTTTGCTCCAATCACCATTTCTTGTACCTAAAACCAAAAAACATACAAAATACCTTCTTTTAAAGTGTAATATCATCAAAAAATGAGTAAAATAATATAGCAAAAAGCGTATATATTTTAGGCGTGTCAAAATCCCCCAAACTTAACTGTTACTTGTCCTCAAGTAACACTTTTACTACATAAAAATATAACTCAGGGCAATGTACTATTCACCTATAAGACTCTAAAATTTTTCATTTAAAAGAATATATTGGTTAGACTTTTAGAAAGAAATTCGATAACTCGAGTTAACACTACAAGTATAAGAACATTCAGCAATAAAGTCTAAGGGTTCTAGTCTTCTATTTATTTCAAGATAAACCATAATTTGTCACATTAAGAATGCCTTGAAAGATTATGTGAAAAAGAAGTTCATGCAAACTTCATTAGAATGTAGGCCAATACTTTAAATATAAATTCAGAAATGAAATCAAGTTCTCCCTTTAGGGTGACTCAAGTGAAGCCAATTTTTGATTAGAGATCTCCTCAAGCTTCTCCTCATAAATATTTTTCTTTCCTTTTTCTTTTTCTTTTTTTTTTCTTTTTATCTTTTTTTATCTTTTTTTTTTAATGAGGATTACTATATCTGGAGAGCCTGTAATGATTTTGAACTTCACTCTCCTCTTTCCAAAGTTTAAACTTGAAACACATCCTTACTTTATAAGTAGGTATGAGCCTTATTATTCATCATAAAGTCACAATCTCTTCTTAACACACAATACTTTAAGTCTTTTAACATTTCAAAAATACAGTTTTCTTTACTTTAAATAGTTAACTATAATCAAATTCTTTCATACCAAATATCTTACCCTTATAAAATTAACTTTTATTACTAAAAACTTTCATCCAATCCTTCCATAATATTCAACTTAAATAAAATGTTTTAGTTATCTCAAGTGAGGTTCAACTGCCTGAAGTTATGCTAATAATTTTTGAAAATATAACAATTGAGAACAAATAAAAGTTAATATTTTTCTTCCCCCCAAACTTAAATTTTAAATTATTTTGCAACTAATTCCATAAAATGTAGCAAGAAGAAAAAAGTAAATGTTGAATATACTTACTACTACAACATCCAATCAAATTCATATCATGCATAATCAGGATAAAAAGACTGTAGGAGAAAGTAAAGCTAGCCTAAAACATGATTGTAATAAAATTACAGTAAAAGGAAGTAGTTTCACATTAAAATTTTATTTTTCTTCCTACCCCCAAACTTAATTTTTAACATATATAACATTCAGTACTAAAAATATAAGCAAGAAGAAAATAATTTAGAAATTTTATCTACCACAAATGTCTATCAAAATCATTCGCAAGTATTCATTAGGACAGAACAATATGTAGCAGAAAGTAAATCTAAACTAATCATGACAGAATGAAATTAACTAAACCAAAGTGTAACTAGCATAGCATGTATCAGCAAGGGAATATAAAAATGTTCTTCAATACCTAAATAAAGTTGTAACACAAACATAAACACAAACACACAATTCAAATACAAACCCAAATGATAAATGAGGTCAATTCTTCATTTATCTCATCGCATCTCACTATGTTACCTTCAATTTTTAACGGAATCACTACACTAGTAAATTAGGTACTTTAAAATGATTTTATAGATTATAATCCCAAAGATAAGATTACCCCTGATAAATTGGTTTCCGGACACCGATCTCAGGCATCACCTAATCTTTTTAATTAAGCACCTCTAATAGTTACATATTGTAGTGTAAGATCATACTAATGTTATTCATCAAATAGGTTCGCGACTCCTACCTAATGAAAATAAAGTTAGAGAAAAGAAGTAACAAATTAAGATGAAACTGTCAATGTTTAAATTCATCATTTCTCTTGTAAAACTTAAGTCTGGGTGAGACCCAAGTTATAGCGGACTCATTAATCCAACAACTACAAGAGATCAATTCTAGCCATAATAAGAAGTTAAGGAATCACCTCCCTCATGACACACAAAGATCAAATCAAACTACTAATAATCCAAACATCTACCAACAACAATCAAACTGATCAATCCATATTGACACATAAAGATTAAGTCAATCCACTCTAAAGCAAACACCATACAACACTAACAATCATGACTCTCAAGCACACTAAATTAAAGCACACTGATAACTATGGGTTGCCTCCCATAAATCGCTTGGTTTAATGTCATTAGCCCGACAAATGATTCCTCCTGGATCAAAATTTCATTTAAGTAATCCTTGATCAATCGCCCAATCATTTCCAGATCCAGGGATTCCTACAAAATTCTCAAATTTTAATCTTTTATTCAGCTCTTTCTTTTCAAATGGATTTATATCATTGTTCCTCATATTTCTTTCTAGATCTAATATTCTTCTATTGATTTTCTGAAATTGCATGTTAATATCATCCTTGAAATTTATAAGAAATGGATCTTTATAAAATACTTCAATATCTCCCAAATTTTGGATCAAATTATCTCTAGATAATTCAGATTCAGGATCAAATTCTTCTATGTCAATCTTATGATTCAAGTTATCTTCCAATTCTTCCCCTTTATAATTATTAAATGATGGAGGATCTATCTTAGTTAAGGAAATAGGTTTTTCTAATTCCCTAGGAATTTCTTCTAATGGTCTTCTAATATTCTTATCCTCTTTTCTCAACTCAAAGTTCTTTAGAAATATATCCTCAAATTCTCTTCCAAGTCTTAGTTCAATAATTTTATCTTGTTCATCATTCAATTCAGGTTTTTCTTGTGATTGAGTCGCATTTAAAGATATTAAGACTGGTTGTGTAGATGAATTCCCTAAATAGATAGGCCTTAAAATTGTATGGGGTACATCCATCTTAAGTTCATGAGATTTTTCAATAAATGGAATTAAAAGATTACTATTTTTGGTAGCGTCCATTATTTCACATCTCTCCTGAACATACATACAGTCTTCTTTACATAACATTTTTGACTCATCATGAAAGTCTATTTCATTCTCATCTTTTAACTTACTCTCAAAACTTTCTTGGAAATGGTCTTTACTTAGATAATCAATTTCATCCATCCAAAAACAATCATCTTTTCTCTCAGCTGGATATTTCATAGTCTTTAATACATCAAAAGTTACTTCCTGGTCATTAATATTCATAATCAACTCTCCTTTTTGCACATCTGTCATAGCTTGTCCAGTAATAAGGAAAGGTCTCCCTAAAATAATTGAAATTTCTTTATCTTCCTCAATATCTAATACAATAAAGTCCAAAGGAAAGATAAATTTATCCACTTCGACTAAGCATGTCTTCTATAACTCCTTTTGGATAAATGATAGATCGATCGACTAACATAAGGGTTACGAGTAGTGGGAGAAATATCGATCGAACCTAACCTTCTAAATATAGATAGAGGCATCACATTAATGCTCACTCCTAAATCACATAAAGCTTTTCCACATAATTTTTCTTCAATCGCACAAGGAATTGTAAAGCTACAAGGATCTTTAATTTTCCGAGGAAAATTTTTCTGAAGTATGGCATCGCACTCCTCACTTAGTGCAACTGTCTCATAATCCCCAAATTTCCTTTTCTTGTTTAATATATCCTTTATAAACTTTGCATAACTTGGCATCTGTTCCAAAGCTTCAGTGAAAGGAATATTTATTGTTAACTTCTTAAGTACTTTCATGAACTTTGAAAATTTTTTATCCATCTCATGATGTCTAAGTCTTTGAGGAAATGGAGGTGGTGATTTTTCCAAATTGATTTTAGTTGGAGATATTAATTTTTCCAGATCCTTAGAAACATGTTCTTCAGGTCTTTTAGTTTCCGATGTTTCTCTCACAACATCTTTCTCTTTTCTAACCACATCCTCTATCTCTCTTTCATTTTTTAATTGGACAGCTTCTATTTGTTCATTAGTGTTCTCTTTAGGGTTGATCTCATTGTTGCCGGGAAGTGTTCCTTGGTGTCTATTGCAGAGTGAATTAGCAATTTGTCTCAGTTGATTCTCTCTGTTTCTAATCGCAGCATTTTGACTTTGCAACTGGTTTCTCATTTGCAATACTACTTCTTCCATAAACATTTTCTTATCCTCAAATTGTTGATCATCGTTAGAGTCCGGTGGATATGAAAGTCTATAGTTTATGTTCCCGTAATTATTCCAACTTCCATTAGGATTTTCATGATTATTTTCCCATTGTTGCTTTCCATCGTCAGTAGTAGGATTCCAGTTAAATTTAGGATGGTTCTCCCAACACGGGTTGTAAAAGTTAGAATATGGGTTCTTTATGGTATTTAAAGTCTCATATGATAATTTAGAATCAATTATATGCTCTAATGAACTTTCCTCACTTACGAGAGTAAATTGAGGTTGGTTCATTCCAAATTGGTCCAACTTCCTCGATATTGCAGACGAACTCTGAGATGCAAGAATTGCAATCACATCGGTATCATGAACACCGGCTACATAATTATGATTTACCCTTGTAGAGAGCCATTGAAATTCATTTGTAGCCATTTCTTCAATTAATGCATACGCTTCATCAAATGATTTTGACATTAATGATCCACCAAGTAGCAGCATCAATTATAGACCTAAGGGATCCTACTAACCCATTATAAAAAGTTTGAATGATTAACCAACCGGGCAGAGCATGGTGTGGACACTTTCTTAGGAGTTCCTTAAATCTTTCCCAGGCTTCGTATATTGATTCTCCTTCATATTGACAAAATGAGATAATATCGTTTCTAAGTTTAGTAGTCCTTGAAGGTGGAAAATATTTAGCTAAGAATTTCTGAGTTAACTCCTCCCAATTTTTAATAGAGCCAAGTGATAAAGAGTATAACCACATTTTAGCCTTATCCCTTAGTGAGAAAGGAAAAAGCCTTAGTCTAACAGCATCGTCTGACATACCATTATAACGAAATGTAGCACAAAGTTCTAGAAAATTTGATAAATGTAAATAGGGATCCTCCAAAGGAGTTCCCCTAAACTGATTGTTCTGCACCAGTTGGATAATCTCAGGATTTTTTTCAAATGAGTCAACTTCTACGACAGGGTTTTGTATACTAAAGTGAATTTCATCTGTCATAGGATTTATGTAATCCCTCAATGATTTATGATGATTTTCTAAGTTATTATCTCGAAAGTTTTCCATTTCCATTTCTAGTTTTTCGAGTCCTTTCTGTATTTTTATTTTTTTATTTTCTTCAAATTCGGGATCATAAGGCACAAGTCCTGCAGATCCTTTGTTTCGCATATTTAATACATCAAACAATACATTAATAATTAAACAAATAACAGATGAAATATATTCAACACAACAAAACATTTTCACGAACACCATATTTTTCATATAAAAATAATTTTTATTTTAAACACTTTTTCATATAAAAACACTTTTCACACAAAACAGTTTTTACTACACCACAGTTTTCCAAGTCTAAGCCTAATTACTTCAACTAAAATTCTCCTAAAGTTCTTACCGAAGCTTCCCCGGCAACGGCGCCAAAAACTTGACCCGACCCGCAATTACGCAGTAAATTAACATCCAAAAGATGGCAAAAAACTTGACCTGATTTATAAATAGCGGCTAATGTGCAAAATCTTAAATGATATAAAAATTAGAAAATATTTTACACACTAGGGGTACTACGCAAGTGTACGTATCGTTTCAAGTAATATAGAGTTTTCTTTAAAAACCCTAGTATCGATCCCACGAGGAAGTGAAGTAAGAAGTCTTTAGTCAAATTCTAGTCTACTACTAATAGTCTTTAGTTTAGAATGTCGATTAAGATTGTGTTTATCTAGCAACTATTCCTAAATGCAAGTGTTAAACGTAAAGATAGTAACTATATCTAAATGCAAATAATAATTCTAAAGATAACCCTTTTTGGATAAGTTGGTTTGGAGAATTTTGAGATTTTAAAAACTACTATTCTTATGTAATGAAATAGATAATGTATAGTAATGAGATGCATTAAATATTGTATGTGCCAAATAGGAGCAATCATATTCTTTACCTTTTGGTCAGGCATAAAGAACATCGACTAATCCTATGCTTAGTTCATCGAATCCGCGGTCAGTCTGGGAGGATACCGGCCGCCACTTCGTAGCTCCCACGTTCCCCTCGCCCGAGGGCTAACATCTACACTTCGACACTCGAAACGATAGGACCGAATTGAGGATTTTAGCACTGTAACTCTAAAATCTCCAATTCTACGCCCGATAATTATATTTCCCTATTAATTTGCATTCAACTTCCATGAACTTCACCATCCATGGAATTTGAATGTGGTTTCACTTTGTTGAGAATTACACATCCCTTTCGGGACAATGCAATTACAACAAATTTTAACACTACAATGGGCCCTTATTGCAATGTAAATTAAGTGCAAGTAAAAACCATCACATTTATAATTAAATTTACTTCTACCATGCATCACAAAATCCTAAACATGATTTCTACTCATTACAAAAGAAAAGTAAAAGGAAAATAATGGCATAATCTTCTCATGCCACTATTTTCAAAGAAGAAGAAAAAGTAAGAGAGATACGTCACAAAGCACGAAGAAAACACAACGGAAACTTCATGTAAGCAAATCCACTAAATAAATGTTTACAAGATTATAAGATAATGAAGAACAATACTTAGCTTTTTCCCCTTGAAAGAAAGACGAAGATCTCTCCCATAAAGTCTCCCGGCGATCCATGCAATGCTAGCGAAATCCCTTACAAATTCTCTCAAAATCTCCTTTCCAATCTCTCCAAAAGGGTAGAAATCTACATTTCTACTCTTAATCTAAGAATCCTAAACATTCCTCAAAGTTTTTCTCTCCTTTTCTCTATTGTTTCTCTCCTCTAATCTACATACTTCTAACACAAATTTGTCATTTTTAAAGAGCATGGACAAATTCCGAAGAGTTTCCTTAAGCACCCCTTCGAAAAAGTGTCCAAATACGTCGAATATTGGCCCAAAACCGCCAAATGTCGGTTCATGTTCATCCGGGCCGCTGTCGGCGGGTTCGAGGCCGTTGTCGGCGGCCTTTTTGGCCATATTTTGGTGGTCTCGGGAAAATCTCGCCGTCGGCGAGATCGATCTCGCCGTCGGCGAGCAGGCTGCTGCGCGGCTCCACGATTTCGCTCCGTTTGGCTCCGTTTCAACTTCGTTTCGCCCCATTTCAGTTGCGTTGCGTTCGTAACGAGATAACCTCTACAAAATAAGCATAAAAATAACCTTTCTTTAAAGTATAATCTCATTCAAAAATATGCAAGAAGTGTAAAAGAGATAAAGCATCGAAGACTTATCGAAAGATATCGTGCGAGAATTTCATTTCTTGCTCGTTTTGCTCCAAATCGCACCGTTTTTGCTTCCTTTTGCTCCAATCACCATTTCTTGTACCTAAAACCAAAAAACATACAAAATACCTTCCTTTAAAGTGTAATATCATCAAAAAATGAGTAAAATAATATAGCAAAAAGCGTATATATTTTAGGCGTGTCACTGCCCCAAACAGGCCCTAAGACTTAACTATAGATAAGAAATTCTACTCACAATTCTTATGTATTTTCATATCTAATATCTAAACCTGAAGTTTTTGCAAACATACAACCTTACATGTACATGAATAGTTATATTTAAAATGTAAAGTTTAAGTGTTAGATATATAAATACATAAAAATTAAGTGGTATGTATGTAAATCTTTTTTAAGCAAATATTTTGAGATTCTACAAACACAAAAACCATCGCATTTCAACAATTAGGTTTAGGGTTTACCTTAAAAACAAGAGAAAATAAAAAACTTTAAAGTCTTCAAAGAGGAAGAAAGAAAGAAAAGAAGCCTTCAAAGATCGACACTTCTGCGAAGCAAATCAAATAAGACAAGCATAAAAAACAAAGAGACAAACTAAACTAACAAAAACATGAAAAAGAAAGAAAAATCACCAAAGAAACCAGTAAAATATAGATGGGAAAGGATAACTAACCAGAGTTCATAACTTGCAGGAAAGCAATAAAATTTCATCCTAGATTTTGAATATATAAAAATATATTCAAAACTTATTGAATTTTAATGAAGGTTAGGATTCATCACGTCTCAAAATACCAATCTCAACAGCCGGTGAAGATGCAGGAAGAAATGTAAGCTTATCAACAACAAATTAACCATTAGAAACAATAACTAGCTCAAACAATGAACCAAACAAGAGGAGAAACACCAAAATTCACTATGAAAAATTCAATCCAACATGACTAAAGTATATCGAAGGTCACTCAATCATAGAGAAAATTGTATTAACCAGAATATCCACAGAATACACATCACTAAAAGAGAATAATATCTCACCTAAGCCAAAAATATGACTATGGTATATTAATGAATAAATTAGTTAACAAGCATAATTGATCAAAGAAATTTTATGGATAAAAGATAATGTTTGAATGCATATGAAACAAATTTAAATGAGTATTATCATTGTATTAATGATATACTTTATCAAAATGACAGGACTAACAAAAAAATGTCTATGTTAAGTCTTAATTTGTGCATAAATCACACTCAATGAATAGAGCGTAGGATTGGAGAGAGAGATATGCTCGGTAATGAACAATAATCTGATTTGTTGATTAGTCTTTTCTTATAAAATGCTTCCCCTATTTATAGAGGAGGAGGTACAATATGTAAAATTACATGTTTGCCCCTGATTTAATGAGAGTTTTACAAGATATTTCATAAATTTTACATGTATGGGCGTATAATTCAGCTACCATTTGACTCTATCAACCAAAATCAGAGGTCCTTGGTTTGGCAAGACATTCTCATCCTACTATGCTCAATCGGGGTTTCCGGTTAGCCTTTCAGGGCCTTCAGGTTGGCGAGACTTGGCTTGATAGGTTTGGTTTTGTCGATTGACTATTCTAGTATGGTTGTCGATTATTGATCTCTTGATAAGAAGCTATTGTCCGTAAAATAATATTGAGCTATCGGACAAAGGCTGAATCACCATAATTCGATAGATAGCTCATTTTTTGATGAGAGAGTTCATTGAGATGTTCATGGATTATGTAATCACTAATTCTTGGTCCATGTTGAGGAATCTTAGGGGCAGCCATGAGATGGCTGACGATACCTAATCTTTCCCTTGAATTAGGTTACGACGATAAGCAGATCGACGCCTCTGTCCAGTTTGAGTGGCATTAATCCTTAGTTCAGGTATCCTACATCTGGTAAATCTCCAACTTCAATTCAGGGGGTTGTATCTGGTCAAGTAGGTCCTTTGGTCCCCCGCTAATGAGCCGTCCTTAACTACATTTTTATTCTATCTAGTCCATTGGATCTTCTCGAGATTCATAATAACACATTCCTCTAAGAAATGGAGTGCAATTAAATTGAAAAATGAAGTTGGGTCATTTGACTTGCTTCAAGGTCCTCGGTGGGTGAAGAATCGAGCATAAGAGGAAAGTAGGTTAGGCGGTCTAACTGCCGGCCCGTTAATCCAACCTCCTGCCATGGTCCATGACTAGCTGACTAAACGAAGTGCGTAGGGAGCCACTAGAGCTCAGTTGACTGAGGCGCAGAAAGCTTTTGCTACTCTGTCACTGACCTGGGGGTGGGGGGAGGACTTTAAATCCCCCGCTGCCACCTAGTGTGTACATTGGCCTGAGGTGAATCAACTCCTTTGTATAAGGAGACTCGGTCTTGCGGGTTAGGCTAAAAATTTCTTTATCTTTGCAAATATTATCTTTTGGAGTAGACGAGGTAATACAAATTGGTGACTCTCATGTGGGGGATGCTGGCCAGAGTTCGGACCAAAGACTGGTTGAGGCAACTCTAGCGCCAACACGGAGTAAGGAGAACATGTTTGACCACCTGAGCAGGCCTTCTGTGACCCATGGTGAGGATACCAATGGACGAAGGCTGTCTCCTGAATCAGAGGTGAATTGCTTGGACGAGATGGTTGATACCTTCACTCGGATGGCTAGGATGTGGCGAGAGGAGGAGTTAAAGAACCTATGAGATGAGCTGACGACCCCTCATGTGGAACTTACAGATGTTCATGAGACCTATTCGAAGCTCTAAATCCAGACTAAGGTGGACCCCATAGATATGTTTAAGAATGGGGAAGAGGCATTGTATAAGAGGCTGCTTCGGTGAGGACTTGTCTCGGCTGAAGCAGCAGATGATATCACATGCAAAATATTTTCTCTCCAAATAAATTTGGTGTTTATATTTTTGAAATAAAATTTTACTTCTATTATTATTATCTTTCCTTTGGAATTTTGTGTTGATGTGATGCACATTTTTAAATCGAGGCGCGATTTGCTGATTATTTGCACCCTCTATTATCCTATATATAAGTTGAGGGCTAGCTTTGGCGCTGGGCCCTCTGATTTTATTTCACTTCACTTATCTCGATTTTTTGCTCCATTTTCCTTCATTATGGTGGTTCCAAATTATCATTTAACTTTTAGGGTTTGTCCGAGTGATCGATAGGTTGATTCCATCGCCAGGGCAGGTGACTCTATTGTAAGATACTTGCATTTTTGGCTCTGACATGCAGCTCCGGGTCATTGGAGAATATGAAAAGGTGACAAAATTATTCAAAGGGGATCTCATCTTCTACTGAGATCAATTTAGATGGGATTTGCAACTGCCATTTTGCCATGAACTGCAAGCTATTTTTAATCATTACAGAGTTATTTCCACACATACATCAAACCTTACTCCATAACTGCTACAATGAAATACATAGTTTATTGTGATCAAATGAGGATCTCATGTTCATTGGAGCTTTTCGCTTGTGTGTTTTCATTTAGGGTTGACCGAGACAGTTATAATCAATTTTGTTCGCTCGACACTTTCCAACTGCTCAGCTTGGAGATAAAATCAAGGACTGAAAGTTGCGCTTCTTCTTTGGGTCCTCCTCTAATGGATGGGGAATTTAGCATGTCCCAACAAAAGAAGTATACAAGAAGAAGAAGGTTGTGCCTTCTTGAAGGGCGCTCTAAATGCACCAATAAATTGAGTTGGTGATTGTCAATCTACTCCTGCAGTTAAACAAGTTTGGTTTGGAGATTGTGACTTTATGGGCAGAGTCAGATGCTCAAGAAGATTGACATGAGGTTGATGAAGAAACATAATTTAAGTTTATAATAAAATCTTAAACATAAATTTGAGTTATTTGAAATTAATTGTTATTTATTAATTCTTTTGTAAGAAAAGTCAAATTAATATCAAAACGAATTTCAAAAATTATAAAATTATTCTCCCGAATTAAGGACCACTCAAAAAATATTCCACAAAAATTGGGATTAAATTTAAATTAATTTGTTTAAATTTAGAATTTACTAATTATATCAATTTCAATATATTTTTTAAAATTTAAATGATTTTCAAACTTAATGAAAGTGTACAATAAAATCCAAATGTTCATATCACAGTTCTCTTACAAAATTGGAATATTTTCAAGGAAAATTAAATGCTCTTTTAATTATTTGATTTTTTTAATTTTAAATTTCAGAAATTATTTTAATATTTTAAAAAAATGAATTTTATTTTCCTATAAGTTTCATATTTCTTATGATTTAGTGAGTTAAATTGAGTATTTTTTTTTTAAATTTGAATTACCAAGCTTTAGGTTTAATTAAAAATTATTTAATTTAGAAAACTAGGTTATTTTAATTTAATGGAAAATGACCCAACGACTACTAAGATTTGGTGTGTAGTTCATTAGTGGCCTTGAGGGGATTCATGAAATCATTTAGAGTGCCTTTCAATTTATTATGAATTTTATGCATTTTATTTTACTCATTTGAATTTAAAGTGGAATCTTGAAATCCTCCATTTGCACTTTATTAAAGCTTACCCGCTTAAAATAAAGTTTAACTTCCCCAAGTAAAATTAGTTAAGAGCTGAGACTACCTAAATGTTTAATTTTTAACTTAGAGTCCTGTTTGGAAGCAATTCGAATTATCCAGACTTATTCAGATATGTTCGCTTATTCGATAAGACATTCGTGATAAGAATCGATCCGGATAAGCGGTTGTATCGTTTGGTTTAAGCTTTTGCAGAACGGATTATTTGCAGCTGTTTGGGAATAAATGACCGTTACACCCCTGAAATGAATAATCTGTTTAGCTGTTTGATTTCTGCGGTTTGAAAACAGCTTATATGCAGCTGTTCGTAGAAAAATTAGTATTTTTGCTCCTGTTTAATAAAATTTTTTTAGAATCTTATTTCAACTTAAAAAAACTATTTATAATATAAAATTTTACTTTGAAATACAAAATCTTATTTTAAAAAATTACATATTATTTTCAAACAGATTATAAATGTTTTTATTTCATTTCTTTATTGTTGTATGTTCAACAAACTATTCACATCTCAACCATTCTTGTAACCATTCACTCCTCAATTTATAAATTCATTTAGAAAATGCATTAGTGGAGGAGCAATTCGAAGTAATTAGAGAGAATAAAGCCTGCACATATGGAGAATGCTAAAATAATAAAGCCTGCACATATTCGATTTAACAAGTTTCTTTGTTGCTTTACTGATCTTGAAATATTGAAATCTCACCAACAGTTTGAAATCATGCTCATTTCATTTACTTATGCTATAACATCAATGTAGAAATGAAGTGTTAAATGGATGTGTAAAGAAGTCCAACAAATAATTAGAAGCAAGCATAGTGATACGACTCCTAGCCAAGCAATATTCCACAAAGACATAAGGTCCAAAATTTTCCAAATGGACCACTATCAGCTCAAAGAAGGTTGCAATAAATGGGAGACATACATGCCATTCAAAGCCTCCATGCAAATGAGCATGCCATTCTGCAATAAATGGATACCTATTCAAAATTTCCCATTCTGCAATACATGCCATTCTTCAAATACTTAACAGATCTGCTAAGATGGTAGATCTGCAATAAATGGGAAACAGACCCTCAAGCACCCAGAAGTCGCAGCAGGATCGAGCCTACTCCCAAAAAAAAAAAAAAAAAAAAAAGAGAAGAGGGCGAGAAGAACAGAAGGTTTGGCAACTTCATTTTAGCAGATCTACCATCTTCAACATCATTTTAGCAGAACTACCATCCGAAACAATCGAAAGGTTTGACAACTTAACAAATCTATAGATCTATAATGCAAAGGCAAAAAAAAAAAAAAAAACCTAATGTCGGGTATTGGGAAGAAGAGAAGAAGGAGATGATACCACGACAACTAGCAATCGTCGGTAAGCCGCTCGACGGCGAGGGGGAGAAGTCGGGGTAATCCGCTCGACGGCGAGGGCGAGAAGAGATGCGGGATCGAGAAGGGCACAGAAGAAATTTTCGCCCCTGAACGCGCGATAAGCCGCCTCGACCCAGCTTACGACGGTATTAAGGAATAAGATAGGCGCGTTGGCTGCGGTACCAAAAAGGAGCGCCAAAAGTTTTTATCAAACGGGGTGCGGCGTTCGGAAAACGCCACCGCACCCCAAAAAGCTCCCCCAAACGGCCCCTTAGTTTATAGCTTAAGTTACGTAAAATTAACAACTTATTATTATAAATATTATATTAATAAGAAAGAATTATGTTACACATGCAAATCGTCCTTGTTTTAGAAAAGAAAATAAAAAAGGAACTTTCTAGCAAAAATCTTGAGTTGAATGGGCCAAAGTTGCTTCAAAGTATAGCCCGCATGAAGTGGAATGATGGACCATTATTCTAGCTGTGTCATCATGTTTACTAGTTCCTTAGGATGCCAATGCCAATTAAATGCATCTACATATAAAGAAAGTTCCAACGTATTAGGGTTAAACTCATTAGTTCTGTTATCTCAACCTTAAATCTCTTCCTCTATCTCTCTCTAAGCAGCTTCCTATAAATAAATCATCAGAGATGTCATCTTAAACACCAAAAAGAGAATATTTCAAGAGGAAAAAAGCAAATTAGAGCTAAAAAAGAGCAAAAGAAATTAGTTGTTCAATTTTTCCAATGGATCTCATTTCTCTTCAACTACAATCTTTCAAACTCAATCTAGCCAAACAGCCAAATCGACGAGCCAGTCTCCCACACAAAGTAACGTTGGTCTACATTCCTAGAAAAGAAAAAAATTCACTAAAAGTTAATGGCGTCAACATCCCTACCAACAAGCAGGCTTGCATCATTATTCGCCGCGTCCGATCGACAAGAATTGGTGACGAATTAGGGGCGATTTTGAAAGTACAGATACAGTTTGTGTTTTCAACGGTCTTTGCTTTGAGGTTTGGATCCGTGGAGAGAAAAAGCTACAAGGGATTTTTCTACGAGCTACGGGATGACAACTTAAATGCAAGGACATTGACCTGGCAGAATAAGCAGAGGTAAGTATAGTTACAGAACAAGGATTTATTATGAGAGAGCCAGTGAAACCGAGAAGAAAACAATTTTATCCAAAGTTGCCTGTATTAATTGAAAAAGATGAGGCGGAGGAAAAAGATAAAGAAGACGAAAAGGAAGGATTTTATGGTTCAGATTATGTTAAGGATAAAATGAATGAACAAAGAGATAGAGTGGCGAAGAAAGATAATAATTGGGTGGTTAATGTGATAGTTTTGGTAGCATGCATAGGAGTTGGGCTATTTGTTTTGAGAAATTCTTTGAAGAAATTGTTAGGATTGAAATTGTTTTGAGAAAAAAATTATATATACATATATATATAATTAGGTTGATTCCTCAATTTCTCTTTCTTGAGAGAAGAAACATCCTTTGTACATTCATACATGTAAGAATTTCAAAAATCAATTAATATTCATCATTTATTTTTTCTCCGGTTATTATTTTCTCTTCATTTGTCATCCAATTTAAGTTAGCACGTATTTCAAATTATTGATTGTCATCTGATTGAAATTTGGACAAAATAATCGGCTATTTTTTCTTCTGAGTTATAATGTTTATATTCCTCTTTATACATAATTTTGAGTGCATTGCATCTTATGTTCAAAAAAATTCTGATCCCACTTCTCTTTCTAAAATTAAGAAAATTGATAAAATTCAAAGCATTTGATTTCGGCATGATACACTTTTTTTTAATTCTTTTCCTAAAGATATTTTATTTCCACTCATAACTTCAAAGAAATATTTATGCGCTGCATATTGAAAATGAGAGGGTGAGAGATGTAGCTTAATAACTTTAATAATGTATATTACAAAAGTTATAGGCTATAAGTGGGATAATATAGCATTACGTTTTAGCAAAATTATATTGTGCTAAGACATATGATAAATATATAAATTTATTTATGCTTGAAATTAAGTTCTAGAAGAACATAAACAGATACCAAATTAGCTGAAAAAGGCATATATATATGTATATATATATATATATATATATATATATATATATATATATATATATATATATATATATATATATGTATATATAATAATAATAATAATAATAATAATAATAATAATAATAATAATAATAATAAAATTTATATCCTTCCTCAGCCTAGTTCTCATTGTTGTTGCCTGATCAATCTTTTATGATTTACTTTATACTATTTCCTAGTTCTATCATTATTACTGTTGAATTCAAAACCCTCCATGAAAAGAGAAATTATTTTATGACGAGTTTTGATGCAGATTTGCATCATAACTCCAATCAGGGTCTACCACGTGTAGAGACAAGCCCCAACTTAATACATGGGCAGACTCTGAATGGAGTCTTGATGCAAAATTGAATCAGGACTCCTGACGCAATAATTTTTCCCATGAAACAAATTCAAGAATTGGAGCAAAAAACTAAATAGGAAGATGAAACAATAAAAAAAAATCATGAATATGTGTAACCTTTTGTTATGAAATGACATATATTTATAAACATATTAGTATGAGTCTTATAATAAAGATTTTCCCTCTAATCATTAGTTTCTGAGGGGACAATATGGTAAATTATGGAGAAAATAAAATAAAATATCAAATAGGATTCACCGATTGATATTGAGCCCGACGATGGTTTAGCCTAGTCATTCAGCTGTCTTGGGATTGTGCGTCAGTCATCGATCGATGATGGTGCTAATACTTTATCAAATGCCCTATGTTATGTCGACAGATTGAGCTGTCTTCGAATGACCTCCAAAACTTTAGGCTGCTAGCTGATCATGATTCCATGTGTGGTCGATCGATCGGTCGATCCTCCACCAATCGTCTACTCTTCTTTGATTGTGGTATTTCTGAGATCAATGTTGTGTTGTCAGCCGGTCGCTTGATCTTCCAATGATTGTCTTATTTCCTGACTGTTGGATTTCTTTAAGATTCATGCCATCGTATTGTGAGTATATATATTCTGTTTCCCGATTTCCTTACTTCTCAAAGCTGTGTATCACATAAGAACAAGAGAATCTTTTTACTGACGAAAAGATGTAAGTATAAAATTGAATCCTAAATAAATTGTCGATCGATTATCGTTGTTAGAGCAAAATTCACAGACAAACCCTACAGAGCATATGTTTAACATAAACTTTCAATGTTCTATGTTTTTGACATGTATAGCATAAATTTTAAAAAGGCTAAGCCCTAAATTCATAGGCCTACCCTACAAGCAAAATCAGTACATGGATCGATCATGCTAAATTTTGATACGACTAAGCATGGATAACTTTTATTGGCTTAAGACCTAAATATAGATAGAAAATTCTACTTCTGATTCTTATGTAATTAAATATCTAACATCTAAACCTGAAGTTTTTGCAAACATAAAATCTTATATGTACATGAGATGTTATATTAAAATGTAAAGTTTAAGTATTAGATATATAAATACATAGGAGCTTAGTGGTATGTAATAACAAATATTTTGAGATTCTACAATTATGCATACAAAACCACAATGACATTTCAATAGTAGGTTTTAGGGTTTACCGGTAAAACAAGAGAAAATAGAAAACTTTAAAGCCTTCAAAGGATAAGACAGGAAAAAAGAAGTCTTCAAAGGCCAACACTTCTACGAAGCAAATCAGATAAGACATGCACAAGAAACAAAGAGACAAACCAAACCAACAAAAATGTAAAAAAGAAAGAAAAACCACCAAACAAACCACTAAAATAAAGATGGGAAGGATAACTAACTAAAGCTCAGAACTTAATTGCAGGAAAGCATTAAAATTTCATCCAAGATTTTGAATATATAAAAATATATTCAAAACCTGTTGAATTTTAATGAAGGCTAGGATTCATCACATCTTAAAAAGCCAATCTCAACAACCGATGAAGATGAAGGAAGAAAGGTAAGCTTATCAAAAACAAATTAACCATAAAAAACAACAACTAGCTCAAACAACAAACCAAACTAGAGCAGAAACATGAAAATTCACTATGAAAAATTCAATCCAACATGACTGAACTATATCGAAGGCCACTCAATCCTAAAAAACATTGCGTTAGCCAAATATCCATAGAATACACATCACTAAAAGAGAATAACATCTCAGCTGAGCCAAAATATGACTATACTATGATATATTAATGAAAAAACTGGGCTAAAAACCATAATTGATCAAATAATGTTTATGGGTAAATGGACATGTGTGAGTGGATATGAAACACAATTAAATGAGCATGATCATTGTATTAATTATATACTTTATCAACATGTTAAGACTAACAAATAAAAGTATATGATGAATCTCGATCTGTCCATGAATCACATCCAATGAATAAAGCGTAGGATATGAGAGAGAAATATATGCACGGTAATGAACAATATCTGATTTGTTGATACCCTATTCTCTTAAAATGTTTCTCTTATTTATAGAGGATGGGGTGATAATGGGGTGATATATGTAAAAGTATATGTTTGCCCCTATTTTAATGAGGGTTTTACAAGATATTTTATATATTTTACTTGTATGGTCCTACAATTAAGCTAACCTTTGAATCGATCAACCGAAAACAGTGGTCCTTGGTTTGGTAAGACATTCTCATCCTACTGTGCTAGATTGAGGTTTCTGATTGCCCTTTGATGGCCTTCAGGTCAGCGAAACCTGGCTTGATAGGTTTGGCTTTGCCAATCGACTATTCTAGTATGGTTGTCGAATATTGATCCCTTGATAAGGAGCTATTGTCTCCAGAATAATATTGGGCTATCCGACAGAGATTGAATCACGTAATTTGATAGATAGCTCATTCTTTGATGAGAGAGTTCATCGAAATGTTCATGTATATGTTATCACCAATTCTTAGCCCATGTTGAGGAATCTTAGGGGCAGCCATGAGATGGTCGACCATACCTAATTCTTTTCTTGAATTGGGTTGGGACGCTAAGTAGGTTGAGGCCTCTGTTCAACTCGAGTGGCCATAGTTTTTATTTCAGGTTTTCTGACTAAAATTTGAGGCATAATTTTCTGACTAAAATTTGAGGCTCGATTTTCTGACTATTTTGCTCCCTTTGCTAGGCTATATATAAGAGCTGAGGGCTAGCTTTGGCACTGCACCCTCTGATTTTATTTCACTTCTCTTATCTCAGTTTTCTGCTCTCTTTTCCTTCATTCTAATGGCTACAAATGCTCATCTATGCTCTTCAAGTTTGTCCGAGCGATCGATAGGTCGGTTCTGACGCCAAGGGAGCTGACTTTGTTGTAAAATACTTGCATCTTTGGCTCTAACATGCAGCTCCAGGTTGTTGGAGAATATGAACAGTGAAAAAATTATTCGAAGAAGATCTCTTCTTCTACCGATATCAATTTAGATGCGATTTGCATCTGCCATTTTTTCATGAACTACAATCTATTTTTCAATCATTACAATGTTATTCCCACATATATCAAACCTTACTCCATAACTACTATAATGAAGTACATAGTTTATTGTGATAAAATGAGGATACCAGGGTCATTGGAGCTCTTCGCTTATTAGTTCTCATTTAGGGTTGGCCGAGAGAGTTATAATCAATTTAGTTCGTCCGACACTTTCCAACTGCTCAGCCTGGACAATAAAATCAAGGATTGGAAGTTGCGCTTCTTCCTTGGGGTCTCCTCTAATGGATGGGGAATTCAGCCTGTCCCAACAAAAAAGAGTGTACAAGAAGAAGAAGATTCTGCCTTTCTGGACCCGAAGCTAGCATATTAGAGGAATTTGAAGGGAGGTCGTTCTTAATTCATCAATAAACTGAGTTGGTGGTTGTCAACCGACTCTTGCAGTCAGACATGTTTGGTTCGATGATTGTGGCTCTATGGGCAGAGTTAGAAGCACGAGAAGACTGATATGAGGTTGATGAAAAAACTTAATTTAAGTTTACATTAAAATCTTAAATATAATTTGACTTATTTCAAATTAATTGTTATTTACTAATTCTTTTGTAAGAAAATTCAAATTAATATCAAAATGAACTTCAAAAATTATTAAATTATTCTCCGGAATTAAGGACCCCTCAAAAAATATTCCATAAAATTGGGATTAAATTTTAATTAGTTTGTATAAATTTAGAATTTACTAATTATATCGATTTCAAGATATCTTTTAAAATTTAAATGACTGTCAAACGTAATGAAAGTGTACAATAAAATTCAAAAGTTCATATCACAGTTCTCTTACAAAATTAAGATATTTTAAACGAAAATTAAATGCTCTATAAATTATTTGATTTATTTAATTTTAAAATTTTAAAATTATTTTAATATTTCAAAAAGATTGAATTTAATTTTCCTATAAGTTTCACTTTTCTTATGATTTAGTGAGTTAAATTTAGTAATTTTTTTAAAAAATTTGAATTACCAAGTATTAGGTTTAATTAAAATTTATTTTTACGCACATGAATTAAAGTTTAGAGGGCCTTTCAGTTTATTATGAGTTTTTACTTAAAATAAAGTTTAGAGGGCCTTTCAATTTATTATGAATTTTATGCATTTCAATTTAATCATTTCAATTTAGTCCATTGGAACCTTTGGAGATTCAAAATTGGCACATTCCTCTGAGAAATGGAAGGCAATTAAATGGACAGATGAAGTGGGGTCATTTGGCTTGCTTCAAGGTCCTCGGGGAAGAATCGAGCAGAAGATGAAAGTAGGTTAGATGATCTGATTGTCGACCCGTTAATCCAACCTCCTGCCATGGTCCATGACTAGCTGGCCGAACTGATTGCATAGGGAGCCTCTGGGGCTTGGGTTCCTAAGGCGCAGGAAGCTCCCACCCCCCTCCCCGTCAACTGCCTCCTAGCATTAGTAGTTTGTCACTATAGTGGTCTGAGGTGGATCAACTCTTTAAAATGAGGAGACTCATTCTTGCGGGTTGGGCTAAAATTTACTTCGCCTTTGCTTATATTATCTTTTGGTGTAGACGAGGTAATACTAATTGATGACTAGCCTGTGGAGGATGCTGGCCAGGGTTCAAACAGAAGGCCGGCTGAGGCAACCCCAACGCCATCACGGAGTATGGAGAACATGATTGACCCCATGAGCAGCCCTTCTGTAACCCATGAAAAGGATACCGACAGACACGGGATGTCTTCTGAATCTGTGGCCAACCGCTTGGATGAGATGAATGACACCTTCACTCGGATGGCTAGGATTTAGTGAGAGGAGGAGATAAAGGAGCTGTGAGATGAGTTTATGGCCCTTCGGGTGGAGCTCACAGATGTTCATGAGACCTATTTGATGCTCCAAAAACAGACTAAGGCAGACCACATAGATATGTTTAAGATTGAGGAAGAGGCATTGTATATGGGGCTGCTTCGGTGAGGACTTGTCTCGGTTGAAGCAACAAATGAATCACATGCAAAATATTTTCTCTCCAAATAAAATTGGAGTTTAATATTTTGAAATAAAATTTTATTTCTATTATTATCTTTTCTATTGAATCTGTGTTGATGCGATGCACATTTTTAAATTTGAGGCGCGATTTTTTTACTATTTGGCTCCCTCTACTAGCCTATATATAAGGGCTAAGGGCTAGCTTTGGCACGACACCCTTTGATTTTATTTCACTTCCCTTATCTCAGTTTTATGTTCCCTTTTCCTCCATTCTAATGGCTCCAAATGCTCATCTAAGCTCTTCGGGTTTGTCTGAGCGATTGATAGGTTGGTTCCGATGCCAAGGGAGGAGACTTTGTTGTAAAATACTTGCATCTTTGGCTCTAACATCTAGCTCAGGGTTGCTGGAGAATATGAACAGTGAAAAAATTATTTGAAAATCTCGTCGTCTACCGAGATCAATTTAGATGGGATTTGCATCTGCCATTTTTTCATGAACTGCAATCTATTTTCAATATTTAGAGAGTTATTCCCACATATATCAAACCTTACTCAATAACTACTATAATGAAGTACATAGTTTATTGTGATAAAATGAGGATCTCATGGTCATTGGAACTCTTCGCTTATCAGTTCTCATTTAGGGTTGGCCGAGAGAGTTATAATCAATTTAGTTCGTTCAGCTTTTTCTAACTGCTCAGCTTGGACAATAAAATCAAGGATTGGAAGTTGCGCTCTTCCTTGGGGTCTCCTCGAATGGATGGGGAATTCAGCCTGTCCCAACAAAAAGGAGTGTACAAGAAGAAGATTCTGCCCTTCTGGACCTGAAGCTAGCATAGTAGAGGAATTTGAAGGGAGGCCATTCTTAATTTATCAATAAACTGAGTTGGTGGTTGTTAACCAACTTCTGCAGCCAGACATGTTTGGTTCAATGACTGTGGCTCTATGGGCAGAGTCAGATGCTCGAGAAGACTGACATGAGGTTGATGAAGAAACTTAATTTAAGTTTACAATAAAATCTTAAAAATAATTTTAGCTATTTGAGATTAATTGTTATTTACTAATTCTTTTATATGAAAATTCAAATTAATATCAAAATGAACTTAAAAAAATTATTAAATTATTCTTCAGAATTAAGGACCGCTCAAAAAATATTCCATAAAACTTGAATTTAATTTTCCTATAAGTTTCACTTTTCTTATGATTTAGTGAGTTAAATTTTGAAATTTTTTTTTAAATTTGAATTACCAAGTTTTAGGTTTAATTAAAATTTATTTTTATCTAGAAAACTAGTTTATTTTAATTTAATGAAAAATAACTTAAGAACCACTGAGATATGGCGTCGTGGTTCACTACTTAAAATAAAGTTTAGAGGGCCTTTCAATTTATTATGAATTTTATGCATTTTAATTTAATCATTTTAATTTAAAGTGGATTCTCCTTTTGAACTTTATTAAAGCTTATCCACTTAAATAGAAAGATGTATATAACCAAAAGCGGCAATGTCCTCCACTAAAGACAAAAGGGAGGGAGGACATTCCTTGTCGCCCTACAATAACAAGTCCTAAATAGGAGCAATATCGAGCCGAACGAATAGACTTATTACAAGTTTAATTTGAGTACGAGCTAATTTCAAACATATTATAATGCAAATGAGGCGAACACAAACGGAATCTCAGCTCGCTCATGTTCGGCTCATTTACGCCCCTAGATCTGCTCTTAATGAAGAATAAGAAACCCGAGAATCACATAATATATAGATTACCAGATTGCCTCGCTCAGAGGAAATCTTCTTCTTGCATGCACCACCAAGCCTCCGAAGTTCTCCAAGAGCCATAGCTATTTGAAAGGGTACATGAAACCAAAAAAAATTGAAGTTTTGGACATTATAACCTTAAGAGAATACCACAATGTACAGTGAAGTCTCCACTGGATGTACAAGTCTCAATAAGACGGTTCCAGATCGACAAAAGACTAGCAGGAAACATGGAAATTTAGAAGCCATAGCTGAAAACAGAATCTGCTCCAATTATTCGAACATTAAGCATACAATAAAAAACTGTAGCCTCCAAAGAAAACATCCATAACCAGCACAAAAGATAATATGAAGATCATGTAGCCATTCAGCCTCAAATAGTGGAAATCCATGGTTCTAGAAATGGTTGGTTTAAGATCAAGCGAAAGTGAGAGCTTGGATAGTTATTTTTGAGTTAGGTGGAACTTATTGAAAGACATCAGAACTCATATGGTCAGCTGTAACAATACCCGAATTTAATTCTCTTGCTTGATAAATCTCCAAGTTTTCCTTTGCTGGATGATCCGTGTGAACATTTGGCTCAACCTCAAATTTATTCACTAATGTGGTTGAAATAGGAATAGGAGAGTAATCTAAGGGTCTATTTGGGGCAGCTGCAGACCTTCTCGACTTTTCAATAGAATCGCTACTGTCTCTAGAAAGTTCGTTGCGGGGAAGAGCGCAGGGGTATTATCAACGCGACAAATAAGAGAAAGTCGCGGCGCCTGGCAGCGACGCTCTCACGCCGCAGTTTCAAACAGACCCTAAGTCAACCTGAAAGTATGGATTTTGAATATTTTTAACAACAACGTAAGTATTTAAGTCTTCCTGAGAAATTTTTGTGTTTGAATGTATTGCAGAATGTATGGCTGAACCTAATCATGCATGCATGATACGACTCATATTCCTTGAAAAAAGAGAGAGGCTATAGTAAGATCAAATATGTGATTTTATATTAACTTGTATGTTTTTTTTTTAATATGAATAAAAATTATTATTTAATCATTTGTAAATTGAAATCTATTCAGGTGCTTTAAGATAATAATGTTTGTTTTCTTAATTTCTGCACTACATTTATTGTATTGATTAAAGTGTATCAACGTTAAACTGTTATGCACCAACACCAATTTTGTGCCATAGTATAGTTCCTATCATCTGATGGTTGCCAAGTCGAGGAAATTAAACTTGTAGTTTTATTGTAGGAAGAAAATAAAACAAACATATAAGGAGCAATAATTTCTTTTTTTAATTTTTTCTCACTCACTTTGTCTCTGTCTTTCTCTAGAGACGGAAGGCACAACATATTTGAGAGAAAATATTACATCAGGACTCTGCACCTAGAGCTACGTGCGGAGTCCAGTAAAACCACTCCACATGGCGTGTGGCAAAATAAAAAAAAAATTTGCCCGGTAATGCAGGGAATATTCCCTCCGTGTTATTCCGTGTTATTCAGGCTTTATTGTGTATTATTCAAGTGTTATTGTGTATTATTCAAGTGTTATTCTGTTCTGAGAATATTTCCGGTATTATAATAACACAATAACACATCAATAACACACTATAACACCTGAATAACGCGGAATAATACAGGAGGAATATTCCTTGTGTTACTGGGCGATTTTTTTTTGTGTTACGTGCCACGTGGCGCTATTTTACTGGACTCCGCACGTAGCTCTACGTGCGTAGTCCTCATGTAATATTTTCTCCATATTTGAATTTCTAGCATGGATTTTTTTGGCAAAAAATTGGACTCAAAGTTGGACATATTTGAATTTTCTACATTTGATTTAATTTTTATCACATTTTCTTATAAAAGATTAAAATTTTTCAAATGCTTGATTTCAGAGTTTGGTTTTGTTTTTGTCAGATTCAAAAACTTTATTTTGAGTTAAAATCATATATTGGCTCATATTTTGTGATTACTTTCATGTTAAGATATTTGTAAATTAACAAATTCATTTACATTCATTGATAGTAAATTGCAGAAAACACGGTTATATTATGAAACTCATGTAGCGATTGAAATTCAACAGTGTAATTTCGATTTATTATCTTTAAGATCCATCAGCTGTTGCTATAATGCTATCTGTTCAATACTCTTCTCTAATACTTTTCTTTAAGGGCCAGTGAAATTTTGGGTATAGAATTTGTAATTTAATGATCTATGATATATATTTAATTTGTTAGTATTTTTTTAAATGCAAATTCATAAACACATGATCACTAAGGTCTTTGAATTTATGATTTTTACATATTCATAAATAAAAGAACATACCTGTATTCATGATTTTAGAATTAGATCTGAGGAGATGAAATTTCTCTCTCTAATCCACTAAAACGTTTTGAACTTTTTTATGGAGAGAAAATTACGGTGTGTTGGGAAGTGAGAGAACTCTTATTTGGATTCATGCGCTATTTAACCACCATCCATCATCGGGGCTACTGACTAATATGATTTATGATAATTTAATTAATTAATTAAAAATTTTTACTAAAATAAATGCATGTTGGTAATCACCATCCATAAGGAGTTCGTTATAAAAAAGTATTTAAGATAAATAAATAAATTAATTAAAATAAATGACACATATTAGTAACCACCATTCATAGGGGGTTACTTATAAAAAAATGATTTAAGATTAATTAATTAATTAAAATAAATGACACGTATTAGTAACCATCATCTATAAGGTGTTACTTATCAAAATGGATTTAAGATAATTTAATTAATTAATTAAAATAAATGACACATATTAGTAACCACCATCCATAAGGAGATTACTTATCAAAAAGAGTGAGATAATTTAATTAATTAATTTTCATTTATTATTAAAGTAATTGATTCACATAGTGGGTTTGTGGGCAATATGGGCCACAATTAAAAAATTAACATTCACCCACTTGACCACGTGTGTGTGTGTGTGTGTAATTAATAGCACATATCATACTGCACAAAATATAAGTTAAAATGATTCTTTATACTGGTCAAATCATAAATCATCAATAAGTACGAAATTAATATGAATCATGGTGGTTGTGTATCAATTTATCAACACAATTCCTTTCATGTATCACAATATCAATTACATATTTAAAATAATGAGAAATAACATTATGATCGCGTAATGTCTATTAAAAGACAAAGCTTATTATACATCACACAATGTAAAGTGTACACTAATGATAAACCAAGATATATAAATATCAGAAACAACAATAAACCGAGCTCAAAGTGTCAAACATAAAGAGCACTAAACATAAACTAATAAAGTGTTTTGATAATGCCCATTCTCACGATATATTCATTAAATGTCTTTGGTGACAACCCTTTCGTCAATGGATCCACATTCATAAGACTGGTGCTAATATGTTCAATCGACACCATATGTTTTTGAACTTATTCCTTAACAATAAAGTATTTTAATTCTATGTGTTTACACTTTTGGAATACTTGTCTTTCTTAGAAAAGAAGACTGCTGCAGAGTTATTATAGTAAATTTTCATCGGCTTGACAATATTGTCGACAATTCCAAAATAAAATTGTGCAGCCATAAGCCCTGAATTGTAGCTTCAAAGCATGCCGCAAAATAGTGGATGTAGCAGTGATAGTCTGCTTCGTACTTTTTCATGAGCTTGACCATTCAGCCAAAAAGAACAAATATCAAAATGTTGATTTTCTAGTATCAACACATCCAACAAAATCTGAATCTGAATATCCTATCACTTCAAGATCATTAGATCTTTTATAAGTGAGCATGTGGTCCTTTGTTCCTTGCAGATATCTTAAAACTTTCTTTGCAGCTTTCTTATGATTTATTACTGGATTACTTTGATATCTACTAGCATTCCGACAACAAAGCTAATGTTTGTCCTGACACAAGTCTGAGCATACATTAAGCTTCCAACAATAGATGTATAAAGAATTTCTTTCATTTGTTTACGTTTCAAATCATTCTTTGGACATTGCATAAGGCTGAAATTCTTCTCTTTGAATTGGAGCAACACTTGCAGAACACCCTTTCATATTGAATCTCTTTAGAACTCTATTAATATATGCTTTCTGAGACAACCCTAAAAATCCTTATGATCTATCACTAATATTTCAATTCTAATCACATTAGATGCCACACTCATATCTTTCATTTCAAAATTCTTTGAGAGAAAACTTTTGGTTTCGTACAATAAGCCAAAATCATTTGCAGTCAGCAAGATGTCGTGAACATACAAAATGAGAAATATGATCTTACTCCCACTGACCTTCAGATATATACACAGTATTTTCTTTAATCCAAAGGATGTGATGGCATCATTGAATTTAAGATACCGTTGTCGAGAAGTTTGCTTAAGTTCATATATTGATTTCTTGAGTTTACACCCCATGTATTCCTTTCCTTCAACCGAAGATCCTTCAGGTTGACTCATGTAGATATCGCTATCTATATTTCCATTCAAAAAGGCAGTTTTCACATCCATTTGATATAACTCCAAATCATAATGAGCTATTAGTGTCATGATAATTCTAAATGAATCCTTCTTAGAAACTGGAGAAAATATTTCTTTATAGTAGATGCCATCTTTCTGAGTGAAATTTTTGGCAACAAGTATGGCTTTATATCGTTCAATATCATTCGGGTCGAGCTTAGTCTTAAAGACCCATTTACACCCAACTCTTTTAGAACATTCAGATAATTCAACGACATTTCACACTTTGTTGTGATCCATCAATTTTAACTCATCTTTCATTGCATCTAACCATTTAGAAAAATTTGCATCTTTTATGGCTTGTGAAAATGAAATTGGATCTTCATTGACTCCCAAGTTAAATTCAAATTCGTATTGATAAACCACATAATCATCAGAAATAGTAGATCATTTTTGTCGTTGAGACTTTCTAGGTACTACTTCATGTAGTTCATCTAATGTAGGTTCATTAATGACAGTTTCATTGTGGGGTATTTGATCATATATCTGTTGTTCTCGTAAGTTATCAAACTATTCAACAACTGTAGGAATAACAATTTGAACCCTAATTTCTTGGATCTCCACTTTACGTGGTTCCAAACTCCCACTAACCAACATTTTCAATGAACTTTAGCATTTCCAACTTCAATAATACTTATACTGTGGTTAAGAGAATAAAATCTATACTCTTTAGATTTTTCTGGATAACCAATGAAGAAACCAATGATTGTTTTTGAGTCCATCTTCTTTTCCTGTGGATTATAAATCCTTACCTCCGATGAAAAACCCTAAACTAGGTTTCCTTCTTGTCCACAGTTCAAAAGGAGTCTTTAGAGCTGCCTTACTAGGAATCTCGTTTAACAAATATGAAGCGGTCTTTAAAGCATGCAACCACAATGATGAGGGTAAAGAAGAATTACTCATCATACTCCTAACCATTTCCATTAGAGTACGGTTTCGCCTTTCTGCAACATCATTTTGTTGTGTTGTTCATGACATAGTGTATTGAGCACATATGCCATTAGTTTGAAGGAATTTAACAAATGGACTTGGACATTGTCCAAATTCATTGTACCTTTCATAATATTCACCAACTTTATCAGACCTGATAGTTTTCACTTTTCTGCCTAATTCTATCTCAACCACAGTTATAAATACCTTTAAGACATCTAATGATTGAGTTTTTCCATGTAATAAGTAGACATACCCATAATGCGAAAATTCATCGATAAAGGTGATAAAATACTTTTCTCCACCACAAGATGGAACATTAAAAGATCCACAAACGTTAGTGTATATAATTTCAAGGAGCTGTGTGCTTCTTGTGGCAGCTTTCTTAAGTCCGTGTTTTGTGTGCTCTCCCTTAATACGATCCGCATAGATGCTAAGATCAATAAAATCCAAATAATTAAGGATTCCATTCTTTTTAGTAATCTTTCAATTTTTTTTGAAAATATGACCCAAACGTTTATGTCACAAATAAGCTGAATTTTCATGCATAAAATCATGTTTAGTACCAACATTATGATGCAAAATCATCAAAGGCTCAATGAAAATGTTATCAAGTTTAAGATGATATATACCATTACAAAGAATACTAGAACCAATGAGACGATTGCGTTTAAACAAACTAAAACATATATTCCAAAATTTAAAAGAGTATACAACAGAGTCAAGTTTAAACAATGAAATCAAATTACATGAAACAGAAGGGACATAAAGTGTTTGAAAAATGTCTAAATGATGTCCAATATCTAAAATCAATCGATAGGTTCCAATTGCTTCAACTGAAGCTTTAACTCTGTTTCCCATGAAGATAAACTTTTCATTTGGGTTTATGGTTTGGGTTGTAAGGAATCATTGCATCGTATTAGAAACATGAGTGTTACAACCAGAATCAATCCACCTAGTATTATAAGGAACTTCAGTCAAAATTGATTCGAAACATACAAAAACATAAGGTTTACCTTTCTTTCCGAATCAGTCTTTGCACTTGTACCACTCATTTTGATAGTGTCCAGTTTTTTTACAAAAATGACACTTAATTTCTTTATGTTTCTTATTATGAATTGAGGCAAATGATGCATTAATCTTTAATGGTCTTTGCTTGCCCTTTCCATTCATCTTTCCAGGTGTCTTTATAGCTCTTCCTATGAGATTAATGAAGTGATTTTTTTCTTTTTTAAGCCTTGCTTCCTCTTGAATGAGCATACATTGCAGTTCATTCACATTCCACTTATCGTTCATAGTGTTGTAGTTCATGTGAAATGTACCATACTCAAGAGACAATGAGTTAATGATAAACTGCACAAGGAAATTTTCATCCATTTATATTCCCAGGGTTTTAAGTCTTGCGACTATGTTTGTCATTTCAACGACATGCTCATGCATAGTACGAGAACCATCAAATTTCATGTTTGTTAATATACTTAATAGTGTTCCAACAAGAGACTTATCAATTGAGTTAGAATGAGAACATCCCTCAGAAAATTTCATGAATTTCTTAGCACTTTATGTGTTGACAAATGTACATTTTATATTGTTTGCTACAGTCATTCACATAAAAATTAAGCTCAATCTGTTCAATTTTTCTCATGCTTTATAGAAAGATCTTTGTTCAACAGTGCTAGAATCAGTAAGAATAGGAGGCTTCTTTGTCGTGAGTGCCAAATAAAGATCTAGAACACCAAGGTGAAACTGGACTTACGCACGTCATTCAGAGAAATTAAGCCCATTGAACGCCTAAACAGATGTAGCTTGCGAATGAAGAGAAACAGGAGTAGATACTACAAATAATGAAAAATGCTTCATACATTAATGCTTCGAATAATAAACTTAAACAAATATTCATATCCAATCAGATTAAATGAAAACATTAATAGTGCATTGAAAATCTCCTTTTGGTGATATAACAATACACAATAATAAACATAATTGATGCTTGATTGTAATTTAATATAATTAACAATTATTTATATTCAGATTAAACATGTCTATTATCTTTAGATATATATAAAAATATCTAATCAAATATATATATATAGACCACAATCATATTTAAAGATTATTAAATAAATAATCAACCTTTAGACGATCTACAAATATTTTATAATCAATGAATTTCAATATACTCATAACGAAATAAAATTTTTTTTTTCATAATAAGCATCACATACTTATGAGTAACTGAGTTTATTAATTTGACATATATTAAAATACTAATATAGACACCAAATAAACAATAATTTTAATCACAACAATATACATTTCATAACATAAATTATAAGGATAAGTAGATCAACGAAGAAAGCCTTCCAGAAAGAAACAAATTCATAGTCTAACAAACATCAAAATAATCTCTCGCTTCACAAATTAACTTTAATGATCTAATTTCAAGATATAATTTATAGTGGAAATCTTACAATTAACAAAAATAAAAGTAATGAAAAATTACAAATTCAACAATCAAGGCTTTGATACTACATCTTAGCATTTTTTTTAATGCAAATTCATATACACATAATGACCACAATCTTGAATTCATAATTTTTACATATTCATAAATAACAAGAACATATTTGTATTCATGATTGTAGAATTAGATATGAGGAGATGAAGTTTCTCTCTCTAATACACTAAAACGTTCTATATTTTTTGATGGAGAGAATGATACAATGTGTTGGGAGAAGAGAGGACCCTTCTCTGGATTCATGCGCTGTTTAACCACCATTCATTAGGGGGTTACTGACCAATAAGATTTATGATAATTTAATTAATTAATTAAAATTTATTATTAAAATAAATGACATGTTGGTATCCACCGTCCATAAAGGGGTTTCTTATCAAATAGAATTTAAGATAAATAAATAAATTAATTAAAATAATAGACACACATTTGTAAGCACCATCCGTAAGGGGTTACTTATCAAAAAAAAGATTTAAGATAAATTAATTAATTAATTAAAATAAATGACACACATAGTAACCACCATCCATAAGGGGGTTACTTATCAAAAGGATTTAAGATAATTTACTTAATTAATTAAAATAAATGACACATATTAGTAACTACCATCCGTAAGGGGGTTACTTATCAAAAAAGAGTTTAAAATAATTTAATTAATTAATTTTCATTTATTATTAAAGTAAATGACTCACGTTAGTGGGTTTGTAGGCAACGTGAGCCACAATTAAAAAACTAACATAATTATGATTGTATAAGTTTTTTTGTTAGTATAAAATGACGTTATAATTTGTAATATATCCATGCCACTGGATATCAAGTATTATTTTATTTCAATTTATGTTTTATTTGCCTATTATTTTGATTCGATGCTTGTTTTTTATTTTCAAAATCTTGAAAGGGCAAACCACATGGCCTGAAAATTCTTAGTTTTAATAGCTCATTGACTTGCTTTTGATCTCTTCATTGTTTAGCATCAACTTTTTATACATCTTGATGTGTTGATATTTGTTCATTTAGGTGCTATACTTTCTTAACTCCCTCCGTGGTTTCATATCTTAGAGCACCATAATATTGATTTGGGGTTGGATTTGTTTCCTTGGTCAGCCATTTGAATCCTAAGAACTTATCCTAAATGACCTCAAGGTTCATTTAGTTTGATTAAGCTACGTGTAAAATCAAAGGAGAAATCATAGATATACTGTGATCTTTTGAAGTATTTGGCTAACATATTATCAACATAGACCACCATGGTATATCCTATGCATTTCTTGAAGATCTTATTCATAAATTGTTGGTAGATAAGTGGTATTGGAATTCTTCAATCTCAGAGGCATGACTCAATATTATAGTGTATCATTTTAGAATGTGTTGTCTTCCTCTTTTGTTAGTTCCATTCTCATGTATTAAAATTAGAATATGCATCCATAAAGCTATAAATTTGATGCCTGAAAGTTTTGCTGACTAGTTGATTTATATATGGAAGAAAAATTGTATTTTGGAGGGGCTCTATGGAGACCATTATAATCAATAGATATTCTTCATGCCTAATAGCTTTCTCAACCTTGATGTTTATCAACCAAACAGTGAAATGCATTTTCTGGATTAAGTCATCCTCATTTTTTATTTCTATTAATCGTTTTGAAATAAAATTTTAATTTTTTGATGATTGAGTTGGATGTTGAATCTAGTTCGAGGGTGTGATTTTGTCAAGATCATTGCGAAACATATCAATAGGGCACTAGGAATAAGTCGTCTAGATTTTTCTATTGGGAGCTCATACACTCATTTTTCAGTGTATTGAGAGCGGATTACTCAACTTTTACTGTTTGTGAAGGATACTCAACAATCAGATAGTGAACACATCATCAAAAAAAGAAGTGTTATAGATCATGATTTTAAAAGTTAGTCTGGATTAGCCAATCCAATTTGTTTCAGCTGTGAACCTTTCTTCTAGCCAGTTCACTTTAGCTTTAAAAATGCCTATTTGCAGAACTTGCCAGAATTGGTCAGAATCGAGGAATGAACCAAAGAATTGGTGAACCAATCACATTATTGAAGAGACATATGTTTTAATATTAATCAATTTATGATCTTTCAATTTTTATTAGATGGCAAGAAAAAGATTCAAATTAAAAAATATATATTCAAATTATTTAAGACTGTTCTTATTTAAAGTCTTATATATTAAATTGGTGAAAATAACATTATTGTATTATTATTACATAATCTAAATCTTATTAAAATAACTTTTAAATTTATTATGTAATTTGATTTTAACCCCAATTGGGCTTTTTAAAAGGGCCCTGTGTAGAATGACATTGGACCGAGGCAGACATAAAAGGACTTACCCACAACCAGGCTTCAGAAGGCCATCTTTCATATTTCAATTGTGATGATATTGAGAGCGAGCTTAAAAAAGTAATTTCAACGACACATTCATTCTTTAAAGCAAATAAAAAATAAAGTTTAGAAAAGAGAGAACTCAATAAAGAACAAGACTATTGGAACCAGACTCATTCCTTTGCCAACTATCAATAGAATACACAAAGTATCAAGCATAACAATTAAGTGAAAATATTCTCATGCAAACTGATCACTGAAAAATTTATTAAGAAATTCATACCTATTTTTGATGAAATTGCACTTTAAAGAAGGGTATTTTCTTTATTTTATCGCGATGAATGGAGAATTTAGGTGATAAAAGCAAAAATCATAAAAAGGAGCGGATTTGGAGCAAAAAGGAAGAAAATAATGCAATTCATGCTGAGTCGCCGACGGCGAGATCGAGCCCGCCGACGGCGAGGTTACGAGGAGACATTTACGAAGGATTTATAACTGTCTCGCTGACAGCGAGCCCGAGCCCGCCGACAGCGAGATAGCGCGGTTTGAAGACCTTCAGAAGCCTCGCCGACAGGCGAGTGCAGTTCGTCGCCAACGGCGAGCTAGTTCAAATGGCACATATACATCGAACCCTGACACTTTTCGAAGAGATGCTTACACACCTCTTGGACCTTTGCTTACCTCTATATATGAGGCCGAAAATCGATCTTTTGTGTGCAATCTTTTAGTCTTTTGTCTTGTTTTGTGTGCGGTTGTGTGTCTTTAGTGAGTCTTTAGTGAGTTTAGTGAGTAATTAGCGAGTCGTCTTGTATCTGGAAGGAAGAGTCAAAGGAACTACGAGGAGTACGTCAGGGATAAATCAAGATAAGTATTTGTATTTATTGTTTTTAACTTTAAATGAAATCCATGCTTAGTTTAGTTCCCATGCATTTTGAGTAGTTTATTTTGTATTTCTCCCTGTTTATGAAATTAAGTAACTTGATGAAATTAAAATAGAGATACTTTTATATATTAATAAATTGTGATAATTTTTACTTAAAACTTAATTTACTTTTCAACTCGGCCATTTGATTTGTTAAAATGTGTTGATTTACAACTATAGTAAAAATTACATCCGATATTCGGGAATTCAAAAGCCTTGGAAGGAAGGTGCAAATAAATAGGAAATAATATCATCTGGCGTAGAATCGAGCATTTTAGTGTGACAGACTAAAATTTTCATTTCGGTCCTATTGTTCGAGAGCTGAAGTGTAGATGTTAGCACTGGGCGAGGGAACGTGGGAGCTTCGAAGTGGCGATCGGTATCCTCCCAAATTTACCGCAGATTCGATAATCAAACATATGATTAATCAATATTCTTTACACTCGACCAAAGGGTAAAGAATAGGAATGCTCCTATTTGTCACAATACCTTAAAATTATCTATTTAAATTCATCAATAACTTAAATTTCTAAACAAGGGAAAGATACTTTTTCTAAATAGTTAAGACTTATTTAGTTTAATTTCCCGCACTTTTAATACGTATTAATTCTCTACTTAGTTAAAGTTACTCGATTAGAATACTTAGTTTACTTTATTGCGCTTAAATTTAGAATTCCAAATTTTCGTATACTAGTTTTATTATTATTATTATTTTAAAATTAGTTGTTATTTAATTTTCTCTTTCCTCGTGGATCGATAACCGAGACTCCACTAGAGCCTCGTATTACTTGATACGATACGTATACTTGCGTAGCATCCACAACATAAATAATTACAATTCTATACATATAATATAGCGGGGTCAAGTTTTTGGCGTCGTTGCAATTAAATTAAAAATATCATAATATAAAATTGTGGGTCAAGTTTTTGGCGCCGTTGCGGTGGAAAGTAAGAAAAATTTATTAGAGTAACTGGACTATTTTAAAATAATCATAATAAATAAATTAATATCCGTTCAAAAATTGTATGTGCAAATTTGGAAACGAAAATTTAATACCTTACGATTCCGAATTAGAGCGTACAATTAAAAGAATTAGAAAACAAAAGAAACAAATTATAAATTTAACACAAATGACAAATATTCCCGAAATTCAAAATATGAACCAACAAAGATCATTAAGAGATTATGCCAACCCTACATCGATGAAATTCATTTAACTATTCAAAACCCCGATGTAGTCTGCTAATTCATTTGAACTTAAACTCGCAATTATCTAAATGGTACAAAACAATCAATTTAGTGGTTCACCTATCGAAGATCCTAACTTACATCTTGCTAGTTTTCTAGAAATTTGTGCTACTTTTAAATATCAAGGAGTATCCGACGATGCTTATAAGACTTAGACTTTTCCTTTTTCATTAAGGGATAAGGCTAAAATGTGGTTGAATTCGTTAACACTTTGGATCTATTAAAACTTGGGAGAATTATCACAAAAATTTATATCCAAATATTTTCCACCATCTAAAACTCGCTAAGTTTAGAAATGATATAACTTCTTTTTGTCGGTTAGATGGAGAATCAATATATGAAACTTGGGAGAGATTTAAGGAACTTCTTAGGAAATGCCCACATCATGCGCTACCGAGATTGGCCGATTATTCAAACCTTTTATAATGGATTAGTAGGATCTTTAAGATCAATCATCGATGCTGTCATCTTGGAGGTTCATTAATGTCTAAACCATTTAATGAAGCTTATGCACTAATCGAAGAAATGACAACAAATAATTTCCAATGACCTGCTGATAGAATAAATCCGAAAAAGATAGCCAGCATTCATGAAAACAATGCAATATCTATGTTAGCTTCTCAAATTCGTCGCTATATCTAAGAAATTAGATAATTTTGGAATGAACTACTCTCCTACTTTAGAAGAAAACTCATCTCGGATAAATCATAGAATTTCAATCTAATTATGAAACTTTAAATGCTATTAATAATAGAACTAATAACCCTTATTCAAACTATTATAATCCCTAGTTGGAAAACTCATCCAAATTTTAATTGGAATAACACATCTAATCAACAATGGATGAATCAACCTAATCAAGCAAATCCAAACTATAAACCTAATTACCCACCTGGATTTAATAACAATAACCCTCAATTCAAATTATATATATTATCCTAAAATCTTTATCTAGAACCATATTCAAATTATTTAAGAATGTTCTTATTTAAAGTCTTATATATTAAATTGGTGAAAATAACATTATTGTATTATTATTACATAATCTAAATCTTATTAAAATAACTTTTAAATTTATTATGTAATTTGATTTTAACCCCAGTTGGGCTTTTTAAAAGTGCCCTGTGTAGAATGACATTGGACCGAGGCAGACATAAAAGGACTTACCCACAACCAGGCTTCGGAAGGCCATCTTTCAGATTTCAATGGTGATGATATCGAGAGCGAGCTGAAAAAAGTAATTTCAACACACTTTCATTCTTTAAAGCAAATAAAAAATAAAGTTTAGAAAAGAGAGAACTCAGTAAAGAACATGACTATTGGAACCAGACTCCTCCCCTTCCCAACTATCGATAGAATACATAGAGTATCAAGCACAACAATTAAGTGAAAATATTCTCATGCAAACCCTCATAAAAATTTCTCCACTCACATTAGACTAGATGCAATCCTTCACTTCAACCATCTAACTTAAATTCTACTAATAACATCTTCATATATATCACCATCACTTTGAACAATAGACCTGAGATATCTAACAAGTTCACACTTTTTAATGGTTTGATAACGATTGTTATAATCTAGACACTAGATCTACTAAATATGAAATTAATTCAGTTTTAGATCAATTCATTTCATTTATTTAAAATGGATAGTTGAAATCTAATTGAAGAGAAAACTAATAATAAGTTATAAATAAAAAAAAATTTCACCACAATTTTCAGTATTGTTACTGAGCCTTCTCTGACCTTAAAATTTGGAGTCATACGAATATCTTAAATCAAATATGAAATTAATTTTTTTTAATAAAAAATTCCTCAAAAACTTTTAAAGTTAATAATTAATCAAAAATAGCTATAAAATCACCAAAATTTATGTACTGAACCATAAAAATTAAGAGAAATCATAAAAATTAAAATTTCTTTATTTTAAATAATTTTTTTTTGAAAATTTAGTATTTAAATAAATTAAATAATAAATAAACAATATGACGATATCTAACTTACTTTAATTTTTTTATTAAAATATTGAAATACCCTTATAAGCATTTATGTTAGATTTAGCAAATTTTTTTATTTGTTTGATATTAAAATAATTTATATAATTTGGAATAAATATTAAACTCTAAAAGTATAAATTAATTCAAGCTTGACCCATAATTTTATCGGATATTTCTCGCGTAGTCTTTGACTCTTCTATTAGCCTGTTTTCTGCTCCTTTTTTCTTCATTCTGACGGTTCCAAATACTCATTCCAGCTCTTCGGGTTTGTCCGAGCAACCAATATTCAAATTATTGACAAAAATGAACTTAAAAGATTGTAAAACTATTCTCTAGAATTAAGTTCCACTCAAAAATATTCTATAAAAATTAAGATTTAAATTTGAATTAATTTGTATAAATTTAGAATTTACTAACTATATTGACTTCAATATATCTTTTAAAATTTAAGTGATTTTCAAAGTTAATGAAAGTGTGCAATAAAATCCAGAAGTTCATATCAGAGTTCTCAAATAAAATTGAGATCTTTTCAAAGAAAATTAAATGTTCTATGAATTATTTATTTTATCTAATTTTTAAATTAAAAAAAATATTTTAATATTAAAAAATGAATTTAATTTTCCTATAAATTTCATTTTCCTTGTGATTTACTGAGTTAAATTTGGTAATTTTTTATTTAATTTGAATTAACAAGTTTTAGGCTATTTAAGTTATCTAAAATTACCAACGTATTATTATAAATATTGTATTTGAATATTCCAACTCACCTTTATTGTCATTGGTATCAAAATTTAATTATGTGGGTTTAATGGGATTCCTAATCGCAAATGATAGTGCATGTAACTAGGGGTGTAAACGAACCGATCACGAACGAACAGAGCTAGTGTTCGTGTTCGAAATATTCGAACACATCACTGTTCGTGTTTGCTTTGTTTAACAAACTGAACGAAAAAAAAATGTTCGTGTTCTCCTCGTTTGCTTATCGAACGAATCAAACACGAACTTCCTAGGGAACTGAACACGAATTGTTCGCGAAAAACGAGCTTTTTTGACAGCTCTAGCTTTGATAACATACTTCCTCAAAATGAAGCAAATTGATCAGGTATTCCGTACACATCGAGTAATCCATACTTTCTCAAAATGAAGCAAACGGAATAAGCGCGTTTAGTGATTTTGTTTAGATTTTATTTTAATATATAATATAATATATTAATTATAATATTATAATATTTACATTAATATAATTAATACTATATTATTGTTATTATTATTATTATTATTATTATTATTATTATTATTATAATTTATAGAAGTTGAATTATTTAAAATATGATAAATTTTTATAATATATAATTAATTTTAAAATATCAGAATATATTCATATATATATATATATATATATATATATATATATATATAATTATTTTAAATTATTTTAAATTTCGAACAATAACGAACCGAACACGAACGAACACATCACTATTCATGTTTGGTCGTTTAGCAAACCGAACAAAAAAAATTGTTCGTGTTCGTCTTGTTTGCTTATCGAACAAATCGAATATGAACTTTTTGGCGAACCGAACATGAACTGTTCGCGAACAACGAGCTTTTTTGATAGCCCTACATGTAACTAGATATAATAAATGGAGGAATTAAAAAATTTTAAAAATATAAATTTATGAATTTTAAAGAAGAATCGAGCTAGCGAAAGTTTCATTCACAAAATACAAACACATAATATTTTCATCGTGAGCTCACTAAGAAAGATTTATGTTATTAAATCCAAATCTTATAAATCATCCAAAGAAATATTATACTGCACATAAAAAAAAATGGCTAAAATAGTTTTTAACATACTTCAGACCAATTTCATTGTAAAATTCTTCATTACCGACGAAAATTATACATAATTATAAATCTAATAATAAAATCTTTCTAATAAATAATTCTCATTCCTTGTTTTAATAATTAAAGAAAAAAAGAACTTTCTAGTTAAAATCTTGAGTTGAATGGGCCATGGTTGCTCCAAAAAATAGCCCGCACGAAGTGGAATGTTGGACCGATTATTCTAGCTGTGTCATCATATTTACTAGTTCCCTACGATGCCAACGCCAATTAAAAGCTTCCACATATAAAGATAGTTCCAACGTACTAGGGATAAACTCAAATGTTCTGTTATCTCAACCTTAAATCTCTCCCTCTATCTCTCTCTAAGCAGCTTCCTATAAATAAATCATTAGAGATGTCATCTCAAACACCAAAAAGAGAATATTTCAAGAGGAAAAAAGCAAGGTTAGAGGTAAAAATTGGCAAAAGAAATTAGTTGTTCAATTTTTCCAATGGATCTCATTTCTCTTCAACTACAATCATTCAGACTCATTCTAGCCAAACCGCCAAATCGACGAGCCCGTCTCCCACACAAAGTAACGTCTGGCCTACATTCCTAGTAAAGCAAAACTTCTCTGAAAATTAATGGCGTCAACATCCCTACCAACAAGCAGGCTCGCATCGTTCTTCGCCGCGTCCGATCGACAAGAGTTGATGATGAATTAGATGCAGTTTTTGAAAGTACAGATCGAGTTTGTGTTGGCAACGGTCTTTGCTTTGAGGTTTGGATCCGTGGAGAGAAAAGCCTGCAGGATTTTTCTACGAGATGCGAGTGCAAGAACTTAAATGTAAGGATATTAACCCTGCAGAATGCAGAGCAGTAAGTGTAGTTACAAAACAAGGATTTATTATGAGAGAGCAGTGTTGAAATCGAAGAGAAAGCGATTTTATCCAAAGTTGCTTATATTAATCGAAGAACATTGAGTCGGAGTAAAAAAATAAAGAAGACGAGAAGGAAGAAATTTATGGTTCGGATTATGTTAGGAAAAATGAATGAACAAGGAGATAGAGTGACAAGAAAGGTAATAGTTAGGTAGTAATATGGGAGTTTTGGTAGCATGCATGTGAGTTCGGCTATTTGTTTTGAGAATTTTTCAAGAAATTGTTAGGATTGAAATTGTTTTGAGAAAAAAAATTATATATACATATATATAAAATTAGGTTGATTCCTCAATTTGTCTTTCTTGAGAGAAGTAACATCCTTTGTACATCCATACATGTAAACATTTTAAAAATCAATTAATATTCATCATTTATTTTTTCTCCAGTTATTATTTTCTCCGGTTATTGCCTTTCAAATTATTGGTTGTCGTCTGATTGAAATTTGGACAAAGCAATCGGCTTTTTTTTTTTCGAGTTATAATGTTTATATTCCTCTTTATACATAATTTTAAGTGCATTACATCTTATGTTCAAGAAATTCTGATCCCACTTCTCTTTCTAAAATTTAAAAAATTGCTAAAGTCCGAAGCATCTGATTTCGGCAAGACAAACCTTTTTTTTAATTCTTTTCCTAAAGATAGTTTATTTCCACTCATAACTCCAAAGAAATATTTATGTGCTGCATATTGAATATGAGAGGGTGAGAGATGCAGCTTAATAACTTGAATAATGTATATTACAAAAGTTATAGGCTATAAGTGGGATGATACAGCATTACGTTATAACAAAATTATATTGGTGCTAAGACAGATGATAAATAAATATATTTATTTATTTGTGCTTGAAATTAAATTCTAGAATAACATAAATAGATACCAAATTAGCTGAAAAAGGCATATTATATATACATAAATATATATATATATATATATATATATATATATATATATATATATATATATATAATTAAATTTATATCCTTTCTCGGCCTTGTTCTCATTGTTGTTGCCTGGTCAATCTTTTATGATTTACTTTATACTATCTTATTTTTCTATCATTATTAGTGTTGAATTCAAAACCCTCCATGAAAAGAGAAATTATTGCATCAGGTGTCTTGATGCAAATTTGCATCAGGACTTCAATCAGGGTCTGCCACGTGTAGAGACAAGCCCCAACTTACTACATGAGCAGACGCTGATTGGAGTCTTGATGCAAAGCTGCATCAAGGCTCCCGACGCAATAATTTTTCCCATGAAACACATTCAAGAAATGGAGAAAAAAACTAAAAAGGAAGATTAAACAGTAAAAAATCATGAATATGTGTAACCTTTTGTTATGAAATGACACATATTTATAGACATATTAGTATGACTCTTACAACAAAGATTTGTCCTTTAATCATTAGCTTCTGAGGTGACAATATGATAAATTATGGTAAAATAAAATAAGATATCAAATAGGATTCAACGACTGATATTGAGCCTGACGATGGTTTAGCTTAGATAATCTCAGATCGATCCTCCACTAATCATCTACTCTTATTTGATTGTGGTATTTTCTGAGATCCATGTTGTGTTGTTAGCAGATCGCTTGATCTTCCAATTATCGTCCTATTTCTTGGTTGTTGGATTTCTTTGAGATTCATGTCATCGTATTTTGAGTATATATATTTTGTTCCCCGATTTCCTTACTTCTCAAAGCTGTGTATCACATAAGAACAAGAGTCTTTTTACTGACAGAAAAATGTAAGTACAAAATTGAATCCTAAATTAATTGTCAAGCGATTATCATTGTTAGAGCAAAATTCACAGACAAACCCTACAGAGCATATGTATAGCATAAACTTTCGATGTTCTAAGTTTCTAACAAGTATAACATAAATTTTAAAAAGGTTAAGCCCTAAATTCATAGGCCTACCCTACAAGCAAAATCAGTTCATGGATCGATCATGCTAAATTTTGATACGACAAAGCATGGATAATTTTGTTTGGCTTAAGACTTAAATATAGATAGAAAATTCTACTTCCTATTCTTATGTAATTACATATCTAACACCTAAATCTGAAGTTTTTGCAAACATAAAACCTTATACGTACATGAGATGTTATATTAAAATGTAAAGTTTAAGTATTAGATATATAAATACATAGGAACTTAGTGGTATGTATGTAAATCTTTTTTAAATAAATATTTTGAGATTCTACAATTATGCATACAAAACCACCATCACATTTCAAGTGTAGGTTTTAGGGTTCATCTTGAAAACAAGAGAAAATAGAAAACTTTGAAGGCTTCAAAGAGGAAGAATGGAAGAAAAGAAGTCTTCAGAGACCAAAACTTCTACGAAGCAAATCAAATAAAACAGACACAAGAAATAAAGAGACAAACCAAGCCAACAAAAACATTAAAAAAAAAAAAAACACCAAACAAACTACTAAAATAAAGATGTGAATGATAACCAACCAAAGCTCAGAACTTATTTGTAGAAAAGCATTAAAATTTCATCCTAGATTTTGAATATACAAAAATATATTCAAAACTTGTTGAATTTTAATGAAGGCTAGGATTATCACATCTCAATAAACCAATCTCAACAACTAGTGAGGATAAAGGAAGAAATGTAAGCTTATCAACAACAAATTAATCTTAAAAAACTACAAGTAGCTCAAACAAAAAACCAAAGTAGAGCAGAAACACTAAAATTCACTATGAAAAATTCAATCCAACATGACTGAAGTATATCAAAGGCCACACAATTATAGAAAACATTGCATTAGCCAAAATATCTATAGAATACACATCACTAAAAGAGAATAACATCTCACCTGAGCCAAAATAAGACTATACTATGATATATTAATGAATAAATTGAGCTGAAACGCATAATTGATCAAAGAATGTTTATGGATAAATGATCATGTCTGAGATGATATAAAACACAATTAAATGAGTATAATCATTGTTTTAATGATATACTTTATTAAAAAGATAAGACTACAAAAAAGTCTATGTTTCCGATCTGTCCATGAATCACACCTAATGAATATAGTGTGGGATATGAGAGAGAAAGATATGCACGGTAATGAACAGTAATCTGATTTGTTGATTAGCCTTTTCTCATAAAATGATTCACTTATTTATAGAAGAGGGGGTGCAATACATAAAAGTATATGTCTACCCCTACTTTAATGGGGGTTTTACAAGATATTTTATATATTTTATATGTATGGGTCTACAATTCAACTACCTTCGACACGATCAACCAAAATTAGCGGTCCTTGGTTATGTAAGACATTCTTATCCTACTGTGCTTAATCGAGGTTTCTGCCGGCTTTTGATGGCCTTCAAGTCGTTGAGACTTAGCTTGATAGGTTTGGCTTTGCCGATCGATTATTCTAGCATGGTTGTTGATTATTGATCCCTTGATAAGGAGCTATTGTCTGCAAAATAATATTGGGCTATCGGACAAATGTGAATCACCGTAATTTGATAGATAGGTCATTCTTTGATGAGAGAGTTCATCTAGATGTTTGTGGATTATGTTATCATCAATTTTTAGCCAATGTTGAGGAATCTTATGGGCAGCCATGCGATGGCTGATGATACTGGCCCGACCCGCAATTACGCAATAAATTAACTTTCAAAAGATGACAAAAACTTGACTTAATTTATAAATAGTTGCTAGTGTACAAAATCTTAAATGATATAAAAATTAGAAAATATTTTACACACTAGGGGTACTACGCAAGTATAGGTATCGTTCAAGTAATATAGAGTTTTCTTTAAAAACCCCTGTATCGATCCCACGAGAAAGTGAAGTAAGAAGTCATTAATCAAATTCTAGTCTACTACTAATAGTCCTTAGTTTGGAATATCAATTAAAACTGTGTTTTATCTACCAATTATTTCTAAATGCAAGTGTTAAATGTAAAGATAGTAACTATATCTAAATGCAAATAACAATTCCAAATATAACCCTTTTTGGATGAATTGGTTTGGAGAATTTTTAGATATTAAAAACTACTATTCTTATGTAATGAAATAGATAATGCATAGGATCGAGATGCATTAAATATCGTATGTGCCAAATAGAGCAATCCTATTCTTTACCCTTTCGTCCGAGCATAAAGAACATCGACTAATCCTATGCTTGTTATCGAATCCGTGGCTAGTGCGGGAGGATACCGACTCTCACTTCGGAGCTCTCACGTTCCCCTCGCCTGAGGGCTAATATCTCCACTTCAGCACCCAAACGATAGGACCGAATTGAGGATTTTAGCATGTCACTCTAAAATCTCCAATTCTACGCCCGATAATTATATTTCTCTATTTATTTGCATTCAATCCCCATGAACTTCACCATCCATAGAATTTGAATGTGGTTTCACTTTGTTGAGAATTACACCGCCCTTTCGGTTCGATGCAATTACAACAAATTTTAACACTACAATGGGCCCTTATTGCAATGTAAATGAAGTGCAAGTAAAAACCATCACATTTATAATTAAATTCACTTCTATCATGCATCACAAAATCCTAAACATGATTTCTACTCATTATAAAATAAAAGTAAAATGAAAATAATGACATAATCTTCTCATGCCGCTATTTCCACAGAAGAAGAATAAGTAAGAGAGATATATCACAAAGCACGAAGAAAACATAAAGGAAACTTCATTTAACAAAAACAAATCCACTAAATAAATGTTTACAAAATTATAAAATAATGAAGAACAATACTTAGCTTTTTTCCCTGGAAAGAAAGACGAAGATCTCTCCCATAAAGTCTCCCGGCGATCCATGCAATGCTAGCGAAATCCCTTACAAATTCTCTCAAAATCTTCTCTCCAATCTCTCCAAAAGGGTAGAAATCTATATTTCTACTCTTAATCTAAGAATCCTAAACATTCCTCTAAGTTTTTCTCTCCTTTCCTCTATTGTTTTTTTCTACTTTTTCTAACATAAATTCGCCATTTTTAAAGAGTGTGGACAAATTTCCAAGAGTCTCCTTAAGCACTCCTTCGAAAAAGCATCCAAATACGTCGAATATTAGCCCAAAACTGCCAAAAGTCGGTTCATGGTCATCCAGGCCGCTGTCGGAGGGTTCGAGGCCGCTGTCAGCAAGCTTTTCGGCCATTTTTTGGTGGTCTCGGGAAAATCTCGCCGTCGGCGAGATCAATCTCGCCGTCGGCGAGCAGGCTGCTGCGCGGCTCCACAGTTTCACTCCGTTTGGCTCCGTTTTAGCTCTGTTTCACCCCATTTCAGTTGCGTTGCGTTCGTAACAGATAGCCCTACAAAATAAGCATAAAAACAACATTTTTTTAAAGTGTAATCTCATTCAAAAATATGTTAGAATTATAAAAGAGATTAAGCATCGAAAGACTTATCGAAAAGTGTCAGGGCGAAATTTTATTTCTTGCTTGTTTTTGCTTCAAATTTCACCATTTTTCTTCTTTTTGCTCCAATCACCATTTCTTGTACCTAAAACCAAAAAACATACAAAATACCTTTCTTTAAAGTGTAATATCATAAAAAATGAGTAAAATAATATAACAAAAAGCGTATATATTTTAGGCGTGTCAGATACCTAATTCTTTCCTTTAATTGGGTTGCGACGATAAGTAGATCGAGGATTCTGTTCAGCTCAAGTGGTCTTAGTTCTTAGTTTTGGTAGCTTACGTCCGATCGACCTCACCCTTCGGTTCAGAGGTTGTATATGGTCATGTAGGTCCTTTAGTCCCCCGCTAATGGGCCCTCCCTAACTACACTTTTTGCCTTCTAGTCTATTGGAACCTCTCGAGATTCATATTGGCACATTCCTCTAAGAAATGGAAAACAATTAAATTGACAGATGAAGTGGGGTCATTTGGCACACTTCAAGGTCCTCAATGAGCGAAGAATCGAACAGAAGATAAATGTAGGTTAGACGGTCTGATTGCCGGCCCGTTAATTCAACCTTTCGCCATGATTTATGACTAGCTGGCCGAACTGACTGTGCAGGGAGCCTATGGAGCTTGGTTTCCTGAGGCGCAGGAAGCTACAGTTGCTCTATCATTGACACAGGGGTGGGAGGAGGACTTTGAACCCCCCACTGCCACCTAGTGAGTAGTTTGACGCTATAGTGGTCTGAGGTGGATCAGCTCCTTAGTATTAGGAGACTCATTCTTGCGGGTTGGGCTAAAATTTACTTAACCTTTGCTTATATCATCTTTTGGTGTAGACGTGGTAATGATGACTCGCCTGTGTGGGATGCTGGCCAAGGTCAAGACCGAAGATCGGCTAAGGCAACCGTAGCGCCAACACGGAGTAAGGATAAAATGGTTAACCCCATGAGCAGCCCTTCTTCGACCATGACGAGGATGCTAATGGACACATGATGTCTTCTGAATCAGAGGCCAACGGCTTCGATGAGATGGATGACACCTTCACTCGGATGGCTAGGATGTAGTAAGAGGAAGAGATAAAGGAGCTTTGAGATGAGTTGACGACCGTTCGGGTGGAGCTTAAAGATGTTCGTGAGACCTATTCGATGCTCCAAATCCAGACTGAGGCATACCACATAATATGTTCAAGGTTGGGGAAGAGGCATTGTATATGAGGATGTTTCGGTAAGGAATTGTCTCGGTCGAAACAATAGATAAATCACATGCAAAATATTTTCTCTTCAAATAAATTTGGAGTTTAATATTTGAATTAAAATTTTATTTCTAATATTATCTTTCCTTTTGAATTCAGTGTTGGTGTGATGCACATTTTTAAATTTGAGGCGCTATTTTCTGACTATTTTTCTCCCTCTCTTAGCCTATATATAAGGGTTGAGGGCTAGCTTTGGCACTATGCCCCTTGGTTTTATTTCACTTCTCTTATCTCGATTTTCTGCTCCCTTTTCCTTTATTTTAATGGCTCCAAATGCTCATTTAAGCTCTTCAGGTTTGTTCGAGCGATCGATAGGTTGGTTCTGACGCCAGGGGAGGTGACTCTATTGTAAGATATTTGCATCTTTGGCTCTGACATGCAGCTCTGGGTCATTGGAGAATATGAGCAGGTGACAAAATTATTCGAAGGAGATCTCGTCTTCTACCGAGATCAATTTAGATGGGATTTGCAGTTGCCATTTTGTCATGAACTGCAAACTATTTTCAATCATTATGGAGTTATTCCCTCATATATCAAACCTTAATCTAGTTTATTTAGATAAAATAAGAATCCCTTGGTCATTGGAGCTCTTCGCTTATGTGTATTTATTTAGGTTTGATCGAGACAGTTATAATCAATTTAGTTCGTTCGACACTTTCCAACTGCTTGCTCAGCTTGGACAAAAAAATCACAGACTGAAAGTTACACTTCTTCCTTGGGGCCTCCTCTAATGGATGGAGAGTTCAGCCTGTACCAACAAAAGGAGTGTAGAACAAGAAGAAGATTTTGCCTTTCTGGACCCAAAGCTAGCATAACAGAGGAATGTGAAGGAAGGCCGTTCTTAATTCAACAACCAATTGAGTTGCTGGTTGTCAACCGACTTTTTTAGTCATACATGTTTGGTTCGATGACTTTGGCTCTATGGGTAGAGTCAGATGCTCGAGAAGACTGACATGAGGTTGATGAAGAAACTTAATGTAAGTTTACAATAAAATCTTAGAAATAAATTTGAGTTATTTGAAATTAATTGTTATTTATTAATTCTTTTGTATGAAAATTCAAATTAATATCAAAATGAACTTAAAAAATTATAAAATTATTCTCCATAATTAAGGAATAAATTGGGATTAAATTTTAATTAATTTGTATAAATTTAGAATTTACTAATTATATCGATTTCAATATATCTTTTAAAATTTAAATGTCTTTTAAACTTAATGAAAGTGTATAATAAAATCAAAAAGCTTATATCACAGTTCTCTTAAAAAATTGGGATCTTTTCGAGGAAAATTAAATCCTCTATGAATTATTTGATTTGTTTAATTTAAAACTTTAAAAATTATTTTAATATTTCAAAAAAACTGAATTTAATTTTCCTATAAGTTTCACTTTTTTTTTTATGATTTAGTGAGTTAAATTTAGTTTTTTTATTATTATTTGAATTACCAAGTTTTAGGTTTAATTAAAAATTTATTTAATGTAGAAAATTAGTTTATTTTAATTTAATGAAGAATGACCCAAGAACTACTAAGATTGGTACCGTAGTTCACTAGTGGCCTTGGAGGGATTATTGAAATCACTTATAGGGTCTTTTAATTTATTATGAGTTTTTATGCATTTTATTTTACTCATTTGAATTTAAAGTGGATTATTGAAATCCTCCTTTTGAACTTTATTAAAACTTATCCACTTAAAACAAAGTCTATATTCCCCAAGTAAAATTAGCTACGGCCTGAGATTATCTAATTGTTTAATTTTTAACTTAGTTTATGATTTAAGTTATTTAAATTAACAACTTATTGTTATAAATATTGTATTTGAATATTCCAACTCACCTGAACTAAAAAAATTTAAGAAAATATTAAAGAAGAATCGAATATTTCATTTACAAAATAGCCCATATGAAGTGGAATGTTGGACCCATTATTCTAGCTGTGTCATCATGTTTACTAGTTCCGTAGGATGCCAATGCCAATTAAAAGCTTCCACATATAAAGAAAGTTCCAACGTATTAGGGTTAAACTCATTAGGTCTGTTATCTCAACCTTAAATCTCTCCCTCTATCTCTCTCTAAGCAGCTTCATATAAATAAATCATCACAGATGTCATCTTAAACACCAAAAAGAGAATATTTCAAGAGAAAGAAAGCAAATTAGAGGTAAAAAATAGCAAAAGAAATTAGTTGTTCAATTGTTCCAATGGATCACATTTCTCTTCAACTACAATCTTTCAGACTCAATCTAGCAAAACCGCCAAATCGACGAGCCCGTCTCCCACACAAAGTAACGTTGGTCTACATTCCTAGAAAAGAAGAAACTTCACTGAAAATTAATGGCGTCAACATCCCTACCAACAAGCAAGCTCGCATCGTTCTTCGCCGCGTCCGATCGACAAGAATTGGTGATGAATTAGAGGCAATGTATGAAAGTACAGATCGAGTTTGTGCTGGCAACGGTCTTTGCTTTGAGGTTTGGATCCGTGGAGAGAAAAAGCTACAAGGGATTTTTCTACGAGGTGCGAGGTGGCAAATTAAATGTAAGGATATTGACCTGGCAGAATGGGCGGAGGTAAGTGTAGTTACAAACCAGGGATTTATTATGAGAGAGCCGGTGAAACCGAGGATGAAGCGATTTTATCCAAAGTTGCCTGTATTAATTGAAAAAGATGAGGCGGAGGAAAAAGATAAAGAAGACGAGAAGGAAGGATTTTATGGTTCGGATTATGTTAATGAAAAAATGAATGAACAAAGCGATAGAGTAGCAAAGAAATGTAATAGTTGGTTGGTAAATGTGGGAGTTTTGGTGGCATGCATAGGAGTTGGGCTTTTTGTTTTGAGGAATTCTTTGAAAAAATTACTAGGATTGAAGCTTTTTTGAGAAAAAAATTACACACATACAGTATATATATATATATATATATATATATATATATATATATATATATATATATATATATATATATATATATATATATATATATATATATATATATATATATATATATATATATATATATATTGATAGATAAATAATTAGGTTGATTCGTCTGTTTTTCTTTTTTGAGAGAAGTATCATCTTTTGTATATCCATATTTGTAAGCATTTCTAATATCAATTAATATTTATCATTTATTTTTTCTCCAGTTATTATTCTATTGTTGCTTTATTTACTCTTCATTTGTCATCCAATTTAATTTAGCACGCCTTTTAAATTTTTGGTTGTCGTACGATTGAAATATAGACAAAGCAATCAACTATTTTTTTCTTGCAGATATAATGTTTGGAAATAGTTCAATATATGAAATATGAAATATGGAAATAGTTCAATTTATATTCATTTTTATACATAATTTTGAGTGCATTGCATCTCATGTTCAAGAAACTTCATCCCACTTCTTTTCATATGATAGAGAAAAATAAGAAAAATAAATTTACAGTATAACTAAATTTTTAAAAAATTATTTTATAAATAATGTATATCGCAAAAAATTTTTGAGGCTATAAGTGGGATAATATAGCATTACATTTTAACAAAATTATCTTGGTGCTAAGAAAGAAGATAAATTTATTTATTTGTGCTTGAAATTAAACTCTAGAATAACATAAACAAATACCAAATTAGCTGAAATATATATATATATATATATATATATATATATATATATATATATATATATATATATATATATAAATAAATTAGTAATAATAATAGTAAAATTTAAACCTTTTCTCAACCTAGTTCCCATTCTTGTTGCATGGTAATCTTTTATGATTTACTTTATACTATTTTATTTTTCTATCATTATTACTGTTGAATTCAAAAGCTTCCATAAAACATTTTCAAGGATTAGAGCAAAACACCAAGACGGAAGAAACACTAAAGAACCACTAAAATGTGTAATCTTTTGTTATGAAATGACATATATTTATAGACATAGGGATATGAGCATTGCAATTACAAATTTGCCCGATTGATATTGAGTATGACGATCGTTTAGCCTAGTCGTTGGATAGTCTTATGGTTGTGGGTCGGTCATCGGTCGTCAATGGTGTCGATACTTGATCGAACGCCTTAAGTTATGTTGACTGTATAGGCTGTCATAGAATGACCTCCAAACCATTAGGTTGCTAGCCAATCGGATGATTCCATGTGTGGCCGGTCGGTCAATCCTCCACCCTTCACCTATTGTATACACCTCTTTGATTGTGGTATTTTTCGAGATCCATTTTGTGTTGTTAGCCAGTCGCTTGATCTTCCAACGATCGTCCTATGTCCTGCCTTCTGGATTGCCTTGAGATTAGTACCATTGTATTTTGAGTATATATATTTTGTTCCCAGATTTCCATCTCTAAAGCTATGTAGCATATAAGCACAAGGGAATATTTGTACTGATACAAAAATGTGAGTACAAAATTGAATGACATAATTACTTAATAAATGACTCCCTTGAATTTCTGTGACTAGACTACTATAATATGCCATTGAGTTGCAGAGGCTTGCGCACGCTTTTCTCCTTCTTTCCTTGGTTTGATCCCTTCTTTCCATTGTCTTGGTTCATCACGATGTCTAGGGAGAGAGCTTCGGCTAGTGACAACGATGCGCCCCTTAAGGCCCTTGGAGGCATGTGGGCTAGAGCCCGAAAACTAGACATGAAGCGAAGACCGGTTGAGGAAGCTCTTACGGGAGAAACAATTGTGAAAAGGTCAAAGTCTGACAATTGCGAGGATCATATCGGGTCCTCCTATTCCCTTGTAGGCTCGTTAGAAGAATGAGTTCTGAAGCGGACCGAGGGTTGCTCTGGCATTATTTCTACTGAGAAACCGCTGATGGGGGGACGTTCCTGCCAAGGGGAAGGAAATGCATGTTCAGACCGTTGCAGAGTTAATAAGTCCTCAAGTTGGTGTGGATAAAGTGACGACAGAGGTAGAATTCTCAGTCCAGCTGCCGAAGGATGACCTTTCCCTTGTGGGTGGAGATTCATGAAAAATCGATGAGGGTACTAATAACATGTTAATGACCTAAAAGAAATATTTTCAAACACTAAAAAAATTTAATATGGGGCTAAATCCATTAAAATAAAAGTTTGGAGCTTCGACCGACAAATTCCTTAGATACCTCTTCACACTCGAAGGTATAAAGGACAACCCAAACAAATTATAAGCACTATATAATATACCTCTCCCTAAAATGCTAAGGAGGTGCAGAAGTTGACCAACCGTATAACAACACTCAGCTAATTCATTTTGAAGTTGGGTAAAAAATATACAACGTTCTTCAAAATGCCAAGGAAAGCCAAGAGCGTCAAATGGTCAACTTAATGTGAGCAAGCATTACAGAGCCTAAAGCAATCACTAGGCTCACCATCATAACTACAAAATCCAAAATTGAAAGAAAAACTCTCTTTGTATTTGGGAGTTGGGCTCAAGGTCTAATTGTATATGCTCGCAAGCTCCGACCATATTTATAGACAAATCCAATCAGGGTCATCACTGACCACCCCACAAAATTCGTACTCACTTGGTTGAAGCATTCTGATCAACTCCTATACTGGGTCATGGAACTCAACAAATGTGATATCACATACATCCCTCGGATGACAATTAAAGCTCAAGTGGTCTTAAACTTTTTGGTGAAATTCACTAAAAATGGAAAATTAAGTAAAGTAATTAACACCGGCGACTGAACCTTGATCTTGTGCATTGACGAAGCCTCAATTCAAAAGGACTAGAATCAGATTGGAACAGAGCAATCCAACCAGAGAGAATTTTTCCTATTTGGTCATCCTCAATTTTGAAGTCACTAACAACATCCAGACAGAGTATGAAGCATCAATAGTTGGCCTATGAATAGTCTACAAAATGAGAGTCTAGCATCTCCTAGAGATTTTAGATTCTCAGCTGGTGGTAAATCAAGGCAATAGATACTTCAAGGTTAGAGATGAAATGATGGCAAAATACTTAAAAGGGAAAATATAAAGATATGAGCGTTTACGGATTTCAGAATCAAGCACTTCAATTGGGAGAAAAATTAAGTGGCAGACATTATATCCAAGAGTATTTGTTTAAAAGAAGAGTTTCCTCAGAAGCATCTCCAGTTGGCCATTAAGAAACCTGAGACAACAGAGGTAGAAGTGGAAAGCACAAAGAGTTTAATAATTCTTTGCACCCGATATCTAGAAACCAAAAAGATTTACGAAGAAATCACCGATCCAAGAAAATTTAATTTCGAAGCTACACAATATCTCATGATCAAAGGGAATCTTTTCCAAAGGTTAGCCACCTCACTCTTCCTGAGATGCATAAAGAAAAACGAGGAAGAAATTTTGCTGGATATTTTGGTGAATGTGGGAGTCACTTTGGAAAGAAAATATTGGCACATCAGGTTCAATGACTAGGCTACTTCTGGCCGACCCTCTTGAAGGATGTAGACGAGTTTTCCAAAATATGTGAGCAATGATAGAAGTATGCTTCTTTATAGCAATAGTTGACCCATAAACTATAGTCGATTGTAAGTCCTTAGTCTTTTGCCATTTAGGAGCTTGACATTCTTGGTTCATTTCCTCCATTAAAAGGCCAACAATATTTTTTTTAGTCATCATGGAATACTTTTCAAAATGGATTGAAGCAGTGAAACTTACACGGATTTTGGTGGAGTCATCCAGAACTTCATCTACATGGATATCATCTATCAGTATGGCTTACCCATAGTACTTATCACCGACAATGAGGCACAATTCACTGACCAGAGAGTAAGGGATTTTTGCCAAGTAAAGGAATCAACATAAAGTTCACCTTTGTACATCTTCCCTGTACTAATAAACAAATGAAGGATGCCAATTAAATAATTCTAAATTTGTTCTGGAAAAAAAATCAAAGGAGCAAAAAGAAATTGGATGGACTTACTTTCGTCAGTCCTTTGGGTAGTTCGAACGACACCATCATTGGCCACTGGGCAAAATCCTCACATGCTACCCCATGGGATTGAAGCAATGTTGCCGGTGGAGTAAAACCACTATAGCCATAATGCCATCACAGCCTCCATGTTTAACGAGGAGAACCTCACTGACTAGTAAGAGGAAAATGATGAAGGGATGATGTTCCCACTTGTCTCACTTGAGGAAAATTGAACCAATGTTGCGCTTCAGTAGGAAGAATTAGAAAAAAAGGATTACTTGATTCTACAACATAAATATCCAAAATATGTTATTTGCACCCAGTTACCTAGTCCTTAAGAAAGCGGGCCCAATATTTCGAGGAAAAGCAGTAAACTCAACTAAAATTGAACCAGCCCATTTATTGTTGATTAAAAAGTTGCCCCAGGAGCATATGAATTAAGAACATAAACCAGAAACAAAGTTTCTCAGACGTGGACCAGGGATAATCTCAAGGAAAATTTCCCTTATATTAAATATGTTATACTGACACAAGAAAAATAAAGAAGTTTACTTTCCAACACCTAAAATTTTTTTTATTTTAATATAATATTAATAAAAATATTGGCAAACTATGCGTTGATGACCTTAGGTTCGAAAAACAATTAGGGAAATCAGAAGGTTAATGCACTTTATCATCGAAATGAAACTTGGGCAACTAGAGAACCCTAAAAGGCAGTTGACACTGGCGTTAAGATGTCAGATCAACCATAAATGTAATTGTACATCTAGCAAAACTCTTGCCTCATAAATATGAATCTCCAAGTTTGAATCAGATAATTTTTGAGGTGGTTCCTTGCCCAATAGCGACAAGCTTCTTAAATAGTAACACGAAAATTGCCTTGGAAACAAATATCAGTGACTAACCCCTATGCGGTGTAGTGTGACAAAAAAGAAAATATAGGTTCACTAAAATAGCTGAGACTCTGGTTAAGGCCTGGGTTTAGCATTGACAGCTTCAAAATAAACTGACAATGATGCATGATGTTCAATCAATTGAGAAAAATGGAAAAGGACCAACAATGATTCCATGACATTTGATCGGTGTACGCACATTAAAGACCGAACCTCAAGTAACAAAAACCTATTTGTAAGACTTGAGTTGGGAAAATATCATATCCAAATTGACAAAAAAGATAGACAAGTCATGCAGCATATCATAATCTGGAAAATAATAAAACATAATAATAAAACATAAGTAGAAGTTGACCTAAGGTTTTGTTTCATTTATATAATTGTTTGCTTATATATCTTTCCGAAAAAAACTTTTCTAATATGATGACTCCATTACATATAAATAAAAGTGAAATTTTTTCCAAGTCTAGAAGTCCTCAGGCCGAGTGTTGCCCTCAAAATTGTCTCTAAGCTAATGCAATAAGTGCAGAGAAAAGTTCTTAAACCCATCTTGATTAGAGTACTTGAGGTCGAACATTTCAACTCTAACGAATTAGTTGATGGTCACCTTTAGTGCATGCCTTCATGTGTGCAACTTGAGTATCAAAAAAAAAAATGTCTGAGTGTCTTCATCGTGGCACTTGCTCCATCAATTTTGCATTTTTTTCTTAAACAACACTTACCCACTTAGGCGCTCTCTTAAAGGCCTGAACTTCTTTAAAGTTAGATTTTGTTCGATCACAATTAAGTCTCTGGTGATAATGTTTTGAATATTAACTGTTGTTTCAAAAACATAGTGAATAAGTTCTAAACTTGGGACCATCTCGATCATCTGATCATCCTCTTTTACTTCTTCCTCGATCGCTTCCCTCACAACGTTAGAAGTGTAGCCTTTCTTTTCCTCTGCTCTTTTGTGAAAGCAGGCTGATCTTCCCAACTTGCCACCTCTCCTCCACCTCATATGATTTGATCCACAACTTTGGAGTCACGACGCCAAGCCATGCGGGGTTCAACACCTGTTTCACTATCAAAGGATATGCATATTGAATAACTGACAGGTGCTTGCCCACAACAGTTGATGCGTGTCCCAAGATCCACAATGGGGCTCCTTTATTTTTTTAGAGCTCATGCCGTGTAGCAATCCCCAGTCTTAGCAAATACCTCATAGGAATCAAAGCTCCCAATCTTTAATTATATTCTCAAGATCAACTAGATAGAACTTCTGAGTTGATCCAAAAATTACATAACCGTCAGGCTCAAACCTGAAGAGAACATATAAGAAAAAGACTCCCGAGACTAAGGGATCTTCATCCGCTGCAAGTAAATTATGAAAGTCGTGATGAATATAATTGAGTTTAGCTCTATTTGCACAGGGATTAATCCATAGTGGTTCAGGATTAACTGAATCACGTGAGGGAAGGGTAATTGAAGCTCCCACCAAAAATGGTCCTGATAGAAAATCAGATCTTCACCGAAATCATCGGTCTCCCTAGCCTCGAGCGTCATACTTCTATTGTATCTGTACGTGTCTTCAAGTAACTCTATATCAAACAGCGTAAGGCATGATTTCTCATTTACTGGCTCCTAATGAAAGAACTGAGGAGATTATTTGGAAGCCATGCAATAGCTATAAGTGAACGGACCTAAGGGTGAAACAGAAAATGACCAAAGGGAAGGGAAAGAAGATTTGAAAAGTGCAAAAACTTTTTCCCTTGAGCCTTATATAAAGGGTACTTAAGGAATTTGAAATGCCGCAAACTCATACCTTGATCTTCGTAAATTCATATCAAATTAGTACAATATTCAAGAAAAAAATAATCGATAAAATTTAAAAATTTCATGAAACAATTTTTAACTTCTTTATTCAAGATAAAAAATATTTTACACAAGATTCTTCAGTCGCCTCAGTCGAAATAAGACCACTACTAAAAAGACTTAGATACAGGGCTCGCCCCCAACCATGAACCTCTCAACACTCTCCTTCTCTGCCCAAACCAAGAGGATCGAACATGTCACTCAAATTGTCGTTAGCTCCATCCAGATAGTCGCCATTTCCACCCTAAGGGCCTATAAATTAACTATATATTCCTAGCGAAGGGGAGCCAATTCTTCCTTTAGGTCCGTTATGGACATCTCTCTCGCAATTCAACTTCCCAGAAAAAGGAGTTCGCTATCTCATCCAACCGGTGAGCCATTGATGCTGGTGATCCTCACTGCCCATATGTCTCCTTCTTAACGTCCTCATGAGGGCCAGATAGACAACCGAATGCACCTCTGCTGTTGGCTGGAGCTATTGGTCCCTCAACCACATCTAGAATCGAGAAATGGCTTGCTCCCATCATCAATGAGTCAATGTATTGGACAATCTCATCTAAAAGAGTAATCAAATGTTAAAAAAATAATAGCAATATTATTCAATCAAAGAAGGCCAGATTTCCTCTAATCAATGATCTGATCCACTTCAAACGATGAGAAAGATGAAAGGCTCTCACCAAGAAGCGTTGAATGATCGCTCGGCTGGTCTTAGTGACTAATGGAAGGGCATTTGTATCCCTACATTGCTGGATCTATGTCTTGGCGACCTTTGGATAGGTTATTGGGCCAGTCGTTCATGGATTAATGTAGGGGTGAGGAACGTTGAACCAATAGAGCGCACATCCTCCCTATTGCCCATCTCACGATGGAGTGTAATTGAGTCAGATTACTCAACCGCTTCCTCTGACTCCTCTAGGCTTTGTTTCTTATGGGCTACCTTTTTTACCCATTTTTTTCCTTCCGGTTGGCTCTCTTCTTCCGGTCTCTTTAGGCCGACAGACTGGCTGCCTCCCTTTGTACTCTTCTCTATTACAGGCCAACCCTCATCTTTCACCTTACCTTTTTTTCCACGAATTGAATAACCTTCAGTTTCCTTTTCTCCCTTGCATACTTGGCAGGTCGAAGTTTTTTAGTTGAAATTCCAAAGGCCTTCTTCATATCCTCCTCATTCGCCGCTTCAACAGAAGATTTCTTGCCACTCACCATAAATATCTCTCCTTTTGATAACTGGCTAAAAGGTAGGAAACTGAGAAAAGTTATGGACCGCGTCATATTTATAAGGATTACAAGCACAAAAAATCCAAGATGTTTAATTATTAAAACTACTTATGCAAAAAATAAGTCAAATTTTATATTTAATTATTTTATTCTTATCACTGTTGCCACTTTCAAGAAGGGAATAAGCAAACAAAGTATCTAATTAAAAAATATGTTCACATGAATCTCAAGGAAATCCTATGGGTCCCACTGGCTAACAACAAAAGATGCTATATCGACATAGTCAAAAGGCAAGATTATCAAGTGTTAATTGTTTCCTTAGGTCAGAACTTTGAGCCAATTGAATAGAAGCACAACCGAACAAAGTGATAGGAAGAGCCTCACCCGAGGGACAGTCGTTCATGACCAGCTCCCTTAGCCGATTCGGGAACTCCTCATAAAATGGCCAATGGGTCTCCCATAGAAGACCTCTTTGACCCTTTGAGAAGGCTTCTTGTCTAAAGAAAATTGTTCGTCAGATTATGATGGTATTCTTTCTTCCTGACAACCTAGTTTATCCTAACGACAGGAGGCCCTTTTCTCAGAAAGGGCTGACCGACGACCCTTTGACCGACCGAATGATTGTCGACCGACCAAAGGCTTCCATTTGGCCGAGTGATGAGGTTACCGGGTCATCAAATGTCTCTATTCAAGTGGTTATGAATACAAACTAGTTCTAAAATCAGTTATGAATACGAGGGGGTGTGAGTTGTTTACGATTATGAAGATGTGTCATAATATCTTGTAACGTCCTTATTAGAATAATGACACACATGTAATTATACACTAAGTATCCCCAAAATATATAAAAAGTGGGTTATTTTTCCAATAAGTATGACTAATTTACTCTATAAAAACTCTTGTTCTATTGTGCGCGCACACACACACTCTCTCTTTTTCTATTTCTCTCATCCTTAACCTCTAGTATGATTCACAGGACATAATTAGATTCAACAATATTTAAATATTCCAACTCACAAGAATTGCCATCGGTCTCAAACTTTACTAAGTCTCTACAATCCCAAAGCCATATAAAAGGTACCATAAAGAAAGTTCCAATGTTTTAGGGATAAACTCATAAGTTCTGTTATCTCAACCTAAAATCTCTCCTTCTATCTCTCTCTAAGCAGTTTTCTTTAAACAAATCATGAGAGATGCCATCAGAAACTCCAAAAAGAGGATATTTCAAGAAAAAAATAGTCAGAGGCAAAAAAAGTAACAAAAAAAATTAGTTGCCCAATTTTTTTCAATGCATTCACGTTTTCTTCAACTAAAATCTTTCAAACCTTATCCAGCCACCCCCCAAATTGATGAGTCCATCTCCCACACAAAGTAATGTTGGTCTACTTTCCTAGAAAAAATGAAACTTCACTGAAAATTAATGATGTCAATATCCCTACCATATCATTCTTCATCGTCTAATCAACAAAATTCACCGACGAATTAGAAGTGGCATTTGCAAGTACATACCAAGTTTGTGTTGGCAACGGGCTTCACTTTGAAGTTTGGATCCGTGAAGAGAAAGCACTACAAGGGATTTCCCTACGAGGTGTGAGACGGATCTTAACTGTAAAAAAAATGACCTGGTGATAATGTAAGTTTAATGATGGAGCAAGAGTTTATTATGAGAGAGCGGTGGGTGAAACAGAAGAGGAAGCGATTTTATCATAATTTACCTGTAATAATAGATCAAGCTGAGGCGGATGAAGAGAATAAAGATGATGAGACGACGTTTTTATGGTTCGGATTATGTGAAGAAAAAAAAAGAATGAACATGGAGATGGAGAGAGGAAGAAAGGAAATAGTTGGGTGGTAAATGTGGGAGTTTTGGTGTCATGCATAGGAGTTGGGCTACTTGTTTCTAGGTTTTCTTTGAAAAAATTATATATATATATATATATATATATATATATATATATAAATACACTATATCCGGATTTCCGTCATTAAAAAGATAAAACACAGAAAATTCGATTTAACATGGTATTGGATTCAATATAATTTAGGTGTTTGGCTGGATCTAAAGTAAATCCATTGCTGAATCCTATCAAAAGATGCTATCAAACACCGTCTAAATGATTCTGTGGCCCAACAACATCAACCCAGATAGAACTGATCATAGACCCATATTGAAGTAAAGCAGAGTTGAGTTGCAAAAAAATAATAAACTGGCAAGAATTGATGAATTAACAATATCATTATATTATGATTATCTTTTAACCCAAATCATTAATCCAAGCCACAACTTACAATGCTTCTTTAAATATTTGCTTAATATTCAGCTTCCACAACCATGCGACAAATTTCTACACAGCCGTTGATATAAAGCAGCTTCTCGTTGGTTGTTGAGTCCAACCAGTAGCTGTGCGGGTGCAACCATGGGCACCAACTTTCATCATTGCCTTTTGTAACTTTATTATTAGTATAAATCCACAATCCCCTTCCCCTACATCCAGTGCGTGGAGCAACGCTCATGCTGAGGCCGAGAGTGCGGCCTGAGCCCGCACTATGGACGCCAACGGCGACGCCTGCGAGGCCGCTTCTGCCGTTCCCGACGGCTTTAGGACACCGCGATTACTACGCTCAGCGGCAGGCATTTCTTCGAAGCTACACGCTGTCGGCGAGGGAATCACTTGGCCAGCGGCTGCGGCGGCGGTGGATGGAGATAGTGGAAAAGGGAAGAGAGGCGTTCTGGAGCGCTGTTGGTTGGGTGTTCCACGAGCTATCTGTAAGGAAGAGGGAGATCATAAGCGCGTTTAGGTGGCGGATGTCAGGTCATGTTGCACTGAACAGGGTGGGGCGTTTTGCGGCGCGTTAGGGCCGAGCAGAAAGAAATCCTGTTTCAGATTCCTTCTGTCCAAAGTCTATGAGTAAGGCGTCAGAATAGTTCTTAATATTTATATGAGATTGAGGTTATTTTAGTTCAGAATTTATAAATATATCAAAATAGTCTTCACTATAGACCTTCATGATAATAATTTTAGTTATAATTTAAAGAGTGAGGACTATTTTAATATTTTTATAAATTATAGAATTAAAATATCCGTATTGAATTAGTCGGAGTTATTTTGACACTTTACTCATTAATATAATGTATGAAAGTTATGAACATAAATATCAATATATAAATAATTGATGAAATAATTTATGCTAATTAAGTTTACTTTTTTCAGTCAGATAATCAATTTAGTCATACATATGTCATATTTTATTAATTTCTATTATTTTGTTAGGTTTTGTAATATAGATTAATGTCGATGCATTAATTAGGAGATTTGATATGGAAGTGTATATACTTTATAAATATATATATATAGGATGAATATTCAATACTGATTAGTGGTGAAAAACAAAGATAAGATAACTTTTAGAAGGATCAGAGAGTTTATAAGAAAAAATTATAAGGATTTTGTGAAGCTTTTGATCCACCAGCTCCGCTCACGGTTTGTTGGCTAGATCTATGTGCTTATATGACGGTATGTTTGTTGTAGATTCAATGATGTTTGTTTTGCCCTAAGCACTTCCGCGACATCAGGTTGTCTGATTGACTGTATTAATTGATGGAGCAATATTGGACTTTAGCTACACCTACAAAATTCTTTCTGAGGTATTCTCGCTCATATTCTGACAGTAGTCTCACAAAATACTAGCTCAGGTTTCTTATTATAAATAATTTTATCTTTTTGTGCAACTAGATTGATTGTTCCCTTATAATATACCTTAATTACAAGGAATTTGGGTGGTTTCAATAGATTTGGACTATCCTTCACTTGGGGCCCATGGCTCTCATACATAAAGCAATGAAGATAATTTTTCAATTTTACCTTGGCTGAGCTCTCGTGACATTTAATCCTTAGGTTAACTGACTTCCTCCTTTATTTGACTAAGTTATATTTTGAAAAGGGTTTCTCCAAAGTCATCCCTAGCATTCAACTATTGAGCAGAGTAGGGTCAAAAAATATAAGAAGTTTTTTTTTTCTTTTACACTTCGAAACCTTGCTGATAAGAAGTTCCCAAAGTGCCATTGACAAACATATTTTACAATTAATTAATGCATAACTATTTACATACACATTTAAGCAGTCAATAAAAGTACAAATGAAATGAAATAAAACAAAAATAAGAAATAGTGTTATAAGAGATTTTCTCCGTCAAAGGTTTTCTTGTTGCTCAACTCCATCTCCATTCCATTTTAACTCCTCTTTTCTTGGAGAAATTGTTTCCTTGAAGATGTTTTCAGAAGAACTCATTTCAAAAAGAAATCTTTTTGGATGGATTTAGGTGGTCGAATGTAAGGGCTGAATGCAGGTGGTTGAATGAGAGTAGCCAAATGCACAAGGTCAAAAAAAAAGGGGGCCACATGTAGAGGGGCAAATGCAAGTGGTTGAATGCAGGTGGTCAAATGTAAGGGGCCAAATGAAGGTGATTGAATGCGAGAAGCCAAAATGTAGGGGGTCAAATGAACGAGTTTGGCTATTATCCTATATGAGTTCTTAAGCACGTCTATTGTGAGTTACTTCTTTACTACTCGGTTTTGCTAGTTGTTTGACTCTTCTTATTTGTGATATGATCCAAACTCATGGCACCTCAAGGGTATTAAATCCGGCTTTACCCTTAAATTACACCCAAACCAATTGAGGGAAGGATGTGACACACACACACACACAAATACAGATAGATATATATATATATATATATATATATATATATATATATATATATATATATATATATATATATATATATATATATATATATATATATTGCGAAAGGGTTCTATCGAATCTTCCAATAGTTGCCTTATGGGGAGGAAGAACCCCCCTCTTGCATAGGGGTGAGCTCCCAACATAATATATATGTGTATGCTAAAGTTACATATCTATTTGTTAGTATTTATGATTGTTTTGATCTATCCTTTACTGTCTCAGATGTACAAATTATATTATCATTGGTGTTCATTTCTTTTGTTGATATCATTTTCTACTGTTCTTAGCATTTTGCTCTCTACTTATGAATCTATCAGAACTTGAGGAGATTTAGCACAAAAATTTCTAGCTAAGTATTTTTCAACTTCAAAAACTGTCAAGCTTAAAATGATATTACATCATTTACTTAGGTATGAAGGTGAGTCAAAATACAAAGTTTGAGAAAGTTTAAAAGAACTCCTTAGGAAGTGTCCACATCACGCTTTGTTAGACTGTTTGATTATTCAAACATTTTATAATGGATTAGTAGGATCTTCTATATCTATTATTGATTCAGTTGTTGGATGATCATTAATGTTAAAATCATTTGATGAGCATATGAATTAATCGAAGAAATGAATACGAACAATTTTTAATAGCCCTCTGAAAGGGTAAATCCTAAGGAAGTAGCCAGTGTTCATAATATTATGTCATTTCAGTTTTGATATCTCAAGTTTTTGTGATATTTAGAAAGTTAGACCAATTTGGAATGAACTTACCTCAAACACTTCATGTGATTGAAGAAAATTTATTGAGATTGATTCTCAACCATTATTTGAGACTTTAAATTTAATTAGTAATAGACCCAAAAACCCATATTCTAAATATTACAACCAGGTTGGAAAAACCACCCTAACTTTAACTGAAATAATAATTCTGGTGGTGGCAATCAGCAATGGGGGAACAATTAAGTGAACCCATGGAGAAATTCGAACAACCAGTGTAGTATTAACTATAGAGCTTCATATCCCCATTGCTTTAACAATAAACAACAATTTAAGGAGAAGAAGTTCTCTATAGAAGAAGTAATGTTACAGATGGGGAATCAATTACAAAGTCAAAGTGTTGTTGTTCACCTCACTTTTGTTGAGGTTTAGTCTTTCTTTAGGCAGCCTAGGATCTAGCCATAGGACTTTTCTGGTGACTACCTTAGAAGACTAGCAATGAAACCCTTACCCCATAGAAATTCAAAACACTTCTTTGCTTCACTTGGAGTTTCATATACTTAAGGCTTACCTCTAGCACTTAATAGAATGAGCCTAAGCATAAGGAAGCTTAAGGGGAGTCCCCTATATGATGGCCAGGCATTAGGACTCACCCTGGGTGGTCTGGCCTTGAGCTAGGACTAGCACACTTTAACCCCACACTTACACTCACCACCTCAAACCCTAAACTAAAACATGTCTTTGATCCCCTACCTTTGGAAAGTCATGTGGGTGGTCTCCCCAAACCTTAGGCCTGTGGTTAAGGAGGCTAGGACCAGCAAATGAGGGATCCAAAAGGGGAATTCCCTTGGTCCATGGTTCAAGTAGGTTGGCATCCTTCAAGTTAAAATCTCCAATTTTACCAAAAATCCCAACTTTGACCCTTTAAACCCTAAACTTCCCCCAAGTTACCAAATTGCCCCTACAACACTAATTTTGACCAAAACTTCAAAAATTATTCAAATTACCCAATTTTCTCCAAAAATCATTTCAAGGTGATCCACGCCATCAAAATTGATCAAGACACCCAAAACCTATAAAATTTCCAAATACCACCAAATCCCTAAAATTACCAAAATACCTATCAATTTTAAAAATTCCCAAAAATTCTCAAATCCTCCTAAATATTCATAAAACCATTTGAAACACTCCCATGAGCCTAATTTGACCAAATTGACCCAAATTGACCCAAATTGACCAAAAGTCTCAAATTGCTCCTTTAAGCCCAAAATGCCCAAATCACCTACAATGTCCACCCAATTGACCGTAATCTTCCTCAATTTCAATCCTAAACTCAAATTCACCATGGCTAAACCCAATTCAAACTAAATCTAAGCCCAATTTAACTCAACTTCTAGCCCAATCCAAAACCCTCAATTTTGGCCATATGACACAATTCCCTCAAATTGAACCCCATGGTTAAGTCAATAATTAACCATACGGCTTATTTTTAGGTTATGTGTTTTAAAAAGGGGGTCGCTTATAGAAGGTGTCGGCGATTTTTATTTTAAATTAAGTTTATTGTATATATAGTTTTAAATAATTTGGAAAGTAGCATTTGATTTTGAAAATAATTTTAAGTTTGAAAATTTTAAGATATGAAATCAAACCGAACTCACATCCCAAATAGTTTATATAAACGAGCACCACATCACAAACCGTGTATCTATTCCGAGGAATAGACACACTACTTGATGATGGGGCTCGATTAAATAAACTAGAAGATTTGTGACATCCGTTTGGTCTGCGAACCAATTTTATAAGCCGACAAGTTCCCCTACTTAATATAAATGAATTAAGCAGGGTTTATATTACATGGGCTCTTAAAGTTCCCTATAAGGGCAAGCCCCTATAGTTAATTACCTCATAAGTGACGAGAATCACTTAGGAAAACTCTCGATAATGATCAGTGGTTTTGCTCTCAAGAATTTCAAAGTTTAAGGTTTTCAAACAAATTGGATTTTGAAAATTTCAATAAGGAATGGATCAAATTTGGAATCGTTTATTTTAAGAATCCAATGGAGGAGAAGTAGGGGATGTCACGAACCCGAAGTGAACTTCGGTGACTTCCCAACTTTCCTATTGTTTGGCTTCAATTTGAGAATTTATTTAATGTTTCAATTCTACCAACTTTAATTAATTAGGACTTATCTTTGTATGACATAATCACACAAATAACCTCGAAGATGTGAGGGTTTATGTCGTACCAAACGACTATCTCAGAATCCTAAGACTGGTTAGGGCTTAATTTGCATTACACAAATGCCTAACAGAAATTTGGGGATTTATGTTACACTAGGCAAACTACCTCGAAATACTATGGCTTGGTTATTTAATTCTAAGAAAGGTTTAGCTGATGTAGATTCAAGTTTTGCTGATGACGATGGTCGTGCTGCCCAGTATGCTCCAAGCTCCTTATCGTTGTAGAGGTTTAGTTTTAGAAAGTGAAAATCAGGAGATGAGAGAAGTGTTTCGATTTAGAAGAGTTTTAAGGTTCAAATATCTTAGTGTTTTATTAGGGGAATCTTAAAGTTGATTATAACAACACTCGTTAAGATCCCACTGTTCCATCATTCCGGCACCGTTATTTTTATCGGATTCACTTAGTCCAAATGAATTTTCTAAACTCAACCGAATGAGTTTCACACTTTCATTTAGATCGTGGAAATCCCGTTAAGCAACACGTAGGTTACATCATCCGAGGTATTCCCGATCATCCAACGAGACGTTTTAATTTAGTTGTAGTTGTAGTTTTGTGTTTTGTTTCGTGATTAAATTTCGAGTTGTTTTATCTTCTCGTATGTCATGGTCGTGAATTTTATCTTGTTGTGACTTTTTAATTTAGTTTCGGGTTTCAGTTATGGTTATCCTAAAAGTTTCAATTTTCATGCGAGGTGACATTCTTGTTTAACATGCAAGAAAAGTAAAGTGCAAATGATGTGTAAGTAAATCGCAATAAAGTAAAAGCGTACCCGGAGGGTCTTTTCATCATTTTGAGCTGCACTTAAGATACATGTCAGAGAATTTTATATATTTGCAAGATAATACCTAGGTAGAGCTAAGGGAAGGTTTTGATTATCTACCAAAATCCCAATCCTATCACTAGTGAATTCCTATGACGTCTAGGTTCTTGTGTTTTACAGATGATTTTCTTCACCAAAGAACAATTAAGTTCAACTGTTCTTCTAAAACATCTCATTATATTGAGAAAGTGCTTAGGACGGGTCCTAAACATCTTTTCAATGCTTCTGAGATTATTTCGAATCCAAATGAAGTTCATTTTACAGGTGAATTGGCATCCAAAAGGTTTATTTAAGTTTTGTTTCTTGCTCAGTGAACTTAGATGTTTTAATTATCTTATGAGAGAGGTGACATTCACTTGGCGTTTCACTTAAGAGTTATGTGGGTGAAAGCCTTTAGGGTCAGGTTAGGTTATTAAGAAACTTAACCATCTTGTTTGAAGTTGAGTTGGTTTTTCTTTTAAAGAATGATCCAAATTAATTATAATATTTTAGTTTAATTATAATTGTCTTATGTTATTTCAATTTGATTGTGTAATTTCAAAAGTTGATTTAGTTGTTTTTAAAATTGTTTTAACTTTAAATTTAATTTAATTGTGTTGATTTAAAGTTGATTTTGATTTAGTTGTATTACTTTGATTTTGATTTAAAGTTGATTAAATTATTTTAAAATTGTTTTAATTTAATTATATTTTTTTAATTAATTATGACATTTTAAAATTATTATTATTATTTTTAACTTAATTTATTATTTTTATTTTAATTCAATTAATTATTTTATTTTTTAAAATTATTTTTTTTAATTTAATTAATTAGAATATTTTAAAATTATTTTAAATTTAATTAATTATATTATTTTAAAGTTATTTTTAATTTAATTATCTTAGAAATTATTTTAATTTCGATTATTTAATTTATCTTAGAAATTATTTTAATTTGATTATTTAATTTATCTTAGTTTTCATTAATGAGTTATTAAATTAATATTAAGTGATATTTGATTTCTATCATTAATTAGGGGTTAAGATTAATAATTAATATCTTCCAAGATTAAACCCCTTCACTTAATACATTCTCTTTTAATTAACTTCAAATTTTCAATAATTTAAGAAATTATAATCATTTTGTTTATGTTGGAAATGTGATAAATGGGTTCCTACCCTTTAACCCCCTATGTTTCAATTATCTAATAAGATTAAGATCAAGCATTTCCCTTTTACCCTTAAATGAGCCTAAATATTAAATAAGGCTAGATTTCAATAATTACTATTTTGCCCTTTATGCTTGTTCACTTCATAATTCATTAAATATAACTCAAATGACTTTGAAATTTTTATGTCACCCTACTCATGGCTCAATTAAAATATCAGAGGAGAAAATGTGATTTTTCTGAATTTAATTTAATTTATATATTTATTTTAATGCAAAAATGGAATTTTTAATGAAAAATCAATAACATGACCAAGGAAAGACCTCTGACTTTGAAATTTTTACTAGAAGTGACCCTTGACTAGAGAACTATTTGGACCAAAGTTGGGGATTTTTTGAGTTTTAATTTAATTATTAGAATTATATTACCTTTTGGAGTATTAATTCATTTTAAAATATTTTAAAGGTGGAAAAATTAATTTTATATTTTTAGAAAATCTCTCTGTAGTCAAGGAATCCAGAAAAACAAATTTTTTATTTTTTATTTTTCTTTGATTTATTAGAATTATTTTAGTGGAAGATTAAGAAAATTCATTTTTTAATTGTTAAAAATTATCCTAGGCCTTTAAAAATTAATATATTAACTTAGAGACTTAGGAAAAATATTTTGATAGTTCCAAAGTGATTAGGAGACCAAATATGATATTTTGGTGACTTTTTTTGTGATTTTTTATAATTTTTAATTATTAAATATTTAAAATTGATTAAAAATCAAAATTTTAAGAAAAATACAATTTTATTTTTCCTGGACTCCTCTAATCACAGAGAACTCCCAAAATTAATTTGGTGAATTTTTTAAATGTATTTTGGGTTTTATGATTTTTTTAATTTTTAAAATAGTTATGTCACTTAATTAATTCATTTAGTAGGTTAAATGATTTCCAATTGACTTGAAATTTTTATGTGAGGTTTCCCTGATCCTAAGTGTCAATGGAGAGTTTATTTCATGTGATTTTGATGTGTGATTTCTCCTAATTAATTAAAGTTCAGTTTTGAGATCTTGGCCAAATTAAAGTTTATTTGATTGAAATAAATCATGAGTTTATTTTATGTTGTATCCCAGGTCAAATGGAACACACCCTAATTTTTCTAGATTTTTCTAAGCAACATGATAATTTTTATATTTATTATAACAAAACTGATGCATAAAATTGAAAAATAGATATCTCATCATGAAGATCTTCCTTGACTTTGGAGAAATCAGGAATGATCCACCATTATGCATAGAATAACATATCAAAATTTCAAGTTATATTGAAGCTCCTACATGCATGAAGAATTAAAAGATTGAAAACACTATCCAATTAATTAAAAATAAAATATGCGTCAAATAAATATGAAATTACTTTCATATTATTCTCCTCATTTCAGTGAGCAAGAAGGTATTTTTATTTTATTATTTTGTGTTTTCTAGGCAAAGTTATGATTTTTTGAAGTTTAGTGTCAAAAATAAATAAATAAATTCATTTTCCCGCTCAATCGCCACGTGTCGCGCTTCTATTGGCTAGAGGATTGGCCGTCGCTTTCAGCTGGGCGATGCATTTATGGATCGAATGCCCATCCGACGCGATCTTGGCCGTCCGTTCGATATATGCGTGATCGGACGGCTGCTGCTCCTCTCTCCAACTGCTATTCACCCAAAACCGTCCACCTTCAAACCTTGATATCTCACTCGTTTCTCAACTAAATTGAGTGATTTTATTTAAATGATCGTCTAATCGAGTAGCACACATCTATATGGTGATGATATACTTAAAGCATGTGAATATTTACAGAAATTTAAAATAAGCTCGGTTGGAGAAAAAAAATTGATACCTTTGTCCAAGAGGTGAGGCCTCAATTGAAAATGGTTTGATTGAGCTTGGGAGTGGTTGGAGAAGCTTTGGGAACAATTTGGCAGGGTCTCCCCAAGATAATCTTTCTTCTCTTCTCTTTTGGCCATGAGAGATGAGTTTAAATAGAGGAGCTTATGGGTGATCATGGGGGTTGGCTTGGTTCATTCACCAATGTTTTTTGGCTGAGAAAAACTCACTTGATTCAGCTTGATCTTGGTGCAATCAATTGGGTTATGCCATTTGTAAAGGCATGGGTTTAAGTGGTATGGGTGTAAGGTCCATTTTTGGGTCAATTTGGGTTAATTCATGGTTTGGGCTTAGTTCACTCGCCAAGGCTTGATTTGTGCTGATGGGAGATCAATTGGGTCAACCCCCTTTAGGTGGAGAAGTCCCCATCCAAGGTGATTAGGATAAGCATGGGTAAGGGTGTGACATAAAAGTGTTAAAAGGCTTTATTAAGAGAGGTGGAAAGTGGCTCACCCTTCTCCCCAAGATGGTATGGTGAGGTGAGCATGACCCTCATGGCTAACATATGGCTTGGGACAAAGCTTTATGGCTCACATTTGGCTCATCCATGGCTCACCTTTGGCTTGGGAGCTTTCATGAAAGGGGATTTTGAAATATTTTGGATTTTTGGTGAAAATTGTCAAGATGCTTGATTTGGAATAAATTGATGATGAATTTGGAACCTTAGGCAAATCATTTAATCAAAGGGATGATGAAATGATAATTGGCATGTGGGATTTTGAGTGGATTTGGGCTAATCGAAGTGATTTAGCTCATGGGCTTGATTTTGTGCCTTTAAATTTGGGGTAAACTCGGGCTTGAGTTCGGGTTAGGTTTGGGTCAAAATTTGGGCTAAGTGAATGTTGAGTTTGGTTTAGGAAAGTGTTATGAAGACTTTGGAAAAGATTTGGAGTGATTTTGAATTGAATTGGATGATCAATTTGGTGGATTTGGACATAGGGTCAATTTTAAGCTTTAAAGGCAAATTTGAAATTTTTCAAATTGAGTTAAATTGACAAAATTGGGGTATGTGGTAGTTGAACAAAATGATGTGGAGAATATTTTAGAATTTTTGGGATTTTTTAGACTTTTTGGAATTTTTGAAATTTTTAGCTATGAAGGGCATTTTGGTAATTTTGGAGAGTTTGGGGGTAAGCGGTCAAAAGGCTGAGTTAAAGGCTCGAGGTAGTTTAGAAAGAAATTTGGAGTCAAATAAAAGTGTCCGGGGTCATTTTTGATTTATGTGGAAGGTTTTATGAATCCCGGAGCGTTTTTTAAGTATTGGTTATTTTGGCTGCGAGGGGCCCAAAGGTAGCTCAGAAGTATGACATGTTTACAGTCAAACTTCTAGATTTGAGAGAGGAACGCTCTGGAATGATTTTTTTGGGAGCTCGGGTGAGTGCGAAGTTTTGAGTTTCGGGACCCTTTTTAGGGGCAATTTGGTAATTTTGGGAGAGTTTAGGGGCCGGGGGTTAAAAATTGAAATTTTGGGAAAAAAGAAGATTGATTAAATGTGAGTAAAATGAAACCATTTTGGTTGAGCCATGAAGTCATGTTAAGCTCACAAAAGCCATGAGAGGACTCATTTTAGACATTCAATATGTTGTTCCTAACCCTCTTAACCAGGGGCTTAGGGATTGAGGTCCATCCATATGAGTTACCTACATGAGTCGTGGAGCCAAGTCGGGTAAGAGTGGTTTTAGGATTTGGAATGTGTGTGAGAGTGTGGTGTGTGCAAGCTGAACCTCACCAAGACCAGACCTCTCAGGGTAATCCTAAGGCCAAAGAGTCATATAGGAAACTCATCCTTTAAACCTTCACATATTGGTTTTAACCCTCCAGGTGGCCTGGGGGTTTACAATCAAACATGTGGGATTTGAAGGAAGTTAAGAAGTGTTTGAATTTCTAAATGGTGGGTTCCATTTCTAGTCCTCTAGGATAGTCAAAGGGAAAACCTATGGCTAGATCCTAAGAACTAAGGAGAGAGAGATCATACCTCACCAAAAATAAGGTCAACATTAACATCCAAAACCCTTCATGAAATTCCCCTAAACCAAATTGAGCCACCAATTGACCCTAATTTGAACCCAAGTCTCACCTAAATCTAACCCAAGTTAAAATCCTCAAATTTGCCCTAAATATGTCACATGCCCAAATGTCACCAATGCCCTAACCCCAAAATTTCCACCTAATTTCTATCCAAAACACTTCATGACATTCTTCTAGACCAATTTGAATCATTAATTGAACCCTAGCCAAACTTTAACCTAACGTAAACCCAAGTTAGCCCAAATTGACCACATGACCAAATTCCACCAAATTGTCCCTCAAAACCAATTCAAAATCACTCCAATCCTTTTATAAACTCTTCATGATAATCATACACACAAATCTAAACAATCAATTGGACCCAACCTAAGCTCAAACCTAACCTAACCTAACTTGAACCCAAAGTCCCCAAAATTGAACAAAATCCAAAATGTCACCCAAGCCTAGCCAAATTGACCAAGCCAAGCCTCTCACAGTCATCAAGTGGACTCTGAGAATCACCCAAGATCCACTTAGCCTAACCTAGTTGGGTCATGGACCAAAGGTCCCGTAATTTGTGGGATCTCCTCCCATTTATGGCTAAACCATATATTGCCTTACCCAAAGCTTTCCCCAAATCAATTAATCACCTTAATGACTTGCCTAACTGACCATCTGAGCATCTCCCCTGGCCTGGTCGGCTGGCATAGTCTTTGGAGGAGCCAATACCGAGAGCCACACTTCCTCAAATTGAACCCAAATTAACCACCCAATGTGTCCAACTCTGATTGGTTGGTTGCGCCGCACAACACTCCACCTCAGCAAGCTAATGAACACATTACAACCCTAACTCCCACTGTCTATAGCCAATTTCCCAGCTCAATTCCAAGTTGAAAGTAGAACACAATTCACAGCAGCTCTACACTGCACCAAATCCAAATTAATCGTGCCCACACCATCACCAGAGCTAACAAAGATGATCCCTTACCAACGCCCCATCACAGAGCCCCTCTAGCCTAGTCTTCCATCAATGCCTCCAAATCAATCTGATCGAACTTCTACTTGGATAATTCACCACTTCCAGGAGGTACCTCGGAGTCCTCTGAAGCTTCTACAAGCATCTGATTGAGGTCTCACCTCTCAGACAAAGGTATTGAACTCTCACCTCAGTCCGAGCCTATTTTGATTCTCCATGCATGTACACTATATTTTATACAGTATAAGCCGTATAGATGGGTTCGTCTAGGTCAGATGTGTCTATAGGAACAAACTCGAAATGATTTGGTTGAGTCTAGCTCGAGATCTTAAAGTTAAAGTGTGACGATTCACGGGTTAGGTCATTTGGGGACGAAGACCAGGAGCCGTCTGATCACACGTGTATTCAGTGGAGGGCTCTGATTGCACTTGACAGAGGAGTGGTACATAAAGTGCGGATGTGTGGCTGCTCAGTTAGATGGCGGCATCAAATGGAGGAGCTCCACATGGAGCTTTTGAGCTGTCAAGGATGAGTTGGATGTCGCGTGCTTAAGTAAGAAAATAGGTTATTTAATGTATTTACTTAATTCAAAAACCTTTAAAAATACATAACTTGGTGTATAAAAATCACAAAAATAAAATAAAAATACCCTCATGCTCAGTGAACAAAGGAGAATAATTTGAAACAAAAATAAAAATTATTTGTTATATATTTTAATTTTAATAAATTAAATACCCTCTGTTGTATTTTAAATATATTTAGCTAAATATAATTCACCATGGCAAGAGTGGCTTGTAAGCTATGTGTTTAGAGATCTTCTCTGATTTTACCAAGGTCAGGGGGCATCTCTAGTCAGAGATCCCTATTTTCAAGTTAATCCTCTATGTTCTAGTATAAAAATTATAATAATTAAAATATTGATCAGAAAAATACAAAACTTATTTTGGTAGGTTTATTGTGATGAGAGGACATTAGAAAAAATATAAAACTAATTTAACTCATTAAGAATGACCCTAATTGTAATTAAGCCCCAAAAATGAAAGACAATTAAAATGGTTAAAATATATATGCAAAAAGAACAAAAATGATTTTCCACTGTAAATAATTGTCAGGGGAACTCCTCATAAAAATTTGAAGTCAATTGGAACTAATTTGATCATTAAAATAGATTTTATTAGTGAAATGACAATTTAGGAATTAAAATAATTATAATAATAAAAATATAAGGAAAAAATTTATGAAATTTGTTTTAGGAGTTCTCGATAACCAGAGGAGTCTAAAAAAATAAAATTGGAACTAAAATAAATATTTCATTTTTAAGTTATATTTTAATATTTTAATAATTTGAAAATAATTAAAAATTCATAAAAATCACAAAAATGTTAAAATAAACTAAAATGTCACATTTGCTATCCGGATCACTTGGGAGCAATTAAAATAATTTTCGTAATTTTTTAAGTGAAGAGATTAATTTTTAATGGCTAAAAATGAATTTCTTTTTTCACTAAAATAATTCTAATAATTTAAATATAAATCACAAAATATGAGATTTATTTCTCCGGGTTCCCTGAACTTAGAGAGATTTAAAAAAAATATAAAACTTAACTTTTCACTTATATAATATTTTATATTTAATGAATACTGAAAACAAACAAATAATTCTAATTATTAAATTAAACTTAAAAAATCATGAAAATTGGTCCAGGCGGTCCTCCGACCTATGTGAACCTCCAATACATTTTTAAGAACATATTCTTTATTTTTGTTGAGTTATTGAATTAATATTGAAAATTCCTATTTTGCATTAAAATAATTATAAAAATTAAATTAAAATCATAAAAAATAATATTTTCTCCTCTGATGATTTAATTGACCCATGAGTGGGATAACATAAATATTTCAAAGTCATTTGAGTTGAATTTAATGAATTATGAAGTGATAGGCCTTATAGGGGCAAAATTGTAATTTTGAAATTTAAGCCTTAATTAAATATTTAGGCCTAATCAAAGGGAAATGGGTAATTAATGATCATAATTGACATATCTAGATGTCTGGAATACAAGAGACTTAATGGTAGAAATCAATCTCACATTTCTCATTTCTTAAATTAAGGAAATTTGGAAGACAATTAAAATTAAATGATACTAAGGTGAGGTGTTTGACTTTAGAAGATAATAATTCACCCATTTAAAAGCCCTAGTCAATGGTTTAATGATACTTCAATATTTTATAAGAGTTAAGATCACAAAAACTCAATATTCCTAAAACTATAAACTTACACATTAAGTCTTAAGGGCTTGGTAGTGAATTAGGTTTAATCAAGATTTGACTTAGTGAGGTTTAGAAAATGAAATATAATCAATATTAAACACTTTGGAATACCACAAGCCCAACTCTAAAATTAAATTAGCTAAATCTCCTAATCAAATCAATTTGCTCCTAAAGGATCTTCACCCACATAATTTATAAATGAAATATCATCTGATGGTTACCCCACTCTTTGGGATGACTAAAACATCAAGATTCATTGAACATAAGGGTATAAAATGGATGAATTATTCAACAACATAATAAGATAAAACAAACTCGAGATGATTCAAAAGGTTGTGAAATGTCCAGGGTATTGCCACGGACCTCTTCATAATCTTTTGGATATCTTGGAGGACGATTGAACATATTATATTTTGTTTAAGAAAATCATCCTCACAAATAAACAAATAGGAATCCACCAAGTTATGACATAAGATTTGGTAGGTACATTTTAAACCTGTTTTTCCTGTTTATGGCATGCAATTTTAAATTCTCTGCAAAATTATATTTGTTGAAAAAAGCTAATTTTTCAGTTGGAGTGCGAGAAGAGGACTGATACGCTTTTACAGTTTACAGTATTTTATTTTCCTGCTTTTACTTTACTGTATTTTTTACCCACTTTTTAATATGTATGCAATTTATGTTTATAGCAACGGCACCAAAAACTTGATTCCGCTTTAAATATAGATATATGATTTAATATATAATGTGGATTCTACGCAAGTATACGTATCGTATCAAGTAATACAGTGCTTTAGTGGAGTCTCGGTTATCGATCCCACAGTGAAGTTTTTAACGTGATTTGTTATCGCCTAAAATTAAAGGAATTACTTACTAATAAAGTGAACGTAAATTCAAAGTAACTATAATAAACTAAAGTAAACTAATGCTTCGAAATAAGTTGATTTAAATAATTTAGAAAAAGTATCCTTCTCCTTGTTTTTAGAAAATTAAGTGAAATGATGAATTTAAATAGAATTTTTAAATTGTATCGTGACAAACAGAGCATTCCTATTCTTTACCCTTTGGTCCAGTGCAAAGAACATCGACTAATCCTATGTTTGATTACCGAATCCGCGGCTAGGCCGGGAGGATACCGGCCGCCACTTCAGAGCTCCCACGTTCCCTTACCCGAGGGCTAACATCTACACTTCAGCCTTCAAACAAGAGGACCGAATCGAGTATTTTAGTCCGTCACACTAAAATATCCAATTCTACGTCCGATAATTAATATTTCCCTATTTATTTCGCACCCGCCTTCCAAGGCTTTCGACTTCCCGAATATTGGATGTAATTTTTACTATAGTTGATAATTCAACATATTTTAACTACTCAATCGTCGTATTGAAAGTAAATTAAGTTTTAAGTAAAAATTATCACAACTTATTTATATTATATTAAGTGCTTCTATTTAATTTCATCAATCCGCATAATTTTCATAAACAAGGAGAAAGACTAAGAAAACTACTCGTAATGCATGTGAATAAAACAAAGCATGAATTTCATTTAAAGTTAACAACAATAAACAAAGATACTTATCTTAATTTCCTCCCTAAGCAGTACCTCAAGTTCCTTTCGACTTTTCCTTCTAGTACAAAGAAACTAAATAAGCACTCAATTAAACTAATGAACTCACTAAACACACTCAAACTAAATTAAACTCACACAAATGACACTTAAGACACTAGAAATGGACACACGTAAGACTCAAAAGACACACTAAGACACTAGAATTCGGCCTCTATTTATAGAGGTAGCAAAGGTCTAAGGGGTGCTTAAACACCTCTTCAAAAGTGTCCAGTGTTCAATGTATATGCATTTTCAACTAGCTCGCTGTCGGCGGAAACGACCTCGCCGTCGGCGGGCTTCTAGAAGGTCTTCAAACCGCGCGATCTCGCCGTCGGCGGGCTCGAGCTCGCTCGTCGGCGAGGTAGTTATAATTCCTTCGTAAATTTCTCTCATGATCTCGCCGTCGGCGAAGTAGTTATATTTGCATGAATTTCCTCCTTTTTTATCCAAATTTGCTCCATTTCATGTTTTTTGCTTCTATCACTTATAAATCTTCATTCTCGCAATAAAATAAAGAAAATATCTTTCTTTAAAGTGCAATTTCATCAAAAATAGATATGAATTTCTTGATGTATTTTTCTCGATCAAAATCCTCCAAACTTAATTATTACTCGTCCTCAAGTAATTTTAATACTAAATAAAAATAATGATTTCTATAATAGAATTTTTCAACTCAAATAATATATGAATTAATTTTAAATAACATTATAATAAAGTTAAATAGAAATATTTCTAAGTAATTAAATTAACTTTATAGAGATAAGATTATTTAGTTATAAGGTCTAAGATTTCTAGCTTTCTATTTAATTCAGGAATGACTATATTAAAAATAATAAATTACTTAAGATATTTAGATGATAGGAAATTTAAGAAAACTCTATTTAGTAAAATACTAATCCACAAATATAAGTTTAGAAATATAATTAAGTTTTACCTTTTAGGTTGAATCCATTGAAGCCAATTTTTAATAAGGCATATCCTCAAGCTTCTCCTCACTTTATGTTTTTCTTTTCTTTTCTTTTCTTTTCTTTTTCTTTTTCTTTTTCTTTTCTTTTTATTTTTCTTTTTCTTTTTCAAGTGAGGATATCGTATCTGGATAACTTCGTTAATAATTTTGAACTTCAATTTCTCTTCCTAAATTTGAAACTTAAAATATTTCTTCGCTTATATGTATTTCATACCTTTACTTCATTGAGTTTCTATCCTTTCTTTTTCATCTATATACTTAAGAATTTCCAATTTTTAGAATATAATTTCTCTTACTTTAAATAGTTTAGTATATTCTTATTCCTTTTAACTAAATATCTTATTCCATTAATTAATTGAATTATTAGAAATATTTTCTTTAACTTTATATAATAATTAAATAAAGTAACTCATATTTATCGAATCGAAAATTACTATAGAAAATCATTTAATAATAATTTTTGAAAATAGAAATTAAGAACAATTTTAATAATTAAATTTGTATTTTTACCTTCCCCCAAACATAAATTTTTCTATCTATACTACATAGTGAAAAAGGGAAAGTATATAAATAAAATTCATCATACCTTTGGGCTTTAGGTATTTCTTTCTTCGAAATTTTCGCATGCTTTTTCATTACTTACGTAACTCGTATCGTTAGTATTCTTCCACATATAATATTTAAAAAGAAAGTGCAGGGATGGAAATTTTTAAAATAAGTATCAAACATAACAAAGAAAACTTAATTTGTTACTACGCATACATTTACAATTTAAACAATATATTAAAGAAAGACTAACATCCTAGATATATAAAAATTTGCAACTAATTTAACACACATAAGAAATTTAATATCACTACTCAAGCAAACAAACAACATATCAAGTCCAAAGTCCACAGAAAGTACTAAAATATTACACACAGAAATAATAAAGTTTGCAAAACAACAAATCTAAACAAACCAAACAAACTAAACAAAGACTCTAATCTTCTACATTAAAATCCCAAACTATGTCGTCTCCCTGATCTCCAGGCCGAGAAGGCTGAGCAGGCTGGTACTGTGAATAACGGGTGCACTCAGGAAAGACAACATCTAAATCACCACTCCTATATCGACGCTCAACTTCATGGTATGCAATCTCGTACTCTGAGTGTCGCTGGAGATATTCGCTATCATAATCATGTCTTCTCTCCAAGCCTTCGATCCTTTGATCTATATGCTTAAATCTTCTTTCCATATTTTCTCCAAATAACTCAAAACTCTTTCTACTCAGGGTTAACTCATTCATCGGATCTTCAAGGGTAGGAGTGGTGTACCGAGGGGTGGTTCATAACTAGTAGAGGGTATATCTCTACTTGAAGAAGGTACATAATCCCTTGTCCCGCATCTCCATCCTTCGTGGGATTCATATTTCTTTATAAGTAGCCTCGAGTAAGGGGTTTCATAGTGCTCTATCCATTCCTCATCATCTCTCGCCTCTACCCTGCATAATCGGCAAAGTGCATAGATAAGACTGGGATGTCCTAGTCCTCCTCCACTTTCATTTCTAAGCAGTGGTTAATACGTTTTATATATAATATTTCCCACATTAATACTCTTCGGTTCCGAATACGTAAATTCGGAATCGTTTATCTCTCGTTACCTCACTATGGTGGTAGGTAGGTAACAAAGTAGAACAAATAAAATAATGTCATGCTTTAATGTTGCATTTAGCATAGAAAGAGGGAAGTTTACCCGTTCCCGTCGCTTTATCTTCCAGACTCCTTTCCCATCAGTGAAAAAGTCGATCACCTCTTCCAGTGGTCCTTCCATAGTTCCAAAAGTTTCAAACTCGCTGGTGTAGGTGTCTCGAACTTCATAATAAGCGTTTATTCTAGCAACGTTGAAATCTACAAAAAATCCTCTAACCCTAACCGGTGCATCTTCATCCTGTGTTAAGTTCGTATAAAATTCCTTCACAACTTCTACAGCTGCTATGTTGGTCACGTAACAGAAGTTTTCCCATCCTCGCTCCTTTATAACTGGCTCTACTTCTCCTCATGGATTCTTGAAAACTCGATCTTGTATGCACTTTCTTGCTTATATGTTTTGAAAATATCGCGTTTGTGCTCTCGCATTAATGAATCGGGTTTCGTCATAATCTATTCGTCGCTTTTGTCGCGGAGTCATTTCTCGATCCGTGAAATTTACAAAAATTTTAACTAAACTCCAAAATATTACTAAGAAGGCTTCCTACAACAACTAAAATCCATTTAAATCAATTTCTATGAAATTCTTCCAAGTATTTTCTTCACATTTCAAAATTTTTCAAAATATCCCAATGTAGAAGAAATTCATGGTGAAAATCAAAAATTTTTGCATAGGAGTGAAGCTCTTACCAAGGAAGATGAAATCCGGTGTCAAAAAGTGTTGAAATCGCTTCAAATCCAAGATCTCTCAAGCCCTAGGTCGGTTTTTTCGAAAATTCGAGGAAATCGATGATGAATAGTGTCTGGTCGACCGGTCAAATATAGTGTCTTTTCGTGTTCTCGCTCGTCGGCGAGGTTTTCTCGCCGTCGGCGAGCTAATTAATTCCATAAGGCAAAAGTTTCGGAAAATCCGCCGTCGGCCGAGCTCGGTCTCGCCGTCGGCCGGGTTTTCGCCTGTCGGCGAGATAATTCTCGCCGTCGGCGAGGTTCCAAAAAATTTTCAATTTTTGAAATTCGTTAATCATTTTCAACCTCGAATTGCCCTTAATCAATCTTCCGATCACTTAATTTAATAAAAATACGAAGATTATATACTTATACTCACAAAAAGTCACACAACACAAACAATATAACTTTATAAATGAAATCCATGAAACTTACAAATTTCACACTAACAACTTCACACATAATTAACTTAATTGTTCAAATCCATAATACTCAGCATCGCAATCCAAACCACAACACTCTAAATGCTGAGACATAACAATTTACAAATAATCTCATCAAATCTGAGATGATCAAATCAAAGTTCGACTCATAATAAAACTTAACTCTAAATCAAACACACATATATATACAAATTTAACATAAATATAGAAATCTTTCCTACTCTTCAGTGTCTGAACTAACATCTTCTTCGATATTTCCGACGCGACGCGAGTGCACAAATAAATCGAGAAAGGCCCGAAAGGAATTCGCAGTAGATTCTTCATTAATCCATCCTTTCGTCTTAAGTAGATGAATAAAACCGGCCTCCGGATGTCCAAGATGATCAAAGTGCTCCTTCATTCTCCAATCAATATGATCAAACATATCGTAGATATTGTCAATGGAATTCATCACATTTTGCAATTTTTTCTCCAATCCTTTAATCTTCTTCGAATGAAATTAGTCTTATCGATAAAGGGCCTTGCTAAAGGATTGTTCCGTGATGCTCTATCGAAATAACGGTGATCTCATCATTGTTATCCAAAGTGGGAAACATATCGGTAGGATCCAGGGTTTCCATGGTAAAAGTACTTTTTCCCAAGCCTCATAAGAAACTTGGTACTGACTGCAAAAAGCAAATATAGTAGATGGGTGTCCAAGTCCATGCACTGACCCATGCACAATTAATCCCAATGTAGACTTTACTATTATTGATCCAACATCGATAGGTAATCCAATTCGAATACAGTAGTTTAAAATAACGCATTCCTTCGAAACTTTATTTACTCTCATGGTAGGTAATAATTTTGATGATATAAAGAAATGTCGATGCTTTCGAGATATGGTTTAGAAGTGATGCGTGAAAACCGACATACACGTCTTCTCGTAACTCCCAATCATCCAGCTTCATCGCCAGTATCTATAGATTTCGTTCATATTGTATCTCAAGGCACAAAGTCGAATAATGACAAACGAGGTATTTTCTATGAAAACAATTCATTTACTCGTCAGGAGTAAATGTTACCCATCTTCCTCTCGACGTACACATTTTCATTGTTGATCGCATATAAATTGTAGTAAAACTCTTTAACTACCGGTATAACTACAAAGGAAGTTGTATAACAAAATACCTCCCAATGCCGCCGTGCGATCATTTCTTCGATTTTTGTAAGTAGCATTCTCTACTCCTCTATCGACGAATCCTCTTCTTCGATAAGGCTTTTCTTCATCAAGCCTTTATCGAAGATTCGTCGTGCCTCCGAACCGACGAATTTTCTCCGGTTGAAAACTTCGGCTTTTGTGGTTTCTAGAATTGGAGGCCATTTTGGATGGAATGGATTGGTCTCTAGTCGTTCCTAAGAAAGAAAATGGTGTAAAATCGGATTTGGAATAATTTCTTAAGAAGGAATGGCTTAGATCAGTCCAAAACCGCACGAAAAATCTTTAAGAAACCAAATTATTAACTGCCTCGCCGTCGGCGGGAAGTTCCTCGCCGTCGGCGACTTAGTTATAAACCGAATGAGTAATGGTCCACGATCTCGCCGTCGGCGGGCTCGAGCTCGCTCGTCGGCGAGATTCGTAAAAATTGCCCGTTTTCGCTCCGGTCCGAATATTTTCTCGATCTCATCCAATAAGTTCAATTTTTGTGATGATTCTAATAAAAATTTGAGTAAGTAAGATTTATTTTAATAATATGCACTCACTAATATGTAGATATTTAAAAATAAAAGACTATTATGGGTTGCCTCCCATAAAGCGCTTGGTTTAACGTCGTCGACTCGACCTAATTCGGCTAGTGTTCGAGTTGACTAAGCATTAAAACCTCTTTAAAATTCGGTCATCTATTTTCGAAATATGGTTTTAATCTATGTCCATTTACTTTAAATCTATGTCCCGTTTTTGGATCTTCAATTTCTATAGTTCCATATGAAAATATTTGAGTTATGGTGAAAGGTCCTAACCATCGAGATTTCAATTTCCTAGAAATAATTTCAATCTAAGTATTATAAAGCAAAACTTTCGTTTCGGTTCAAAATTTCTCCGATTAATCTTCCGATCATGCCATAATTTCATCCTTTCTTTATAAATCCTATCATTATCATATGATTCATTCCTTAATTCTTCCAATTCATTTAATTGCAACAATCTCTTCTCACCAAGTCTTCTTTCATATTATAATTAAATTCTTTAATCGCCCAATATGCTTTATGTTCTAATTCAACTCGGTAAGTTGCAAGTTTTTCCATATATAAGCCTATGAGGAGTCATTCCAATCGGAGTTTTATAAGCAATTCCGTATGCCCATAATGCAGTTGTCTAGTCTTATAGCACTGCGTCGATCTATTAGGATTTACGACTTTTCTAATATACGCTTAATCTCTAGATTAGAAACTTCGACTAATCCACTAGTTTGTGGATGATAAGCTAGCTGATATCTTATGCATAATATTATATTTTTCTACTAGTTTGTGAATATATTTGTTTCTAAAATATGTTCCTCCGTCGATGATAATTACTCTCGCATTCCAAATCTAGTAAAAATATTTTTCATTAAAAATTTTGAAACACTTTTAAGCATCACACCTAGATAAAGCTTCGTGCTTCAATTCATTTGGAAACATAATCAACAACTACTAATATATATGAGTTTCCGAATGACTGAATAAAAGGTCCCATGAAATCTAATCCCCAAACATCAAAAATTTCAACTTCTAATATAAAATTCGTATCATTTCATTTTTTCGATATGTTTCCTACTCTTCGGCATTTATCGCGAGTTTTTATATATCTATATACATCTCTAAATAGTAGTAGCCAGCATAATCCAGTATTGTAGAATTTTATATGCAGCTTTATCCGTCCCAAAATGTCCTCCAAATTCAGAGTCATGACATTTTTGAATAATTGGTTCAATTTCTTCATAAGGCACGCATCTTCTAATAATTAGATCCTTACATTGCTTATATAAGTATGGTTCATCCCAAAAATATGATTTAGTATCGTGAATGAATTTTTTTTGTTATTGCAAAGTTAACATATGTGGTAAAATGTCACTTACAATATAATTTACTATATCAGCATACCAAGGTAATTTCCACTCATTTATATTATAAAGTTGTTCATCAGAAAAACTGTCTAAAATTTCATTATCAATATTAGATAATTCATGATTTTCTAATCTTGATAAATGATCAGCAATTTGATTATCGCTTCCTTTTTGTTAATTATCTCAAAATCAAATTCTTGCATTAATAATATCCATCCGATTAATCTTGGTTTAGAATCTTTCTTTTCGCATTAAATATTTTATAGCAGAATGATCGGTATGCACAATTCATTTAGTTCCTATAAGATAATGTCGAAATTTATTAAAAGCATATACAACTGCTAATAATTCTCTTTCAAGAATCGTATAATTTATCTCAAAGCATCATTTGTAGTTTTACTAAGATAATATATAACTTTAAAAATCTTATCATATCTTTGCCAAGAATCGCTCCTATAAGATAATCACTAGCATCACACATAAGCTCAAATGGTTTCTCCCAATTAGGTGAAACTATTATAAGTGTCGTAATTAATTTATCTTTTAATAATTTGAAAGCATTCGAGCATTCAATTGTAAATTCAAATTTCTTGTCCTTTTCAAGAAGTTGGCATGTAGGCTTAGTAATTTTTGAAAAATCTTTAATATAACGCCTATAAAATCCAAAGATGTCCAAGAAAATTTCTTACCCCTTTTACCGTAGTTGGAGGTGGTAATTTAGCTTATTACTCGAATTTTTGCAGGTCTTACTTCCATGCCTTTTCTCGAAATTTTATGCCCTAATACAATGCCGCTCGTAACCATAAATCGACATTTCTCCCAATTAAGAACTAAATTAGTTTTCTCACATACTTCAAATACTTTTTCAAGATGATTTAAGCATGTGTCAAATGTTGTTCCAAATACAGAGAAATCATCCATAAATACTTCTATTCCATTATCAATTAATTGACTAAATATAGACATCCTACATCTTTAAAATGTTGCAGGTGCATTACATAATCCAAAAGGCATTCTTCGAAAAGCGAAAGTTCCATAAGGACTAGTAAATGTAGTTTTATCTTGATCCTCAGGAGCAATTTCTATTTGATGATAACCGGTATATCCATCTAAGAAACAAAAATACTTATGTCTGGCTAATCTATCTAACATCCGGCCTGTAAATGGTAAAGGGAAGTGATCTTTTCTAGTGGATGTGTTTAATTTTCTATAATCAATACATATTCGTCATCCAAGAACTTGTCTTATAGTGGATAAGATCATTATTTTCATTAGCTTTGACAATACCCCTCCTTTTTTAGGTACACGATGAATTGGGCTTACCTAAGCATCGTCGTAAATAGTGATATATAATATCATTATCTAACCATTTTAAAATTTCTTTCTTGACTACTTCTTTCATTATCGGATTTAATCTCCTTTCATGGATCGGCTTTAGTGTTTATGTTCATTATCTAAAATAATTCCGTGCATACGTATCAAGGACTAATTCCTTTAATATCTGCTAAAGTCCAACCAAAAATTTTCTTATATTTTTTTAACGTATCTAAAAGTTTTTATTCTCGAGATTCATTTAATTCGGATGAAATAATAACCGGTAGAGTCGAAGAATTACCTAAGTAAGCATATTTTAAATGATTAGGTAACATTTTTAACTCAAGTTCGGGAGGTTTAATAATCGATGGAACTATATTTTTTTCAAGTATTTTCCGTGTTATCCAAAAATTCAAATTTTCTCGAATATAATCTAGTTCTTCATTTATCTCGCATTTTTCAATTAATTCAATATTTTCTTTTTCTAATTTTTCTTCATAATATTCTTTAAAATGTTCTTTTCGTAAATGATCAAGTACTTCCATTCGAAAACACTCATCATCTTTTTCTAGACAGCAGATATTTCATTGATTTAAGCAATATTAAAAGTTACTTTTTGGTCATTTATTCTCATAGCTTAATTCTCCTTTCGAACATCAATCATAAGCTTTTCCAGATGGCTAAAAATGGTCTTCCTAAAATGATAGGAATTTCTTTATCTTCTTCCATATCTTGAACAATAAAATCTACAGGGAAGATAATTTATCCACTTTTACTAATACATCTTCAATAACTCCCTTAGGATATGTAACGTAACTGGCCACTTAACTCGAAGAGTTACTAAAGTAGGTGAAATTTCTCCCAATCCTAATCTCTTAAAAATTGATAGAGGCATTAGATTGATGCTTGCTCCTAAGTCACACAAAGCTTTTCCATGAATTTTTCTCCAATAAGCACAGTGGTATAGTGAAACTACCGGATCTTTAATTTTTCGAGAAGTTTTTTTAATAATAAAGACTACACTCTTCACTAAGTCGCAACCATTTCATTATCGATAAATTTTCTTTTTTTATTTAGAATATCTTTCATGAATTTTACATAGTTTAGCATCCGTTCTAAAGCTTCTACGAAAGGAATATTTATCGTTAATTTCTTCAAAATTTCAAGGAATATAAAGAATTGTTTGTCTTTTTTATGTTGAATTAGTCGTTGAGGAAATGGTAGTGGAGGTTTTTCAACGTAAATTTTCATTGGTACTAAAGGATTTTCTAAGTTCGGATCTTGTTGATTCTTTTCTTTTTCAATTTCCACTTCCTCTTTTGACTTTCAAGTTCTTTCGAATTCGAGGTTCTAATTCTTTTCCACTTCGTAATCGTATCGCTTTAATTTGTTCATTTCCCTTGTCTTTAGGATTTATTTCTACATTACTAGGAAATGTTCCAGTATTCTATTATTAAGTGCGATGAATGATATGTCCAAGTTGAGTTTCAATATTTTTGATACTGTTCCTTGATTTTGTAATTGGTTTCCTTGTATTTATAATCGATTTCCTGATTTTGTAAATGTCGACCCATATTTAATATTAATTCTTCTATGATAATTTCTTATCTTTAAATCGTGGGTTATTATTATTAAATCCAGGTGGATAATTAGGTTTATAATTAGGATTTACTTGATTAGATGGATTTCCTAATTGTTGTGTCATATTATTCATCCAAGGTTGATTAGTTGTATTATTATTCCAATTAAAATTAGGATGATTTTTCCATCCAGGATTATAATAATTTGCATAAGGATTATTAGGTCTGTTGTTAATCGCATTAATTGTTTCATATCGAGATCGGGATTCTATAAGTTGTCCGGATAAATTTTCTTCTGTTATAGTTGGAGAGTAATTCATTCCAAAATGATCTATTTTTTTAGATATAGCGAGTAATTTGTGAAGCTAACATAGTATATCGCATCATTTTCATGAATACTAGCTATTTTTTTCGCATTCATTCTATCACGAGCTATCAAAAATTATTTGTTGTCATTTCTTCGATTAGTGCATGAGCTTCATCAAATGGTTTCGACATTAATGATCCTCCAAAGAATAAGATCGTTGATCGATCTTAAAGATCCTACTAATCCATTATAAAAAGTTTGATAATTAACTAATCCGGTAACGCATGATGCGGGCATTTCCTAAGAAGTTTTTTAAATCTCTCTCAAGATTCATATATCGACTCTCCATCAAACCGACTAAAAGAAGTTATATCATTTCTAAGCTTAGCAGCTTTAGATGGTGGAAAATATTTGGATAGAAATTTTCGTGATAATTCTCCCCAAGTTTTAATAGATCCAGATGCTAATGAATTTAACCACATTTTCGCTTTATCGCTTAAAGAAAAAGGAAAAAGTCTAAGTCTAATAAAGATCGTTGAGATACTCCTTCATATTTGAAAGTAGCACATAGTTCTAAAAAACTAGAAGATGTAAATTAGATCTTCGTAGGTGAACCACTAAATCGATTGTTTTGTACTCATTTGGATAATTGCGAGTTTAAGTTCGAATGAATTAGCAGCCTACATCGTGGTTTTGAATAGTTAAATGAATTTCATCTTATGTAGGGTCGGCATAATCTCGGAATGGTCTTGGTTGTTTGATATTTTCATTTTCGGTATATTTGCCATTTGTGTTAAATTTATAATTTCTCTTTTTTGTTTTCTAATTCTTTTAATCGTACGCGCTAATTTCGAATCGTAAGGTATTAAATTTTCGTTTCCAAATTTTCGTATACAATTTTATAAAATAAAATAGTCCAGTTACTTTAGTAAATAATTTCTTTACTTCCCTAAGCAATCAGCGCCAAAAACTCGATCTAATTTTTAATATGTATGCAATTTATGTTTATAAAGAACGGCACCAAAAACTTCGATTCCGCTTTAAATATAGATATATGATTTAATGTATAATGTGGATTCTACGCAAGTATACGTATCGTATCAAGTAATACAGGGCTCTAATGGAGTCCTCGGTTATCGATCCCACGGGAAGTTTTTAATGATTTGTTATCGACTAAAATTAAAGGAATTACTTACTAATAAAGTGAACGTAAATTCAAAGTAACTATAATAAACTAAAGTAAACTAATGCTTGAAATAAGTTGATTTAAATAATTTAGAAAAAGTATCCTTCTCCTTGTTTTTAGAAAATTAAGTGAAATGATGAATTTAAATAGAATTTTTAAATTGTATTGTGACAAAAGGAGCATTTCTATTCTTTACCCTTTGGTCCAGTGCAAAGAACATCGACTAATCCTATGTTCGATTACCGAATCCGCGGCTAGCCGAGAGGATACCGGCCGCCACTTCGTAGCTCCCACATTCCCTCACTCGAGGGCTAACATCTACACTTCGCCTCTCAAACAAGTAGGACCGAATCGAGTATTCTAGTCCGTCACACTAAAATATCCAATTCTACGCCCGATAATTAATATTTCCCTATTTATTTGCACCCGCCTTCCAAGGCTTTCGACTTCCCGAATATTGGATGTAATTTTTACTATAGTTGATAATTCAACATATTTTAACTACTCAATCGGCGGATTGAAAGTAAATTAAGTTTTAAGTAAAAAATTATCACAATTTATTTATATTATATTAGGTGCTTCTATTTAATTTCATCATTCCGCATAATTTTCATAAACAAGGAGAAAGACTAAGAAAACTACTCAAAATGCATGGGAAAAAACAAAGCATGGATTTCATTTAAAGTTAACAACAATAAACAAAGATACTTATCTTAATTTCCTCCCCAAGCGTACTCTCAAGTTCCTTTCGATTTTTCCTTCTAGTACAACAAACTAAATAGCACTCAATTAAACTAATGAACTCACTAAACACACTCAAACTAAATTAAACTCACACAAATGACACTTAAGACACTAGAAATGGACACACTAAGACACTAGAATTCGGCCTCTATTTATAGGGGTAGGCAAAGGTCCAAGGGGTGCTTAAACACCTCTTCAAAAAGTATCCAGGTTCAATGTATATGCATTTTGAACTAGCTCGCCGTCGGCGGGAAACGACCTTGCCGTCGGCGGGGCTTCTAGAAGTTTTTCAAACCGCGCGATCTCGCTGTCGGCGGGCTCGGGCTCGCTGTCGGCGAGGTAGTTATAATTCCTTCAGAAATTTCTCCTCACGATCTCGCCGTCGGCGAAGTAGTTATATTTGCATGAATTTCCTCCTTTTTTATCCAAATTTGCTCCATTTCATGCTTTTTGCTTCTATCACCTATAAATCTTCATTCCTGCAATAAAATAAAGAAAATACCTTTCTTTAAAGTGCAATTTCATCAAAAATAGATATGAATTTTTTGATGTATTTTTCTGTGATCAATTTTCCTGCTTATAAAACTTGCATGTCAAAACTGAAACATTTAGAATGACCACAAAATCAAAACAAAAGAAAACAAAATATAAGAATACTCAAAATTTAATCACAAACAAAACAAAACCACAATTGCAACTAAATTAAGATGCCTCTTTAGATGATCGGGAATACCTCAGAGGAGGCAACCTACGGCTGCTAACGAGCTTTCCCCGGTCTGAATAAACTTATGGAACTCATTCAGTTGAGTTTAATAAATTCATTTGGACCAAGTGAATCCGAAGAAAATAGTGGTGTTGGAATGAGGGAACCGTGGGATCCTAACCGGTGTCGCTTAATCAACATAAGCATTTTCCCCTTATAAAGATATTAAGACACCTCAATTTAAATATCTCCAAAACATGAAAGTTCTCTGATCTCTTCAATTTAACACTTCTAAAATTAAACCTACTACAATGAGGAGTTTGGAGCATACACAGTGGGCAGCATGGTCATCTTCAATAGCAAAATTTCATTCTTAGAAATAAACAAACAAGTCATAGGACTTCGAGGTAGTTTGCCTAGTGCAGCAAAAACCCTCAATTTATCACTTTAGGCCTTTACACCTCGTGTAATATAAGCCCTAAACTCGTCTTAGAATTCTAAGGTTGTCATCTGATATGACATAAATCCTCCTATCTTTCAAGCTATTCACATGATCAATATCAAGCGAATGTAAGCCTTAATTAATTAAAATTGACAGGATGAAATATTAAATAAATACATCAAATTGAAGCCAAACAATAAAATAATTTAGGAAATCACCAATATTCTTCTTGGAGTTGTGTTTTCCCCTAGCTTTATCTTCCTTTGGATTCCTACAATAATTGTTCCAAATTTGAGCACTCACCTATTGAATTTCCTATTACCACATTACCATGAAAAATCCTACATGTTAGAAGTCATTAAAATAATAATTCTTGATCTAATTTGAGAGTTTTCTTAAATGACTTTGGTTATCTAAGATGTAATTAACTATAGAGGTTTGCCCTTATAGGAAACTTTAATGACCCCAGATTAATATAAACCATATCTAGTTCTTTTGTATTAGATAGGGAAATCTGTCGATCAACATAACAGGTTTCGTAGACCAAGTGGAAGTCATATATTTCTTAGTTTATTTAATTAAGTCGCACTATCAAGTAATGTGTCTATTCTTTAGGATAGATGCATGGCTTGATGTGTAGTACTCGCTTACTTAAACTATTGCATATATGATATCAGTTTGATTTCATGTTTTCAAATTAAAATATTACTTTTCCAAAATTATATTTATATTAAATCGAATATTTTAATGTGTTGACAGCTGCAATTATAAATATGAAGAATCAACTAGAACAAATTACTAACACACTTAGTAATATGCCTCAAGAAACACTTCCTAATAACACTCAAATTATTCCTAAAGATAAAAACAAAGAGCAAGCACAAGTAAAAGCTGTCAAGTTGAGAACTGGTAGAGAATTGGATACTAGAGAGAAAAAAGAGATTGAAGTTGAGAGGGAACACGAGAAAACTAAAAAACATGAAGAAAACGTTCATAAAGATATTGAAAAACCTATCTCTCCAGATCAATATATAAAGACCACCACCTCCATTTCCTCATAGACATAGACAACAGAAGCTGGACCAACAATTTCTTAGACTTCTGTAGATATTTAAAAAGCTAATGATAAACATTCCTTTCGCTGAAGCGTTGGAGCAAATGTCTATTTATGTCAAGTTTAAGAAAGATATCTTAAATAAAAAAGGAAGTTTGAAGATCACGAGATTGTTGCACTTAGTGAAGAATGCAAAACAATAATTCAGAAAAAGTTTCCTAAAAAACTCAAAGATCCTGGTAGCTTCACTATTTCTTATACAATGAGAAAGATTCCGTGGAAAAGTTTTATGTGATTTAGGAGCTAGCATTAATCTTATGCTATTTTTTATGTTTAGAAGGTTAGGCTTTGGAAAGATTTCTCCCACAACTGTAACCCTACAGTTAGCCGATCGATTGATTACTTATCTGAAAGAGTTTATAGAAGATGTACTATAGAATATAGATAAATTTATCTTCCATGTGGATTTCACTGTTTTAGATATGGAGAAATTTAAAGAAATATCAATCATTTTTGGAGATATTTTCTTGTTACTGGATGAGCTATGATAGATATGTAAAATAGAGAGTTAACAATGAGGTTTAATGATCAAGAAGTTACTCTTAATGTGTTAAAGTCAATGAAGTATCCAGAAAAACAAATAGATGATAAATATTACATAATAGACATTATTGATTATTTAATTGATAACCATTTCCAAGAAAGTTGTGAAGTTAAAACAAGACAAAAAGAGCTGGAGTATGAGAATGAAACTGATTTTCAAGATAAATCTAATGAGATAATCACTAAGGATTCAAATTATGTTCAAAAAAAATTTGAGATTTTAGACACTACAAAAATTAGTAAACCTCTTATTCCTTCAATTGAAAAATCTCCTGAACTAGAGATGAAGGTACTCTCAACGCATTTAAAGTATGCTTTTCTAGGTAACCCATCAACATTACCTATTATAATATCCTCCGAATTAAATGAAGATTAAAAGAAAAATTAATGGAAACTTTAAGAAATTACAAGAAAGCTTTTGGAATGATGTTAGCAAAAATTAAAGGAATTTGTCGTTTAATCTATATGCACATAATTCTAATTGAAGATAATCATAAGTCTATGGTAGATTCTCAAACGAGATTGAATCCTATCATGAAAAAAGTTGTAAAGAAAGAAATTTTAAAGTGGTTGGATGTTGGAAATATTTATCATATTGCTGACAGTACTTGGGTTAGTTCAATTCACTGTGTTCTTAAAAAAAGAGGAGTAACAGTAGTTGCAAACGAACGAAATGAATTAATTCCAATAAGATAAGTCATTGGCTGGTGAATCTGTATTGATTATAAAAAATTAAATCTTTCCACAATGAAAGATCACTTTTCTATACCTTTTCTGGACCAAATGTTGGATAGGCTAGCTGAGCATCGATATTTTTGTTTCTTGGATGGATATTTAAGATACCAACAAATACTTATTGCTCCCGAGGATCAAAAAAATACAACATTTATAAGTTCCTACAGGACTTTTACTTTCAAAAGAATGTCGTTTGGTTTATGCAACACACCTACAACATTTCAAAGATGCAAGATATTGATTTTCTGCGATCTAATAGAGAAAGGAATTGCAGTGTTCATGGACGATTTCTCATTATTTGGAACCTCCTTTGAATCATGTTTAGATCATTTAGCTAAGGTTCTAAAATGGTATGAAGAAACAAATTTAGTTCTCAATTGATAAAAATATTAATTAATGATCATAAAACAAATTGTGCTAGGACATAAAATTTCTGATAGTGGCATGGAAGTATATCCGAAAAAATAATAATTTATTGTTGAACTACCTCCTCTTATCTTAGCGAGAGGAGCTAAGAGTTTTAGGACATGTTGGATTTTACAGGCGTAATATTAAAGATTTTTTCAAAAAATGCCAAACATATATGTCATCTTCTGCAAAAAAAAAAAATGTAATTTTTAATTTTAACCAAGACTTCCTAAATGCCTTCAATTTATTAAAGGAAAAATTAATCACCACACATATTCTTGTTTCACACTGTGTTAGGGCAAAAATATGATAAGATTTTTAAAGTTATATATTATGCAGTAAAAGCCTTAATGAAGCTCAAATAAATTATACTACTACTGAAAAATAGTTATTGACAATAGTATATGCATTTAATAAATTTAGATCTTATCTAATTGGAGCTAAATGTAGTTTTCTTACTGATCATCTTATCATAAATAACCGATGCTGAAGAATGATGCAAAACCAAGGTTAATCGGATGGGTCTTTCTGATGCTGGGATTTGACTTTGAAGTAGTGGATATGAAAGGATCTGATAATCAAATTATTGATCATTTATCAAGGCTTAAAAAGGAAAATTATGATAATTTTGAAGATGAGATAAATTAAAATTTTCTTATCGAATAATTATATGCTAATTTTGAGAGGTGTGTTCCATAGTATATTGATATAGTTAACTATATAGTTAGTGATATTTTACCCTACGGATTAACATGCCACCAAAAGAAGAAGTTTATACATGATGTAACATATTACTTTTGGGACGACCCTTATTTATATAAGAAATGTAAGGATCAAGTTATTTGAAAATATTTACCATTTGAAGAAACCCTGGAAACTATTAAAAATGTCATGAATCTGATTTTGGGGTCATTTTAGAGTGGATATAACTGCATTTAAAATTTTTCAATATGAATTTTATTGGCTTACTTTATTTAGGGATACTAATATTTATGTAAAAACAAGTGATAGATGTGAGAGAGCAGACAATATTTCAAAAAGGAATGAAATACACCTAAATTTTACTTTAGAAGTATTAAAATTTTTTATGAGACTATTTATACCATCTTTCGAAAACATGTATATTTTAATAGCTGTGGATTACGTTTCTAAATGGATTGAAGCGGTTACTTTACCCAACGGTGATGCTCAGAGTGTCACAAAATTTTTAAAGAAAAATATTTTTACCATATTTGTAATATCGAGAGTGATCATTACAGATAGAGAAATTTATTTTAAAAATAAAAGAATTGAAAAATTAGCTGAGAGATATGGAATTAAACATAGAATTTTCAGAGCATATCATCCTCAGACCAGTGGTCTAGTTGAAGTGTTTTATCATGAAATTAAAAGAAAATTAGAAATGACTGTAAATCCTAATAGAAAAGATTGGTCTGCTAGACTTGATAATGCATTGGGTCTATAGAATATCTTATAAAACTCCTACAGGAATAATTCCATATAAGCTCATTTTGGAAAGGCTAGTCACTTGCCAGTTGAACTAGAGTACAAAGCTTATTGGGTTGTAATAGAATTTAATTATAATTTTAAAGATGCTAACAAGAAATAATTGTTGCAATTAAATGAGCTTGAGAAAATTAGAAATGAATCTTATGAGAATGCAAAAATTCATAAGGAAAAGATAAAATTTGGCATGATCGGAAAATTTTAAGAAAAGATTTTAAGTATAGAATAAAGGTTTTATTATATAATATAAGATTGAAACTATTTCTCGAAAAACTTAAGTCTAGGTGGTCAAGGTCATTTATTGTCATAAAAGTCTATTCTTGCGATCCTGTGGATATTAAAAATCTGAAAGCTGAAAGAATATTTAAAATGAACAGACACGGATTGAATCCTTACACAAGTGGAAACATGCTTATATTTAATGAAGTGTTGATGCTGCGTTAACCAGAGTTAACATTGGGCACGTCGGGCTGACAACGTTAAATCAAGCGCTTTGTGGGAGACAACTCATGGTTATTTGTGTGTTTGCTAACGAGATTTCCCCAGTTTAAATGAATATAACAACATGTTTAAACTAAGTCAATCCGAAAGAAAATAGTGATACCAGAATGAGGGAACCGTGGTATTCTAACCTGTGTCGCTCTAATTAAATTAAAATCCCCCAAATAAAATAAAAACCACAACTAAAACCAAAAAACATTGAAACATACTTGGTAAAACCTTTTGAACCTTATAACTTAGGATTTCAACTTCAACAAGAAGCTTGGAGCATACATCGTGGGCAGCATGACGAGGACATGCAGAAGGACATCTTTGAGAGAGCAAACAGGTCTACAAAAACAAATCTTATTTTTTAGAATTAAATAACATGTCATAGGACTTCGAGGTAGTTCGTCTAAGAAGACATAAATCCTCACCTGATCTTTAGGCTTCTACACAGTCATACTGAGTAGCATAAGCCTCAACTCATCTTAGAATTTCAATGTCGTCGTCTGATACGATGTAAATTTTTCTATCTTCCAGGCTATTTGTATGATCAGTATCATGCAAATGTAAGTCCTAAATAATAAAATTGACATGATGAAACATTAAATAATTTATCTTCGAAATTAAAGCCAAACCATATGATAGTTTGGGAAGTCATCGAGGTTCTCTTCAGGAACCGCGACATCCCCTAACTTTCTTCCTTTGGATTCCCTAATAACTGTTTTAGCTTGATCCTTCCCCATCTAAACTTCCTACGTCCGACCTTGAAGACCCTAAACTATGAAATTCATGAAGACAATGCCTTTGATATAAATTGAGAGTTTTCTTAGGTGACTTTGATTTTCTAAAATGTAATTAACTATAGGGGTTTGCCCTTATAAGAAACTTGAAGGACCAAGCTTAATATAAATCCTATCTGATCTTTCATATTAGATAGGGGAACTTGTCGGTCAACATAAATGTTTCGTAGATTAAAACAGATGTCATAACTTATATAGTTTATTTAGTTGAGCCTCATCATCAAGCAAATTGTCTATTCTTCATAATAGATGCATAGCATGCAATGTAGTGCTCGTTTATTTAAATTATTGAATATATGGGATCAGTTCGGTCTCATATTTTTCAAAATTAAAATATTACTATGCAAAATTATATGTATGTATATATATATATATATATATATATATATATATATATATATATATATATATATATATATATAATTAAAGCGGGCAATGGGATTTTCATTCCGGCGACCGACAACTTTCAATTTGGCGACTGACACCCAAACTTGGAGTAAACTTGATCACAGGTCCATAAAATATTTGGAAAGGAGTATCGGTGTCTTGACCTTACCACAAATAAGATTTATGTGAGTGTTGGTGTCTCCTTTTTTTAAAGTTTTTTTAATTTTTAACTCGGCCTCCTGTGATGGGGAGCTCGAGTTCTTAGACACTATTCCTTACCCTACTCCCGTGGATGTTCCCCTCACTTCACCTACCATCGAGGAACCCTCTATTTCTTTGGTTCCACACACTTTTCCTACTACCTAGGAGTCCTATGTCCCTTTGGTTCCACTAGCACATCCTCCCACTCTGTGTCTGCACTCGACGCACTTATTATGATGCACTTAGTATGGATCTCATTAACCTCTTGTTGGAATATGAATCCCCTCTGGATGACATCCCCAACACGGCTCCTACTCCAAATGAGGAAGTTAGTTCCTTCAGTAAGGTCAGACATGCTATCTCTATCTCATGATAAACTACGTCTCTCTACACTGATTATCGCCATCCGACATTGCATTTCATACAGCCATGACCAATCATCAGCTTTCATTTACTATTGAGGATACCTTAGCAAACCAAGCCTGGAAAGATGTCGTCATTGAGGAGATGAATGTCCTTTGACAAAACCATACTTGGGATATTGTTGATCTTCCTCGGGGCAAGGAAGTAGTGGGATGCTGATGAATTTTAGCATCAAGTTTAAATCTAATCGATCCTTTGAATGCAACAAGGCACAGTTGGTCGCCAAAATGTATTCACAAACCTAAAAAGTCAACTATGAAGAGAAATTTACTCCAGGTATGGTTTGGAAAAATTCACAGTCAAATTTGTAGGACGTCTAATTCACTCCGGCATCCCACAATTCGGGTCCTCTTATCCCTTGCAGTGAATATGGATTGGCCCTTATTCCGGCTTGATGTAGATAATGCATTCTTGATTGGTGATCTTATAGAAGAGGTATACATGACTCTTCCTCTAGACTTTGACTCCACTGCCTCCTAGGGGCAAGTATGTTGATCGTGAAAATCCCTCTATACATTGAAGCAATCACCACATGCATGGTTCGAGAAATTCTCAAAGGTGGTGGCGGGCCATGGATTCACTACAACAATCGAACCACACCTTCTTCTTTCAACATTCCTCCAACAACCAGGTGGTTATCCTTATCATCCATGTTGATGATATTGTTCTCACAGGTAATGATCTATTAGCATTGGAGTCTCTGAAAGGCATTCTTGTTGCTTCCTCTGAAATGAAGGACTTGGGATCTCTCTACTACTTATTAGGCATGAAATTTGCTCGGTCATCTCAGGTTATTTGACTCAGCGAAATATGTGATCGACCTTTTGATAGAGAAAAATCTTCTTTTGTACAAGCAAGTGGTTGTCTCGATGGAACCCAATGAAAAGTTTCGTTATTCTCCTAATACAGTTCCCATAAATAAGATTCACTACCAGTGCCTTGTGGATAAAGTCATCTTTCTTGCTTATACATGCTTCGACGTACACCGCAAAATTAGGATAGTCAATTATGTCATGCAAGATCCTTATGGGCGCCAGCTTCCAGCTGTTCACGAGCTTCCTCACTTTTTAAAAGGCATACCAGCCTCAGGTTATTTTTTTTTCTTGCAACACCTCTCATTCTATTGTAATTTACATAGACGTAGATTGGGCAGAGTTCGTCCATGATCTGCGATCTACCTCGCAGTACTGCTCATTTGTTTGGGGAAACCTGGTCATGTGTAAAAGCAAGAAGTAGTCTGTAGTTCCTTGGACTTGTGTAGAAACCAAATTTCAATCCATATCCCTAAGAATTTGTGAAGCTCTCTAGTTACTCATCATGCTCGACAAACTAAGTATGACAGTCTCTACTTCCCTACTGTTGTTCTGTGAAAGAATGGTTGCCATTATCATTCCTCAAAACCTAGTCCAGCAAGTTCGCACCAAAACATGATGAGATTAACTGTACCTTCATTAATAAAAAGCTTGAGTCCAAGAAAAATTGTTTCATTTGTATCATCTAATGGCCAGCTGGCAGATATTTTCAAAAAAAATCTTCATTGGCTACTATTCAATGAGTTTGAATACAAGTTAAATATGGCTTACATCAATACTTCAACTAGAATGGCAAAATTATAATATTACTTTCATTTGCTTTCCTTTCCTTTATTCTATTTTTATTTCTTTCCTTGCTAGTAGATCCTGTAATGGGTATTTATACCCCTTGCATCAATAAACCTTATCTTGGGCTATATTCTAACACTTGTCAATGAAAATATTGGACTTGACCCTCAAATTTCCCAAAAAAAAAAAAAAAAAAAAAAAAATCATCCTTAATCTTACTGCCAAATTTGCCAAATTTCCCAAGATAGAGGGGAAAAAAGTCCTTAGAAAATCAATGACAGGAATTTGGTTGCCTTGTGAGATAGCCATAGACCATCAAAAGACTAATCTTGCATGAAAACTTGGGGAAGAATGTGCTCACCAGACCCAAACATAAAATAATATAGCAATTATTCAAACAACAAAATAATAATAAGAATGAACCCATCTTTTTACAATTTGTTTGACCACTTCACCGAGAAAATTAAAACTTACATATGAAGATTTCTACACCGCTTGTGAACTTTTTAATATTGCCTGAACTTTCACAGTAGATGTACACATTTAAGGCTTTGACTTAACACTACCATAATAGTTTTTTTTTTCACTCGGGATAAAGTTTAGTACCACAACATATTCTAGTAACAAGTTTAACTAAAAAACGCATGTAAATAATAAATTTTTTAACTAAAGTTAGAACACATAATAGATAAAATAAAACAAGTCTATACAGGCATCAGGTTCCCTATGGCGAAAGAAAAATAAGAATAGTTAAAGCTTTCGATTTTAGTTAGTTGAAGATAGTGTCTTCTTTAGCCACAATTTCCTCCTTGCCACGCCCTCACTTCCCCATCCATCAATCCAATGCTTAGAAAACATAGGATTAATGGAAAGCTTTGATCTAGATGTAGACAAAGCCGATCCCTCCCCACTTTCATTTTCAGAATCCAAATTACTGGTGGAGGAAGAACTTACAACAACAACAGCTTTTCCCTTCTCCACTTGTTGAGTTTCTCCCCAGCTCACCCTAATCCTTCCTCTTCCATTGCTATCATCACTGTCGCTTCCACTTTCAGTTGAACTAAGTGTGCTAAACATAGTTACACTCTCTTTCCTTGTGCTGTGGAATGAATGGCTCTTCCCCTTGCCATCACATAATGGCAAAATGGATCCTTGAAGCGAAATGACATTGTCTCGGCCCAAGCTATAAGAGGATGATAGCTTTCGTTCAATTCCTTCCTTTGCCCTAACCATCTCTCCCAATTGCTCCAAGGTTGGATGGGCATCGATGTCTTCTACCGCCCTTTGCTCTATCTTCGAGATCATCCTTCCAAGTGTTCTCCGTTTATCGTGTAAAGATCTCTGAAATTCAAGCCAAAATTCAAAGAAGAGATTTTGGATCTAAGCGAAGTCCTCTTGAAATGCTCGGCGAAGAAAGAACGGCAATAGCAACAACAACAAGGCCTTAAGCCCGCTAAGTGGGGTCGGCGAAGAAAGAAGCCAAGGAAATATTAATTGCAGCCATTTGATGTAGCAGTTCAATAAAAAATAACAGTTATATAATGTTTCAAAGAGTGAGTCCAGAAATCTTGTTGAAGATAGCACTTAATATATAATAAGCTATGCTTAAATGTTTGATCCTTGAACTTACTCTTTTGTCAAGGAACCTTGCAAGGCCATGATCTTGCAGCTTTTTCTTCCTCCAAAATATGAAGCAGAAACGGACAGAGAAAGCTAGCAGCATTAAGACAGCAAGCTGAAAGAAGATGAAAGGCAGGATTGCTTCCTCATTGCCTGCGACAAAGGTGAAGTTAGTTTCTGACTAAACCAATTAAAGGATATGCTGCATTCTCATTTACCTATGTACATCTTATCAAACTTGGGCTTTGCTTGTGCACACGTCCAAGCATTTTTCTGGTCTGGTGAAAAGGTATAAAGGTGTCGCAAATAAAATAAACATAAATAAAAAAGGAATGTATAGAGTGAGTTACTGAATGCATTAAAGATCACAGAATTATACTCATGGTGTGGCATGGCAAAGTATTTCCCGTTCCTGCATCAAAGACAATAAATAATTATTCAATGTGTCAAATATGAATTTGAAATGACCAATTTTCGATTGTTGTTATCACTAAAACCCTAGAAATTTACGTATCAATTAACATTTTTACAATTTTAAAAGAGAAAAGGGTTGGTCATTGAATAAATCTAGAAGCTTAAATTAAAGGTAAAAGATGTAAGACTCAACTTGAAGAAGATAGGAAAGCGAGAAAGATCCTTTCATCCACAGTAAAATAGCGTAAATCACTACTGGACAGTAAATTAGTCAGTTCGCCTAAAAGACAATGCAGATAAAGATGGTATCAAATTCACACAAATATAATAAGAAAATAAAAGTTGCAGGAATACTACCATAATTTCCAGTCCAATAAACAGTTCCTGTCGCCGGAATCAAATTTGTAAGCACAAGGCCTGTTGGATTCATTGCCGAAATGTAGGTATAGTTTCCAATATCATGGTTTGACTTTGCTGTCACCATCGTTTGCAGTACATAGATAGCAAATCCGGAGCAATCTAGAGCTGGACTAACTTGGATGACTGAACCTAGTGCAGTTGCCTTAAGAAGCTTCTTAACTTCACCAGTAGGTGAGAAGGAATACAAATAACCGTCCAGTGAGCCAATTGATAGCCAACCTTACAAGTTATTTGGATAAAAATTCAGAAAATTTTGACCTTTTTTTATTCAAACCTAATCAATAGGATCATAACTTTCATTTACTCAACAGTTAGTTACCATTTGAATCCACCACTGGCAAGTTGTGCTCTGTACTCAGAGGGCCAAAACTCCGTTGCCAAGAAATATTTCCAGTGTAAACATCAAGTGCAATGGCTGAAGCCTTTCTAGGAAATATCACATAAAGAAAACCATTATTTCCAGGTATAACCGTCATAAACTTGTCAAGGGAGCTGAAATCTTGAACCCATCTAAAGTGGTGACTCCGCATATATAAGGAATAAAGCTGCCCCTCAGTGTTGAAGATCTGCTAGTACACAAGATCGGAACTCGTTGAACCGCATCTGTGATTAGAATTGCTGAAATACTGGACCCTTAATTTTTTGACAGTGGAGAAATATACACATAATATTTGTATTGATTGTGTTTTCGAACAAAAGAACGCAAGTTACAGGGCAAGTTTGTGGCTTGTAGAAGATGTAATCATTTAAAATTACGATTCTGGAATCTACTTTATTGCATTAACTGGAAGAATTAAAATAGAAAAGAATTCTATAAAATATGAAATTAATTGTTTCCAGGTATAATTGTCGTTGCTTGATTCAAGAACTTTAAAACTTTGCTTGACATGATGAAATGTTCAAAGAATCGATCAAAAGGTAGACATGCTAAAGAAAGAAAATTAAGGCGGAAAGAGACTTTACATAGAGGGTTCCCTCGCATTGATCAACAACAGGTGTTGAACTAAAATAACAATCCCTTGAGTTTTCTTTGCAACCATGACGGTAACCAAACTGATAGAGAATAGGTCCAGCGCTCCACAATAACTCCCCACGAAATGAGAGTACGAAGAGTCCCCGATTCTTAATAGTCACAAATATAGATGCGTACAATATGCTTACTGAAAAACCAATAATCTCTCCTGATCCTCCAATTGTTGAATTTGGCCCAAAAAATACTTCCGATGTAGGCATTGAGGTGCCAATATTTGAAGGCGTGATCTTCAAAATTCTGTCCTCGGCAATCAAATAGATCTGGACAGAATATAAATTAATGTAAATCAGATAATTTTAAACATTGCTATGATGTCATAATCACTGCGCCAAACAAATAAAAAGAGGCGTCATAATTTTGATAATTAAAAAAATAGCACATATTATTTCAAGCAGATGATGCTCCCACCAGTGATGGGTTACAGGAAGGGTTGAGGTGCATAGCCTTACCCTTAAAATCCTTTCATATTTCAAAATGATGATGATCTAAATCACATCAGAAGCAGCACAACTCATAGTATCACAGAGATGAGATTTAGTTGAAATTGCTATAGAAATAATGCCAAATAAAGGTAAACCTAAGCGGTAATATGCTTGATTATTAAGAGTGTAGCTCTCTACGTTGGATGCAGATTAAGGAACTATTTGGTTGAAAGTATTAAAGGTGTATAATGAAATGAGGATACAGAATTTTTTTTTTTTTCATGTGCTTAATGCGAAATAAAATGAATGTAAATAACTACTCGGATAAAAAATACATTTCATTTGCTTTACTTTGCACTTCTAAAATGAATGCATTTTAAATACATCAAACTAAATAGCCTTCCGCATGCCATCTAATCTCCATGAGTGACTGTACAACATATCTATTATTAACCCTAGAAACATGGTCAAAAAATTGTATTAGTTTTAAAAAGAGATGGTATGATACGATAAATGCTCCTTCAAAACTCTATTATTAGTGAGCACGAGTAATTACCTTCCCTCTATCATCAATAATGGGAGAAATATCCGCACTTGATGAATAACCCAGAGGAATAATCCAGACAACAGTACCATTGCTGTCAAATAATAATATGTTCTTCCCAGAGCATGCATATATTCTTCCATCATCAGTAAGTAGAGGCTTAGATAGCCTAGCAGCAACCTTGAAACTAGATCCTTCAACAAAAAAAAAAACAAGGAATATAAATCCATGCATTTTAATAGCGATATAGGAAGATATGAACTCAAATTTTCATAAAGAAAAAAATGAGTAAAACATCTGCATACAACAATTAAGAGAATCAAGCAAATACAATATTCACTAAAAAACAGTGTGAACTAAAAAATTCTTGCATGATGTAAGATTCTTATGTATTTCATAAGATGCAAGAGTTTTATTTTTCATAGCTTTGGAAAAAATACGCAAACAAAATTAGCCAGAAATAGTTTTGAAACATCTCAAGCTATGACACATTGCTTGTTGTAATCTTGAGTCACCAAGCTTTTAGGTGGTTGTGATGAGTAACACCTTCCTTGCTAATTGTTATGATGCATAATGTTCTTCATTAGAAAGCAAAATCATCGTATGAAGGAGCACCAGAAAGTGCAATAGAACCATGTTTGATCCACTAATATAAGTGCGCCAGTTATTCAAATGAGACGCGAAAAGGAATGTCCGGTCCAGACATTTTTTGCATCACAGTCACTAAAATACACATGGAATACTAAAAAATTGTGTCTAGCCCATAGATAACTGTAAGGAATTTTTCTAATTCCTTTCAAAAATAGAGAATCAATCAAATGAATTGAAAAAGTACCCTTTTTATATATTTATGTGTAAACAAGAAAAATGTCAACACGAATCTTAAATGCATCAAGCGGTTGGAAGGAACACCACTATTCTCGATTGAAATTTCACACAAAGGATCATTAGGCGGCCGACTGGCTCAGCACATTCATCCAGATGATCGATAATCCCATCCAACGTAAACGATCGATGAAATCGGCAAACCGACACAATCGGTCAGAGTTTAAGCGACAAACAGCTAGAAAAAAAAATCAGTTGTATTACCATGTATTGTATCCAATGGTCACAACTAGTCATGAAAGTTGCGTTCATTCAATTATTTCTATTAGAGAAGTAGTTATATTAGCCACCCGAGAATAGGAAAAAAATAAGAAATACCCTCTAACCGATGAGAGAAGAAGGATAATCATGTAATTGTAAACCTAAGCCACGTATGATTATAAATAGGGGTAGTTCTATGAATAAAGGGTTACACTCGTTTCTCTAAAATTAATATTATCTCTGTCTCACTTTTCTTTCATGCTCTATCTCTTGAGGTATGTCTACTCTAAAATAATTTGAGATTTAACATCATAAAAGATAGTGCGGTGAGCGTGGACATGCCCGAGACGAGAAACAGAATGCTACAAGGAGAGACTAGCCAAAGAGACACTGCTGTAATGGAATCTACGCGAGAATTTATACAATAATAAATTCAGCAGCAATGCAGAAGTTACAAAACTAGATGACTGGCCAATTTAATGCCCTTCAAGAGGCAATTATTCAAATGCGAGATCAACCGCCTCCCCTAGAAGAGGAGTCTCACGAAACCAACCTCGCGGGGTTCAACCTCAAGAGGAACCACCAGTTTCTAACGGTCGGAGAGTAATTCTAGCAACCGAAGTACAAGAAAATTTCTTATACAAAGATGTTGGGTCTGCACTAATGGAGATGAACCAGCCGGCACAGGAGGAAGCATCTTGAGCACCATTCTCAGATGGTTCGTTCTCCCGACAGATTCCGAAAGCCGAGTCGCCAGCCAAATTCCGGCCTCCACGCTTGGACTCCTATAACTGGAAGAAGAGTGACCCAACCAATCAAGTGGCTGCATTTGATTCAGCAATCAAAATGTTGCAGATCAATGACACTATAAAGTGTTGTTTGTTCACTAAAAGAGACAGCCTTTAATTGGTTCAATAACCTGTCACCAAGAGTGAAATCTTATTTTACTGAATTCAAAAAGGTATTTGTGGCCCACTTCGCCAGCATCTAAAAGCCAAAGAAGAAATCTCAAGCCCTGCTACAACTCAGGCAGGGTGAAAACGAAAGCCTTCATTCTTACATCACCCACATCCAGAAGGAAATGCTAGAAATACGGACTTACAACTAGTAATCACACAAACATCTCTGACTCAAGGGGTGAGAGGAGCTCGCTTCAAGTTCGATTTGGGTTTGCGTAAGCCCAAATCTCTAGTTGAACTGTTGGAAATGACCAACAATTATATCGCTGAAGTGGAGTATGTTATTGGTTCCTCCGAACCAAAATCAAAGACATCCACTCGTTGCTCAAAAGAAAATGGCTGCCACAATGAAAAAAGTGGAAGGCGAAGAACAATCAGAGATCTTTTGGTCATTCTAATTATGAGAAGGATTGGACAACCAAAGACGACCGAAGTGGAGGTAATGATCAGAGAGGTCAGGCTCGACACTCTGACCAACAACCGCTTCAATGCTATGAGCGGCCGCATGTGTACCGGAAGAAGCAAGGAATGACTCCCCTTAGAGTCTCAATGGTTAAATTGGTGGAGTACATCCAGAACCAGAAGTATTTCAAGAAGCAAACACCAATGAGAAACGGAGCTTCCCTCTGGAACCCCAACAAATACTGTCAGTATCATCGGAATCACGACCACGTTACTCAAGAATGCCAACATCTTAGAAATCTAGTGGAAGATTTGATTCGTGCAAGAAAGTTGGAGTTTGTTGTCGGAGAGCACATACCTAATGACAAGGAAAAACACTGATGAAAGAGGTGTTAGACAAACCTGCTCGAGCAAAGTCTATACACATTGCAGGGATCATTCCTGCTATTTTTGGAGGTGGGAATCATCCCGTCGGGGCAATTAGAAAAGATTCTGGACGGGAGAAGTATTCTCTATAGGAAAGCACAGTCATTCACTTATTATCTTTATCAATTCAAGTTTGCCATCGAAAGGAAATCCAAATAACGATGTTATCGTTGTTACTATGCTTATTAACAACTACCAGGTAGGTAGTATTCTTGTCGACAATGAGAGTTCCGTCAATATTCTCTTCAAGACGGTGTTCGCTAGGATCAAACTAAAAACTAACCGATTGTCTGCACCGGCCAGTGCACTATTCGGCTTTTCTGGTGAGTGGAAAGAAGCCTTGAGCGTTATTGCCTTATTTGTCTCCTAAAGCGAGAAGGAGAAGCAGTTCAAAATTACAAAAGACTTGTTGGTGGTTAAGGTTCGATTTGAGGCAAATTGTTGATTATTTATAATCTGTCGATAGTTGACATTATTCGTGATAATCCGAGAACCGTAGATTATCGAATAAGTTCTGACTTATTGTTTGGGAGAGCTTATTCAGAATAGCTTATTGATAGTTGTTGCTGGATAAATGACCTTCATGCCCCTGTTTGGAGAAACTGTTTGTAATAGAACTAAATGGTTTCCTTCTTTAAAATGACTAGCACTCTTAAGCCTATCCCACATAAGCTTAAGTTTGAATTTGGTCCAACTATTATTTAAAACATGTTAGGATTGGGTTAAATAAATCAGTTAGAATATAAGTTGGTTTAATTAATTCTAAGATGACGAATCTTAGGTTTATGTTTTATCAATGACACTTAAGGAATTCAATATGGTTTATCTTAGCAAGCTCTGAATTGGTTTTGAAGTCTCCTTAGGTTTGATTGCATGAAGCCTAACATTGAGGTGCTAACAGCTAATGTACAGAATCTGTAAATATAAAACTTAAAAGATGTAAATAAATAAAATGCAGGAACAATAAATTTGAAGCCAACATTAAAGCTCATGCAATTATTACAAAACGATTGTTTATTTTCTTAATTAACATCAACTAATTAGAAAGAAATTTTTTTTCTTTGCTCAAGATTTTGCTCGGATCTGAAAGAAGCCTGAAGTATAACACAAACAGAAATAAAAATGGACTTGTGTACATGCAGTGATTATTGTTCGTGAGTTTTTAGGAAAGTTCCTGACAGTGAGAATGCAAAAAATGTGATTCTTACAACTCAATTTTCAAGTGAAGCAGGAATCTGTTTTAGGGAATACAATCATAACTGGAAGCATAATATCATTCACGGAAGGTTGATTAAACGTATTTCTGATGCAGATGGAAATCATGACAGCTTACATTTTCAACAAAAAATTTCAGCCTGATTTGAACCTGTTAGAACTGATCCAAAGGAGGCAGTTCATATGATTAAGAAGAGATTTCATGACAGAAATTGCTGATGGCAAGCTTGGGAAGTGATTTCTATGCAGATGGAACTGATTCTCCGAGTGGCAACCATCTTCATTCTCTCAACCTAACTCTTCTCGAGAACGCACTCAGATGCCCTCGTAAATTCCTTCTCCGCCAGCTCCAGCTCCAGTTCCAGCTCGTCGGCGGTTGTCGTCGAAGAGATTTGGCGAGAGGGGTGTGGTTCGCGAGGATGAAGGAGCAAAACGAAACAGGGAGGGCGAGGGCAAGCGAGGGACTTCCTTACCTAACGCGAGAAGCAGAAGCCGGACGCGGGTTCTTCTCCGCTTCGCCTCCTCTTAACAAAAATCGGAAGCGCGTATGAGAGCGACGAAAATAAGCGGGTCGATTGCCTTTTCCAAACACAGCAGAGCTTTTTCCGAATGCCGCCGCACCCAGAATAAGCCGCCTCAAACGGGCCCTAAATCACTGCCGACATACAATGCCATTTTCGGCTGACCATTGCTAAATAGTTATTAAGCAGTAGTTTTGACTTATCAAATATTCGTCAAATTTCTGGTCAATGAGGTCATCAAGGTTCAAGGAAATTTTGAGCAATCCCGAAAATGTCATCTCCGAGCGGTTACCAGCATGGAACAGGATCCACTCAATATACAAATCTAAAGAGAAGGGAGTCTCGACACAAGTGACACTATCCTGGAGATAACAGCCTCAAGTGAAGACCCCGATAAGTTTTTCTTAACAAGTCATTTTGATGCAAGATAAAGGTGTATGTTGATCCAAACTCTTCGCGAAAATCAGAACATTTTTGCTTAGTCGGCAGCGGAAATGCCCGAGATACCAATTAATGTGGCATGATACCACCAGAATATCAACCCATCAGCCCGATTGTGCAGCAGAAAATCCGAATTCAACCGATGCCAAAAAAATGCATCCAGCCGATGCCGAAAAAACTTATCTTATTGATTGCAAATTTGTGTTTTGTTTTGATGTATTGTTCTTTCGAGTTAAGAATGCTAGAGCTACATACCAGCGACTTATAAATGTAATATTTTCTAATCATTAAGAGAAAATTGTAGAAGTGTAAATTGATCGTGTTAGTTAAGAGTAGGTCAAAACAACACATTAACAACTTAAAAGAAATATTTTCAACTCTTGAAAAATATAACATGAGATTAAACCCACTAAAATGCACTTTCAGGGCTTCGACCGGAAAGTTCTTTGGTTATCTTTTAACCCTTGAAGATATAAAAGAAAATCCAAAAAAAGTAATAGAATTGATGGATATGTCATCCCCTCGAAACGCGAAAGAGATTTAGAACTTGACCGGCCAGATAGCTGGACTCAGTCGTTATTACTTTTTTCTAAAATCGAGTGATAAATGTGCAGCTTTCTTTATATTATTGAGAAAAGAAAGCGTTTTGAAAGGTTAGATGAATGCGAATAGACATTCTAGGGTCTGAAGAAATGTTTGGCATCTTCACCGCTCTTCAAAGCCTAAAACCGAACGAAGAACACTCCCCACATTTGAGAGTCAGACCGAAGGGAGTTAGCTCAGTGTTCATTAGAGAAGAGCAAAAGAAGCATGATCTGGACTACTACATAAGCCGAGTCCTCAGAGGCACTAAAATCAGGTAACATGTGATAGAAAGCTAACTTATGCTTTGGTTATTTCGGCTCGCAGGCTCCGACCGTATTTTCTGATGCACTCGATACAAATCATCATTGACCATCCTCTGAAGTTCGTTCTCACACGACCAAAACATACTGATCGGCTCCTTAGTAAGTTTGATTTTCCTACGTATCTCGGACGGCAATCAAAGCACAAGTGATCGTAGATTTCCTGGTGGATTTTTACCAAGCAGCCGAATTGAACGGCGAAAACACAAATGACGACCATGTATGAACCCTACACATTAATGAAGCTTCTAACCAATAAAATGCACGGCTAGGATTGGCTCTCAGTAGCCTGATCGAAGAACACCTCTACTATTCGATTGCATTGGACTTCGAAGTTACTATTAACCAAAAGGAGCATAAAGCTTTGATCGCGGGACTGTACCAAGCATATGAGATAGGTGCTCCAAATTTTCTTGTGAAATCAGATTCAATGTTGGTCGTGAACCAAGTAAATGGATAATTTGAAGCAAGAGATGAGATTATGCCAAATATCTCAGTAAAGTAAAACAATAAATCAAGAAGTTTACCAGCTTTAGGATCTAGCACATCAATCGGGAAGAAAAACAGATAGACGACATTCTATCTAAGCGCATTAGCTTAGGAGGGGCGCAACAACGGCTTATCCGGTCAGCAATTAAAGAATTTGAGGCTATGAAAGCAACTATTGAAAGCAACAAAAATTGGATGGATCCATATATCCAATACTTTGATAAAGGATATTGTCAAAAGAAATCACAGATCCAAGGTGTTTTAAGATCAAGGTCGTCATGTATTTAATGATCGAAGCAAAACTCTTCAGACAATCAGTTACTTGCATATACCTAGGGTGTCTAAGAGAAGATGAAGTTCAAGACATCCTTCAAGACGTGCATTCTGGAGAATGTGGAAGTCATTCAGGAGACAAGATCATAGTGTATCGTATTCAACGACAATGTTACTTTTGGCTCATGCTCTTGAAAGATGCCAAAGAATTCTTAAAGAAATGTGAACAATGTCAGAAGCATACACTTTTACATCACCAACTCGCTCTCAAGCTCCAACTAATCACCAATCCCTAGCCATTCTCCACATGGGGATTAGATATTATTGGGTAATTTCCGCCGTCAAAAGGCCAACTAAACTTTCTACTAGTTACGCTAGATTATCATTCTAAATGGGTTGAAGCAAAGCTGATTGCCCTGATCACAGTAGAAGTAGTCCGAAATTTTATTTGGACAGACATCATCAGTAGGTATGGTTTACCGCTCGTTATCATTACCGACAACGGAACACAATTCGTTGGCCCAGGAATAAAAGATTTTTGCACAAGTCAAGAAAATAATCTGAAATTTGCCTCAGTTCATCGCCCACGAACCAGTCAATAAAATAATTTTGAATCTATTATGGAAAAAATTTGAAGGTCAAAAGGAAATTGAGCGGATCTATTACCGTCCATCATTTGTTTCATCCGAACGACACCTTCAACAACGACCGATCAAATGCCTATTATGTCGACACATGAAATGAAGACAGTGTTGTCTGTCGAATACAACCATCATAGCCAGAGAGTTGTCACCACCTCCGCATTCGATGAAGAAAACCTAGTCGAATGGAGAGAAGCTAATGATGCAGGAGTTTTACTTGCTCTCGATTCGGCAGAGGAAAAACAAATAAAATCAGTCCTTCGACGAGAAGAAGTCAAAGACATATCGCCTGGTATTTTAACAAGCATGTTTGAGAAAAAAATCTTCACTCCCAAAGATTTAGTTTGAAGAAGGCCGATCCAACTGCTCGTGGTCAGTCGGTCAACAAACTAGATCAGACTTAGAGTGGACCTTACATCATTAGCCAACAAGTCTCTTATTGAGCTTATAAATTAAAAACTTACACCAAACAAGAAGTCCTCCGGACGTGGGGTGGAGATGATCTAAAGAATTTTTTTCTATCAATATCTTGTTGTTCAAAGACATGTTTCTAAACGTTTGTAAGTTCATTAGTAAGATTTAATTTGGATCGATTTTGTATAAATCTGTCTATAACACTTGGGAAACACGAGAAGTTTTAACTCTCGAAGAACTCAGAATGAGTGAAACTCTCCTACAGGATGAGCGGAAGACTCTCCTACAGGACGAGCGAAAGTCTCTCCTACGAGACGAGCGGAAGACTCTCATACAAGACGATTTGAAGACTCCTACAGGACGAATGAAAGACTTTCCTACTGAACGAGCGAAAGACTCTCCTACTGGACGAAAAAAAAAAGGCTCTTCTACGAGACAAGCAAAAGTATATCCTATTAGACGAGCGAAAGAATCTCTTACGGAACCCCGGAAGACTCTCCTATGGGATGAGCAAAATTCTCTCATACGAGACGAGCAAAATTCTCTCATACGGGACGAGAGAAATACATTCCTAATGGATGAATGAAAGATTTTCCTAAGAAATTAGTGAAAAGCCCTCCTTATAGATAAATAAGTGGCCGGAAAAATACATGCGTAGAAGAGGCAATGCAAGGAAAAAATAATCGGGGATAAAGTAGAAAAAAAGAGGATCTATCCCAAGTGCAGGGGAAGAGAGAGTTGTTGAGCCGTCTTCTTCCTCTTCAGATTGTTTGTCTTCACTCTCCTTCTCCGACCTCTTTTGCGGGGGTTTCTTTCCTTGAGGTTGGAGGAACTAGAAGAGTTGTGAAAGCATTCGACAAGCCAATGCTCGATAAATTTGTCAGTGGAAAATGTCATGCCTCTACAAAATTGACGATAAATTTCGGCAACATGTTCTTCTTGAGTTATTGACTTCGCTAAGGCCACTTTGAGCTCCACATTTTCATTCGTCGAGGAGGCCAACTTTTCCTTAAAATCTAGCTCGTCATTTTTTCTACCGTCAAGGCAAAGTCTGAGCTAACCCTCGACAATTTTCCTGCCCCGCTTCTCTTCTTTCAGTCAATTTTCTAAAGTTATCACTCTTTCCTCAGCTTTGGGAAGGGATCTTTCAGACTCAGAAAAGGCCAAGGATTGGAGGTGGGTGGCTTCCATAGTAATCAAATGGTATCGAGCAAAATGCTGTTGGAGTTCCTCATGATCGAGCATCTTCAGAGCTTCTTCAAATATGGTCGACCACATAACATCGAAGAGCAGTACGGAAATGCTATTGACCTATGGAGTATCAGAGAATCAGTCCTTTATTCTGATGATTGGTACTGATAAAAAATTTTCCAAACCCACAAGCCAGACGCCATTCAAAAGGCGCACCTTTTCTTTTCAAAGAAGGAGGTGGAGCATCATAAACATCCAAGGGAGCTATTCCTTTTTTGTCTTCGCCAGAATGACATGATTCTTTGTCGACAAGAGGAAGGGGAACTAACTCTAGAGCAGGTTCTATTCCTGGATTAAAACTCAGATAGGTCAATAGAAGAGTGGTGGCTGGTTTCAGCCATCGCAGACACATCAAAATATGAAGAGCCGGGGGGGATGATGATCGGTCAGTTGCGATGAGGATGGATGTGCGTCGGTTAGTGACTGAACATTTGATGTTCCCACTTCATTCCAAGAAGCCTCGCCTTCAAAAGCATTTGATCTCAGTATAGATGACGTTCAGATTCCCTCACCTGCATCTGTTGGAAAATTTTTAAGGTTTTGTGCAACAATAGCGATTTACTCGATTGACACATTTTGTATCACAACGGTCGTTTCAAATTTAGAGAAAATAAAGTCCGCACCTATAATATATGTGTCAGCGGCAACTACCTTCCCAGATTCCCCTTTCATTTGTCCACTCTTGGAAAGGGCAAGCTTCATCTCGATTTTCTCTTGGAGGCTTTCTCCTCTGCTTCCTTCACATGGATATTGACATCTGAGGCCTTCCATTGATCTTCTGTCATCTGACCAAACTTATCTTCGGTCGCAAGACCCAATTGAGAACTCTCTAGTTGGTGTACTGATGAACAAACAATGGCTGCCTCTCAACTTCTCCTCATCAGCAATCAGATGCTTCAGAGCGTATTGTCTCTGCTCACCGGCAAGACCTGGCTGATGACGCTGATTCCCTAGCAACTAGAACAAGATCTGACCAAAAACTGCTTTCTTCAATCCTTTATTTTGTTCTCCAATCTCAAATTTTGGAGTCTGTAACTGGCGGAGAATTGTGCAAGGTCATCCTTGTCAATATTGAACGAAAATAGCAGTTAAACAAGTCAGTCGACCACGGCATGCCCGAACAGTGGCAAAAGAAGATGAAAGTCAAGATTGTAGCAATTGAGTTTGGCATGACTTGCGTAAGAGATTGAAAACAACCTTCAACTCGGTACATGGTGGGAGCAACAAACCACATTGGAATTGGTCCTGGTAGAACACCGAATCATCTCCAAACCTACTTGTTGCCCGATCAGACCTGAGAGCCAGTCAATCATACCTGAGAGCCTACCTAATTCGGAAGAAGTTAAGAGTAAATCTTGAATAGAAGCATTGCTCTTTTGCACTTCGGGTGGGGCAACGTCGGAAATTATCGTTGTGCCAAGTTGCTCCAGAACACCAGCTAACTCCTAGTTGATCGAATCAACCCGGTGAAACTCTTCCTCAACAATTGAAGTAGAATCCACGGGGATGAGTCGAAGGTCCTTGACCTTTCTCCACCCATGATACTTTTTCTGACCGATCGACTTCGAGGCAAGCGGAAGATACAACTTGAACGTTCAAATCGATTGCATGTTCCATGCGTTTTTTCTTCCTGACAACCACCATCTTCTTCATTTTCTCGCTCACAGGAAGAGAAAGAGGCTGAGGTGGGAGTTGGAATTCTTCGAGAGCCATTCGGAGCGCACCGTCATCAAAACGATCCAGAGCTCTCGCGTTAAACATGATGGCACATCAGACATGATGGCATTTGAAATCAAATATCAGAGTGAGGAGCAAAGACTCCACTAACCCTATTTTATAGAGATTTTATGGACACGAAAAACTAGAAAGTAATCATTATGCTTTGTTGAAATTTAATTAATTGTTTTCTTGTCCTTATTATAGTTAACAAGGAGAAATAAAATCAAGGAACTAATATATATTCAGGAAAAATGTCAGTACGAATCTTAAAGGGATCAAGCGATTCGAAGGAATGCCACTATTATCGATCGGAATTTCATACAGAGGATCGTCAGGCGTCCGGCTACTCAACACATTCATCCAAATGATCAATAACCTATCGAACGTAAATGGTCGGTGGAATCGGCCGAGCGACAAAATCAGCCGACCGATAGAATCGGTCAGAGTTTAGGCGACCGACATCTAGAAAATAAAAATTTGTTGTCTTACCATGTATTATATCCAATGGTCACAACTACTCATGAAATTTACGTCCATTAAGTTATTTCTATTAGAGTGGAAGCTACAGTAATCACTCGAGAATGAGAAAAAGATAGGAAATACTCTCTAATTGATGAGAGAAAAAGGATAATCATGTAATTGTAAACCTAAGCCACCTATGATTATAAATAAGGGATGTTTTATGAATAAGAAGTTACACATTCGTTTCTCTGAAATTAATATTGTCGCGTTGTCTCACTTTTCTTTCATGCTCTCTCTCGAAGAGTACCTACTCTAAGATAGTTTGGGATTTAATATTATGATAAGTTGTTTTAGTAATTAATATGCTATTCCAAAAAAGTATTCTTAAGAGATGATGGATATGACATTATCATTTCATCAAATTTCAGTTGAATAATGGGTATCCTTGGGCAAGTAAGGCTGCTTGAAAGCAAGCGATGGGCCACTAGTAGACAACCTTGAATGTATCTCAATTTGATGTTATGAATATACCACATCTTAGGCAATGATTTCGTAAGTGCAAAAGTGGTGATGGATCGAAGTTTTAATGATGGAATTTATGTGAAAAATTTGAAAACGTTCACGCAGCTTGATTGAATGTATCAAAAGTAAAATATTTCTCACAAATGATGAAGTTTGAAAGGCATTGTGGCCTCAAAAAGTTTGATTCTTCGTGAATGAACTATCTAGAAGAAGGCACCTTGCTAATGCAAACGGAGACTGTAGACATGTCACTCACAGTGGGCAAATATGAGTGGCCAAACTACATAGACCCCAATTTCTATTAGCAACAAAAACTGTTGCCACAAAATCAAGATTCATTCCGCGTGTGTAGCTTATGGTTTCATAAGAGGGAGAAGTAGCTAGGTCAGACTAGGTACGAAGGAGAAGTAGCTAGGTCAGACTAGGCAAATTAACTCACTTAATTTGGGCCCATTTTGATTGGTTTGAGCAACTACAAATTCTATATGCGTAGTGAATCTTGTTTAAGGGTTGCTCATTATTCTGAGTTTGTCCGGTCTCAAATTCATCCACACCAAACCAAATTGGGCATTAGTTGATTCTTTTAAATTTCCTCAGAAAGTAATTTCCATGTCAAAAATTGTGCTTAATCAAATAAGGACTTTACCAACCAACATTTGCCCCTTCTTTTTCGGCATTTTTGCCAATAAGCATAGGAATATCTTTGCATTGCAGGCAGGAATTTTTTACTCAAGGAAAAAAAAAGGTTATGATTCGAGTGAACACTTCATCAATAGTAGCCACACCTTAGGCATTAACAAATACATCCCTTAGAGACTAAAGACTTGAGCCATTTTTTTATCAAAATTGCAAAAATTAATTGTTCGTTAGATTTTGCTCTGATTTTATATTTTTAAATGATCCAGGCCCAAAAAATTGTTCATTTTCATATCATGTATTTAACAAACACAACTGAACCTTGAGTTGAGCAGAAATGAACTACAATCCTAACATGCAAAACTGAGCCAAAATTACATTAGCAATACCATAAATGATCTTCGACCTAGAATTGGGTTAAACAATTGGCTCGCCACCCAAGCAACATATTAAGAACACATAACACCTTGCACTCCTAAGATGGCATTATTAATGAGGCATCACTCGATGGGTGTCTTCTCTTAAAGCATGGGATCTAATACTTTGAATGTTAAGGATGGGTTAGTATATGATGATAACATGAAAATAAAATAATGTAAGAAAAGCATCAAGTGCTGGAAAAACAAGCATGCGCCCTAGGAAACAATTGATCAACTTTACGCATAATTACCAAAGTTCAAGTGAAGTAGTCAATGAATATGAGAAGGATAAATTCAATAGAAAAGAGGAAGAGATGAAGAAATTTCAATCTAGAAATTTAGAAGAGAGCATGGATGATTAAAAATGTGGGGTTGATTGTAATGAATATGGATCTCTAATAAAATCAAAACAAAAAAATCAATCAAATTTTGATTTGATTCAGTTTTATTTTAACTCCTTTCCATGCTTGAAAGTTTGGCTCAAACTGGTTGAATGTAGATCAAGTTAACTCAAAATGAGAACTTGCATGGAATTGTGTATAATATGTATGTTTATATAGTTTAAGTAAAAATTAAATTCAATTTAGATAAACTCTAGTCATGTCAATTAAGTCAGCTTTTTTAGAAGAGATGGAATAAAAAATTAATTTTTTAAATCAGCAAAACTCATTTGAACTTGACACAATATTAGCCTTAGTGGTGAGGATTAGATTATCCCTAGGCTAACATGTCACAGGTAGAGATCGTATAACTATGCTTGCACAAAAAAATTAATTTAGCAAGGTTATTGAACTTGGAGTGTAATGAAACTTAATATTTCAATTATTTTTCAAAATATTTAAAAGGATGATTAGTATTTTATTCTATTCCAAAGAATTTATCATAATTATAATAAATAAATAACCAATATAATTATTTTCTAAGAGTTCTACTTTTAGCTTAGGTAAATGTAATTAGTGGTGCCTAGCGCTTGGAGTATTTGGCATTCATATAGCTTCAAAAGCATATGGTAATTTTTTGAAATTTAATTTTTCCACTCTCAAGGATTGTGTGTGCATATTTCTAGAGCTAAAATTGCATAAAGTTCTCATGTATGACTGACCGTAGAAATCCATTCTAATATATAACAAAAATTAAAAGATCATGGCTAATTGTTTCAGAAAAAACTTCGATAAGCATTAAGCTAAGTTTAAAAAAAAATACAAAACCTACACAATTTTAAAAAAATCAACTTTAAAACTAGCCCGTGATATTAATCCAATACAAGATAAGCAAAAAGTACCTCACCAATCTACTAAAATAAGGAATATAAAATGGAGGATCATACCACTATAAATACTCAAAAATTTCTTCAAATCCAGAGATTGTGAAAAGGCTCTTGTCATTATCAGTAGCAACAATAAACATCTGATTGCCATTATGAGCATGGAGTAAAGAGAATCACATCACACCAATTGGGCCTGAAACAAAATGATAGAATAACCTGATTTGATAAATTTTTATAAATTCAATCAATATGTTTTTTTTCTTAATAATAATTATTCATCAAAAATAAAATATTAGGGCATCTAAATTCAATAGCATTTATTAACCTATCCAACAAAATATAAAAAAAACCTAAATAATGCAATAACTCATCTAAGGATTAAATGACTATCAAATCAATTAAATAACTTATAAGCTCGGGAGTGCTAGGAATTTTTTAGTAGGGGCACAATTAAGGAATCATAATAAAAAAAATTTAATGATAATGCATGATAAATTAATTTTGAATGCACAACAACAAATAGAATAATAATTTATATAAATTTATATCATATCCTGATAATTTTGTTTAACCAAACAATGATGACTTTTTGTGAACCCAACATTCAATTGCATATCAATTAACAAAAATCTTTCAAACTTCCTCACTTGCAATTCGCTGATCCATTGGTTGTGGATGCTCATTATTTTGAAAAAACACTCTTGCCTTCATAATAATATCAAAGAAATTATTTATAAATGAAAAAGTTTAGCAAAATATACTTTTAAGCCTCCAATAACTTCTTTACTATTCAACCAAAGCCTAATTTGGTCATCGCACAAAACAAATATCAAAATAAGGCGTTGTTTAGCAACTTCTTGGATATAATTTAAATAAATTTGAGTAAATCCTATAAACCCAAATTTAGTAAATTCTATGTGGTTAAATCCCAAAAATTATTTGACACGATTTAAGTTAAATCCGATTAACTTTGTGAAATTATTTGGCAATTTATTCAAAGATTTAATTATGATAGTTCAAGCATAATTTAATAATAAATCTTGATGATGCAATTATTAAGACAATTTTAATTTAATTTAATTTTTATTATTTTTTAATTACATCAATTATTACTTATTGATTAATTAAGTTGGTTAATCATTAGTTAGAATTTGACTAAGCAAATTATTTAAAAATAAGTATTTTAGTATACATTAATTAGTATAAATAATAATAATTTAATTGAGTTAGTTTATATTTATTATATGTTAATTAAAAATAAGTTAATTAAATTTAAATTAGCATAAGGTAATATATCAATAAATTGTTGATTAGTAATAAAAAATAATAATTTTAACTAAATTAAATTAAATATAAAATAATACATATCCACTAATATTAATTAATAAAATATGACTGTTTTAAAATTTTAATTAATATTTACATCTAATATTCCTATCAATTTTTTTAATTAGCTTTAAAAAATTTTTATTTAGAGACATTTGCATATTTTCAAAAACCATTCTCTGCTTTTTGCTACAAGCCCAAAACCATCATTTTCCTGTACAAAGTAAACAAAAGTTGCGATCGAAACTTGTTGGAAAGTCTTTCTTCTTCTTGCTACAAACCCGAAACCCACGTGCTCGAGGACAAAGAAAAGGAGTTCATGATTGTAGTTTGTTGGAAAAAATTCGAAGGATTGTAGGGTAAGACATTGGCGAAGCTTGTCTGAAATCAGTTTTTCCCGCCTTTTTCTCTTGCTCAAAACCCTTGTGAGGCGTGTATTTCTCTAGTCGTTCTCCCTCTTCTTATTTTTTTGTTTATTAAATAATCTAAATATGTCGAACATCTAGATTTACTAAATCTAAGATTTAAAGCGAAACAGTAGGAAAATCAGATTAGTAAATCTGGGAGTAAAAGTTATCATTTTGACCATTTAGCATAGTTTAAGTTAAATCGAGCTTAAATCCAACGTTGGGGATTATTTGGTAGAATTCCACCATATATTTGGATACATCTTTCATCCATCACTAAAGACTCTTGATCACAAATCTAAATATCCAAAGAACGTAGCTAACTCCACATTTATCTGTCATCTCTCCTCATCATTTAGAAAATAAAGCTTCAAACAAAATTTTCTCATATTTGAAAGTTCCAAATCCCTTTAAGGGGAAACACGTTGAGGATTCTCCTCAAGTCAATCCTTAAATATCTTCTAAGAATGTAAAAAATAAAAAATTAAAAAAAAATAGAATTAGGTGATTATAACTTTATGAATAAAAGTAAATAAAAAGTAGGAAAATAAAATTTACCTTGAATTTAAAGAATGAGCTGAGCAATGTAGATGTGTTCCTTTTGCTCCACTTGTCTTCGAAAATTATACGTACAATACTCGATGCTTGAGTCTTCATCATTCTCTTTCTTTCATAATTATGTATTTCTTCTTTCATTTTACATAACATTATATCTGACACCTCATAAATCAAATAAATTTGTGGCATATTTATATCTACAGCTCGACGCATGTGATAAATAAGATCGATAAAATAGTGAATATATTCAACTTTACCCCATCATAAATCATAAGTATTTTCTCATTCACATATCTTATATTTCACACATCATTCTCGCAATGACATGATCATCTTTTACTAATATCACCATTAATTGAAGTGCATTTTTAATTTGTTTGAATATCTTAACATCACAATAACTGCAGGAAATATAGTTTCAGCAACATTCAAATTAGAGAAATCACTGAATATAGAAAATCACATGGAATAATTCATGATAAATTTTTTTATCAAAATAGCATCTCCAACAGTCACTGTGATCCAATGGCATTCATTGTAATGTGATCTTAATTGCTTTAGTATTTTCACAGCACATATTATTTAAGGCAAGATTAAGGGAATAAATAATGCAAAGAATCCAAAAGATAATTTGCATTGTTTGCTCAACAAACAAATCAGCCACTCTACTTGAACAATATTTGAAAGACCGATCATCACTATCACCTCTTTAATCAAATTGGAAATGAAGAATTTATCTTTATATCGTCCCGCTTAATTTACATCTTTAATAAACAATGGAGAACTTTTCGATACTATCATAAAATTGATAATGACCTTCCTATAGATCAGCCTAGCCATCACATACTAAACTAACTACTTTATCTATCCATTTATCTTTTGTTGATTCAAATAATTTCACAATATTAAATCTATCTCTCTCTACAATAACTTTGATTTGGTAGAATATAACCTACAAGATTATTACTTCATGCAAAAGAAAAAGTATTCTTATATGTAGATTCCTGCAAGGTCAAAAGGAAGGCGAGCTAATAAAAAAAGCATTCTTACAATTTCACGTCTAGTTTTTTTCATATATGTATATTGTTGAGAAATTTAGGGCAAAGAAACCCAAGAAACGACACAAATCCAGAAGAAATAAAGATTTAACGAGGTTCGACAATGTGCCTATGTCTTCGGGAGCAGAGCGGCGATTTCACTATTTCAGAAGGAAAGTTCGATACATACTCATAGGGTTACACATCAAATATATAGATAAAACCCATAGATTAAATTACTAAAACGCCCCCGCTCCCTCAACCCACTTAACTCCAAGAGACACTTCTCTTCACTCCAAGAGACTCCACTTTCTGGTATATGATCCATATCTAACAAAATCTCCACCTTGGCAAATATCCAGCCCTTTAGGAGAAATATACCTTGGAGTTTCTCATACACCAAAGTAGGTAGGGCTACAATGCCGACTAGCAACTACAAACTTTCAACAAGTTCAAGCAATGCAAGAACTTGTTGATAGTAACTGGTTTGATCATCATATCCACTGCATTTTCATCATATGATTCAACAAAGTGAACTCCACTTACAACTGTACTCCCCAACATTTTATAAATATTACCTGCAGTGATCTTTCATTTCATCACAGTCAATGCACCTTTAACAATTCTTATGGTTTCTCTATCCTCATTTGCATTATGAATAAAACCATTTTTGTGTAAAGTGCCAAGGAAATTAAATTCTTCTTCAAATCTGAAATATGCATTACATCATATAATCTTCTGTCAGTGTCATCACACATCTTAATTCTGACTTTACCGATACCATTAATATTGCAACATTTATCATCACCCAAATAGACTTAACCAGAATCAGATAACCTATATGAAGTAAACCACTCCCTGTTATGTGTTATGTGATAAAAGTATCATGAATCAAGAATCCATGCATCATTTAACTGACTTGTTGTAAAAGAAAGCATATCACCATCACTGCAATCAGAATTGTCACTCTGCACCATATTCACCGATTTGAAAGATACATCACGTTTCTCATCAGCCTGTTTTTTGAGTTTTGGACAATCTCTCATGTGACCCGGCTCCTTGCACTTATAGCAATAAATCGTTTTTTTTTCCCCTTTAAACTTTGATTTAGAATTTTGCCTTCCATAACTCTCCTTCTCCTCCTTTCCACGATCTTGATTACCCTTAACACATAAACTATCACCAAGAGAGTTTCCATCTGCATTCTGCTTCCGCTGGTTGTGAGCCAACAATTCTGCAGTAATCTCACCAGCTTTGATTATTTCTTTTCCATATGTATGAGACACAACAAAATTATTGCCCGGTTTTCATCTTCAATACTCACATCAAGTCGTGTTAGATCTGTGATTATTTGATTGCAGACATTCGCATGCTGCACCAGATGAGAGCCTTCTTGCATCTTCAGATACAATTTATTCATCAGAGATTTGGATATAAACTGAGTTTCCAATTTCTTCCATACTTTTCTTAGAGATTTCAGATTCATAACATTATACATAATCTCATCTGTCAGACATAAACGTATTGTTGCAATTCTTCTCAATCTTCATCTTTCATATTATCAGGCTTCGTTGCTCGTAAAGCCTTCAAGATCTCTTGCTGTGCCAACAAGTCCTTCACCCTTGTTCGCCACAATTCAAAGTTCTCGGTTCCATCATATTTCACCACTTCGGATTTTGCACCAGACAATGTCGATTGAAATTACTCCTATCGCGATCTGTCGCGATTCTTGATTCAGGGAAGACTGCTTCCGAAATCGCGTTCCTTCTTATCGTCGAGTCGTCCAAACTCCTCTGCGTCGGCGCCTGGTCTGAATTGTCTTGAACCTTCTCGTCGAACTTCCTGAAGCCCGCCCGCCAACTCCTCTGCGAATCTGCTTTACCCGATCTTCTGCTTCGCCTGCGAACTCAAACCGCTCGCAAAGCTGTGCCTGGTCGCGAAGGCTACCGCAAACCCTTGTTGAAACCCTTCGTTGAATTCTCCTAAGCTAGAAAACTCCGAAGCCCTCGCCGAACCTTCCTACCAAATCGCCGAATCCTTCTTCGTCCTTCCTGCGCCAAACTTTTCTGTCCTATAACCTCGTTCTGATACCATTTGTTGAGAAATTTAAGGCAAAGAAAAGCAAGAAACGACACAAATCCAGAAGAAAACACAGAGATTTAACGAGCTTCGGCAATGTGCCTACGTTCTCGGGAGCAGAGTGGCGATTTCATTATTTCAGAAGAAAAGTTCGGTACATACCCATAGGGTTACACATCATATATATAGATAAAACCCACAGATAAAATTACTAAAATGCACCCGCTCCTCAAACCCACTTAACTCAAAGAGACACTTATCTTCACTCCAAGAGACACTTCTCTTCACTCCAAGAGACACATCACTCCAAGAGACACATCTCTTCACTCCAAGCGGCACATCTCTTTACTCCAAGAGACACTTATCTTCACTCCAAGAGACTCCACTTTCTGGTATATGAGTCATATCTAACATATATTAAATATCTTTCCAAACTACCATCACTAAGAACTTTTCTTTTTCTAGCCTCGTATCCTTTCATTTTAAATAAATAGACATTCATTGATAGCATATTAAATTTAATTGAAGAAGTAGAATAATATGACCCATGAGTACTTGGTAGTCGTATCTCTTTTGGAAGGCTTTTTAATCCTTAAGTCAACTTCATTGACTTATTTTTGCATTCACTTATTCATGAGAAACTTACATTGGGGTAAATTTTAATTACATGACCATCAATCTTTAAGTGAGTTTTTACTCTTGAATATGATCCTTTATAAATGATACCACAATAGCTGCATTTTAAAAGTAATATTTTACCTTTATTCCAGATGCATTGTTAGTAAAACTCATTTTTCTTTATTGGGCATTTCACACTACACTTAAAAAGTCTTTTTTAGATAACTGCATTTTAAAAATAATATTTTACCCTTATTCCAGATGCATTGTTAGTAAAACTCGTTTTTCTTTATTGGGCATTTCGCACTACACTTAAAAAGTCTTTTTTAGATAACTCTAAAATGCAATTGTAAATGGCAAATCATGTTTGCTCATAAGAAAAAATTCTCCAGCAGAATATAGAAAAATTATTTACTATTTGCATGAGTTAAATCAGAATCTGTCGGAAGAAAAAAGTTTTAGTATTGATTAACTATAACGCAAAGCTTATAAACGCTCCATTGGCAAACAATTTGTCCACAATAAAACAAGGAAATTAAGGTTATTCTCATAGGGGTCCCTATTTTCTAAACTTGAAGAAACGGCTTGCCATGCTCTACATCTAAAATGAAACCTTCAATTTCAAAAATTTCAGGACAGATTCACTTTCAAGATTCATTTGAAGCAAAATTTGATTTCCCTAATTAAAAATTATCAATATATACAAATGAAATCAAATAACAGATTTATGGAGAAAAAACTGTGCATGAACTAAATAAAAAACCGTAAAATATTGAGGAATTCTTAATTCCATCCTAAACTCTTGGTTTTTCACTCAACAGTGTTGCATTTTGATGTTTGTAACAGAAAATGAGATGACAGGAGTACCTAATCAGTCGATATCAAGAGGAAAGTGGTATCTCTCCTCGGATAGGAACTACGGCACGGAGGGGGACTCCGACGGTAAGCTTTTGCCGGCGAGTAGCGCCGGACAGCGAGTTTCCGATGAGACAGAAGGGAGGAGTCTGTCTAGCAAAAAGGAGCACGATCCTGAGGGAGGGGGTGTGCGTGGCTTTATAAAGGGTTTTAATTTTATTTAATTTTATTTTATGTTTATTATTATTATTTATTATTTAAAAGCCTTGATTTGTACCTGACTTGTGCGTGAAACTGTAGTGAAATGACTGTTTTTCATAAGCAAAAATTGACGTTCCGAAGGCGTTTATGCAGTCCATTCCATCATCGGGTGTCATCTAGATAAATTTGTCGACGATTTTTGCGCGCAACGCAGCAAATGAGGTGTGTCGACCCGATCGAAGCCGTCCAACAAATAAAATGCCGACCAATCTTCGCTTAAGCGAAAGCTAAAGTCTAGTCGAATGATCATGATCTTGTGCCCATCAACACGTGCCAAAAGTCTCAAATGGATGTCTCAAACAGTGAGAAACATGTGTGAAGCAAGGTATCATAGTACTCAGGTAGACATCCCACACAAATACGACATCAAAAGTGATACCAACAGATTACTCCACTCATATGACATAAAATATGTAAAAAGAATATAAATCAGTCATATCATAATAACTCATATAAGAAAATTATGTTTCTTGTAGTTATCATAAATAACCACTCTATTTCATATTGCTTTTTAAGTTTTTTGATTAATTATCTCAAAATAATATATATATATGCTAGAAATTTTGGAAATGGAATGATTGATATTAAAAGGATGAAGATTATTTCATTCAAAATCACGAAGAAAAGTGAAAAAACTAGATGGATTAGCCAACATATATATAGAGCACTAGATTCTTCAAAATGATTTATTTTATTGGTAGATTCATGAAAACAAAATATTGTGCATTTATAAAAGGATTGATATGTATGATCGAAGTATTTCTAATCTTCTCCATCAAATAAATGTGCTAGCACTCAAAATATTTTATTGAGTGTACCAAATATTATGTTATGCAATCTTCTCTATCATATTCAACCTTTAAAGCCTTGGTGGAAACTTATACTAGTTATCTTTGCATCCACCCCTTGAATTTTTATTTAGCTTGAGCAAGTGTGTACACACCATGTGTTATGATAATACTCAATCAGAAGTCGAAGGCAACTCTAGCCCAACTTGAGTTCTTTTCACAAATATTTGGAGGCCTTTCATCAGTGACAAAGATTGACTGCTACACTATCTTTGTTTAAGTAAATTTACTATTAAGTGACATTTGGAGGCTATTTTGATGTAAATATTACTTTTGTTAAGTAAATCAAATGCAATTTTTGACATTTTAGATGTTTGGTTGGAAGAAAACTAAATGCAGGGTCATTTTTGTTAGATATTTAGAATCCCCACTGAATTCGAATTCACTTTTAGTGTATTCGGAATTCAACCGACCTGAAAGAACTCCAATTTCACTGCATGCACGAGACATCACCCACTATCACCCGCCATTGCTCACTCACCATTGACAAGTAATCATTGGTCTCTAGCCTTTGAGATTTAGCATGAAAAGCTCATCTCCCCTTTCTATTTGTTTTCATTGTTTGGATTTAAGTTATCGCTACAAGTTTTTAAATTGTTGTTTTTATGTTAATGGTTAATTATTACATAAAAAAAATCTAATCATGCATGCAGAAATTTAGGGTCTATTTGGGGCAGTTGTTGATTATTTGTAATTCTGATAATCTGATAATCTGCAGATTATCAGGATAAGCTGGCTTGCTGTTTGCGAGAGCTTATTCAGAACAACTTATTTGTAGTTGTTGTTGGATAAATGACCAAACTACCACTTACCTATATATGAAAATTCAAATACCACAAAAATGTGTTTATTTGCATGAATTGAATTTAAGTAAAATATCAAAAAAAACTTAATGAATCATTAATTGCCACAAGAAAAACACTTTATTAAGAAAAACATTTGATCAATAATAAAAATAAAAATACATATCTGAACAATTATCAGATAAAGAAAAACGAGAAGTTTGTGTGCATCACCCTTAACTACTACATTCACCCAATCAATCACCATAACATAACAGTGTTCACCCAATCTAATCAGATAACAAAATCGATCATTTCCAAGGGTCTAATTCCATAAGTAAAATTACAAGCTGAAAATTAGATCATAGCACCTTACGTCGGGGCGGATTTTTGATCTCCCAGCAATCAAGAGACCCATGGACACATAATGACGGGAATGTTGGACGAATCGGAGCAGGGCGAGGGCGAGTGACGAATCGGAGCAGGGCGAGGGCGAGCGACCCCCTTTCGGCAGAGACGAATCGGAGCGAGGGCGAGGGCGATTGACGATTCGAAGCGAGGGCTTTCGTCTTTCGCGTCTTTCGGGGAGTAGCGATCGGGGAGGGTGTGGGGCGAGCGAGAGATTCCCCATCTTAACGCTCTAATTGGACGCGGGGTAGGGAGCGCAGCGAGGCCTCTTGACAAAAAACGGGAAGCGATTATGAGCGGTGGGATTAAAGTTCTGGTGAACGCTATTTTCAAACACAGACATCAATGAGCCGCCCCAAACGGGCTCTTAATTTGCTTAATTTTTTTTTCAATGTATTTTAATTACACATTATGTGACTATTATACGTTTGCATAATTTTGCCAAAGTATGAATGAACCTTTTTAATCATGCATGCATGTATGATACAACATATATTTATTACAAAAAAGGGAGACTATAATAAGTAAGATCCAATATTTGATTATAAATATTAACTTTTTTATATAATCTTTTTAAGTTTAAATAAAAACTAATATTTAATCATATGTGAATTGAAAATTATTTAGTTGTTAATTTCTTTTCTTAACTTTTTTACTACATTTAATGCAATGATTAAGGTGTATTAACATTAAAGTGTTATGCATCATTTTTGCATAGTTCCTATCATCTGTGGGTTGCCAAATTAAGAAAATCAAAGTCGTAGTTTTATTAAAAGAAGAAAATAAAGCAAAACAAATAAGGAGGAAGAAGTCCTTACTTTAATTTCCTGTCACTCTTTTCTTCTCCCTCTTTTTGTGGGTCCTAAAGATCAGAGACACAATATATTTGAATTTCCAGTAAAAAATTTTTGCAAAATAAATGGAATCAAAGTTGGGCATATTTTGAATTTTCATCATTTGATTTAATTTTTATTATATTTTTTATTAAAAAATCATAACTTTTCATATGCTTGGTTTCATAGTTTTGTATACTTTCACTAGATCCAGAACATTTTTTGGAGTTAAAATCATATTTTGTTTCATTTTTTGTGACTATTTCATCTTAAGACATTTGTAAATTGCCAAATTCATTTACATTTCTTGATAATAAATAGCAGAAAACACTGCCATATTTTGGAACTGCTTTAGTGATCAAAATTCAACAATTTACTTTCCATTCGATAGCTTTAAGATCCACTATTTGTTGCTATTTGTCCAATACTCATCTCTAGTACTTATCTTTGAAGTTAAATGAAATTTGGGTATAGAATTTGTAAATTAATGGCATATCATATATATTTTATTATGAATATTTTAGTTTATGAGTATTTTTATTAGTATTAAATAATGTTTATTATAATTTACAATATATATGTGACATTAGATACTAAGTATTATTTTATTTTGGTTCACATTTTATTTGTCTATTATTTCAATTTCAATGTTTATTTTGATTTTATTTGGCTTGAAAATTCTTTGTTGTGATAGCTCTTTGACTTGCTTCTTGAGCTCTTCTTTTTTTTCAACATCAAGTTTTTTTACATATTTTTGTGATATTATCTATTCATTTAGGCGTTGCACTTTTGTGACACTCTCAAGGGTTTCATAACTTAGAGCATCTTAATTTTTTTTTATGGTTGGATTTGATTATTTGGCTGACCATGTGAATCACAAGAACTTATCCTAAGTGACCTAGAAGTTGTTTTCAGTTTGGTTAATCTACATGTAAAATCAAAAGAGAAATCTTAGATACATTATGATATTTTGAATTATTTGGCTAACATATTAGCAACATTGACCACCATGATGAATCCTGTGAGATTCTTGAAGATCTTATTTATAAAGTGTTGGTAAGGAAGTGGTATTGGTGTTCTTCAATCTAAACGCATGACTCAATAATATAATTCTTTATTATTTTAGAATGAGTGATCTTGTTCTTTTATGAGTTTCATCCTAATGTATTGAAATCAGAAGAATTTTCATCCATAAAGCTAAACATTTGATGCTTGAAAGCGTTCTTGACTAGCTGATTTTATATGAGAAGAAAAATTATATTTTTGAGAGGCTTTATTGATATCATTATAATCAATAGATATTCTTCATGCCCAATAGCTCTCTCAACCATGGTGATGTTTATCAACCAAAGGGAGAAATACACTTCATGAATAAACTCACCCTAACCTTTTTTATTTCTATTAAGGGTTCTAAAGCAAAATTTTCATTTTTTTATGGTTGAGTTAGTCATGCCATCAACAAACTCCCATCATCCGACACGAATCTCAAGATAGAGCACAAATCTTGAAGGAACTCTTTTGAACATGAAACATTCAAACTTTGATAAAAAGTTATTCAGAAGTCTGATTTCAACAAACTTATGTTAAACTGACTGGCTAAACGAGACTGACTCAATGGTACCAAAATTAATCCAATCAGAGTCACATCAAGCTTAGATTTTTTCATTAAACTTCCTTGAAAGATTTTTCGAGAATATTTAGAAGGTCAACCAGATGATGAATCTGGTGAGCTTATGGTCAAATAGAGCATCTCAATAAGACGAATCCAACAAGCTTATAATCGTTCAACTCCGACATCATAAAGAACCTCAAATGTCCATCAAACACCGTCTGATCGAAGAAAATCTTTTGAGCATTCCTATCAAATTGGTTCATATTCCTTCATTAATTGCAACTGAGACTTTATAATACAGCTCATCCCTCTCTTGAGGAGGGAAAGAGAGAGCTAGAAGCTTGAAGTAGACTAAAGCTTAGAGAATGAGCTGAAGTCCAGCATTTTCTTATCGCCGATCGCCGCTAGTCACCGAGCACTGTTGACCACCATCTTGCGGCTATCGTCGATTACCATTGGCCGCCGCCGACTTTTTATGATAAGTTCATCCGTGCATCGACTTTGTAACTTAAGAGATTATGTAACTCTTTCTTGTCTGTGGGACAAGAGGTTATAACTATAATCACCAAGTTATAATGGATTTCTTTAACTGATTCGGCTATCGTGGTGTTTCCCTTTAGAAGTTTTCCATGTAAAAGCTTCTAGTGTCTTTACTGATTATTTTCTTTCACCTGAGTGTGCGTTGAATTCTCGTGCAATGCTAAGATGATAAACTATTACTCTACTGCTGTGAATCATCTAGCAAACATCAGAGTTGTATGTTGTATCTAGCTTGAGTGTGATTTTGTCAAGATTATTGTTGAGAATATCATGCTCTCCCATTTTCAACATTTTGAGAGTGGATACTCAAATTTTATTTTTTATGAAGCGACCACATCATCAAAAAGAGAGGTCGTCTGGAAATTAGGTCGGACTAGCCACCTCAATTTATTTAGCCGTGAACCTTTCTTCTAGCTAATTCACTTTAGTTTTAAAAATGCTCATTGGCGAAAGTTGATCAAAATTGACGAATAAATCAGAGAATCAATGAACCAATAACATTATCGGAGAACCATCTCTTTTAATTTTAATCAACTTATGGCATTTCAATTTCGATTAGATGACTAAAGAAGATTTAGATTAGAATCTAAAAAATAATTAAAATACATTATCTCAAAATATTTTGACTTAGAATTATATTCAAATAGTAAAGTGTTCTTATTTAAAATATTATATAATGAATCGTTGAAAATAGCATTGTTGTATTACTATTACATAATTTAAATCATATTAAAATAATGTTGAAATTTTTTGCCTAGTTTGGGTTTAACTCTCATTGAACTTTCAATTAATGTATGGACCAATTTTCAAAACTATGCTTTGGATGGGGTCATCATTTCACAGGTTGAATTTTATCAATGCTAAAGGCCACAAATGGATACGATTAAGCTGTAAATGGATTGACTCGTGCTAAGCAAGTGCTTAGTTGAGCTTCAGTCATTCATGGAAAGCCTATTAAAGCCAGCTTCATTTGGGTTTGAGCTCTTACAAAATTGTTTGAGCTCAAGTTTGTTTATTAAAACCCTATTTAAGATTGACTCGAGCTCAAGCTTAATTTGAGCTTAAATAATGTTGAGATTATTGTGTTTATTAATGAGCAAATCATTTATAAAATAAATAAGCCAACAGAGAGGCATAATCAAGTTCTAAGTTTTATTTGAACAGCTTGTTTGATAAAATGCGATGTATGGAATAAGGTTTGTTAGGCATAAAATAAACATTTAAATGATGTTATGCTTGAATAAGCCTTAATCGAGTTTTTGATAAGTTTGTTCATGAGTTTTAAATGATGTTATTCATAAACATAAATGAATTGATTAACAATGATGGAGATCCTGATTTCTCTGATGCTTATATTTTTTTTCCTATGTTGATTGAACAACGTCCTCTTGAGAATTATGGTGCTTGCTCCAAAGTTGTTTGAACCAACTCCAAGAGGGATTAATGGCCTTATTGAACATAATATGACCTTTAGTATCATAGCTATGATTGACATATGAGTAAATTTTATTTTACACTATTAAAAAGAAAAGCATCAACCTATAATAAAGGATACATAATAACTTAGGATACACTTATCGAATTTAGTGAGCCTATAAGAACAATTTTTTGAATTATTTGTTTTCAGAGACTCTTAGTTTGGCAGTGCCTTGAAAGGTTATAGTAGTCTATAATGGCTCTATAACTTGTGAGGAACTATTTATAAATAACCTTATTGAGTTTGGCGAAGGTGTAAATGTGGAGGAGAGTAGCTTTACGAATTGGAACTTGAAGGGTTATAAATCAAAGGCTTATTGAATTGGCAAAAAAATCTATGGTGCTAAATGTGCTCATAGTTGTTAGATGACTAGTCATGGGAGTCTACATTAGATGATTAACTTATCAAAAGAAACTAACATTAGATGGAGAATCCTTAAAATATGACATGAGTGAAGCTAATTCATTTTCCCTAATGGGAATTCCTCCCAGACAAATTGTTTTTGTTTATAAACAAATTCCTTTGTTATTTAACTATCAAATTTTTAAATGCTCGATGGTAGCTTATATCATATATGATATATTAAATAAAAAATTGATTATCAAGAATTTATATAATTATATATTAAACGTGAAAAATTATTAGATTGTAATAAGCAATCAGGGTTATAGAAAGCTCTTCGTTTTTAAATGGCTTGTGTTTGACTCGTGTTTGATTTGTTTGTTAGGCAAGCAAGTCGAATGTAAAAAAAAAAAAAAAAAAATTAAACTTAGTTTATAAATGTGCCAAACATGAATAATTTTTAGTTTGATCGACTCATTTTAAATAAATAATATTTTTATATTAAATTTTACGATGTATTTAAAAACTAAGAAATTTTATATATTTTAAGTTGTTTGTGCTAATTTGGAATCGAATATGAGTTGAAATGAACGAATAATTTTAAATTGAATTGAACATATGCATGCTATTCATGAGCCATATATGAGCTTTTTTTGAGTAAGAGTGTCAAAAACTGACTCAATACGCCAACGTAACCTGAACTAGACTTGAAAAATTTGAACTCTAGTTGACCGAAATAATTTTCATATTTGGTAAATGTTAGGTTCCTATATAATTTTTTGAGTCAGGTTAGGGTTGAGTCACCAACTCTAAATAGACTCAAAATTGACTTTTTAACCCGAAATTGACCTACTAACTTAAGATTGACTCAAAATTGACCCAAATTGATCTTGAATAGTTATTATATCTTATGCTAAACATGTTATGTACTAGTCGAGTTCGAGTTGGAGGCTTAAAGACGGGTTTGTGTGGTGTTGGAATTTTTGACCCATCTAATATTTGGACTGTGTTTAGATCAAACAGTTTTGAGTTAAGTCAATTTCAGGATAGACTCAAACTTGCCCCGCAAACTCGATTTGACACCCTTACATTCTAATAAAAAAAAATTCAAATGAACCGAACAAATATAAATATTAGACTTGTTCAAACTCGGCTCGTTTTCAGTCCTAGGAGTAATGAACTTGAAATTACGTTCTTATAATGAAAAAAAAAAGTGGAAAATACTTTGGTGCAAGAGAGTACTTTTAAAAACCTCCTTGGTTAATATCTCTAGTATTTTTATGCTGTCAATTGAGAGGAGTGAACTGAAAAGAAAATTATTGAAAAAAAAATTAAACCAACTATTTCTATTTCATTATGTATCTTCATTATTAGGGGTGTAAACGAACCGAACACGAACGAACAGAGTTAGTGTTCATGTTCAAAATGTTCGAACACATCACTGTTCGTGTTTAGTTCGTTTGCTTATCGAAAGAACACGAACTTCTTGGCGAACCGAACACGAACTGTTCGCGAACAATGAGCTTTTTTGACAGCCCTAGCTTTGATAGGATACTTCCTCAAAATGAAGCAAATTGATCAGGTATTCCGTACACATCAGGTAACCCATACTTTCTCAAAATGAAGCAAACCGAATAAGGCGTTTAGGGTTTTGATTAGGGTTTTATTTTAATATATAGTATAGTATATTAATTATAATATTATAATATTTATATTAATATAATTAATACTATAATATTATTATTGTTATTAATAATTTATCATATATTATAATTTATAGAAGTTTAATTATTTAAAATATGATAAATTTTTATAATATATAATTATTTTTAAAATGTCATAAATTTTTTATATATAATTATTTTAAATTATTTTATATTTCGAACAATAACGAACCGAACACGAACGAACACATCACTGTTCGTGTTTGGTTCGTTTAACAAACCGAACAAAAAAAATTGTTTGTGTTCATCTCGTTTGCTTATCGAACGATTCAGACACGAACTTTTTGGCGAACCGAACATGAACTGTTCTCGAACAACGAGCTTTTTTGACAGCCCTATTCATTATGTACTCTCTCCAATAACTATCAAATAAATTCGTAATAACTCTCAAATAACACCAAAATGGAATCGCGAAAGGTTATTGAGGGTTTATTGGGGGGTTAGTTAGTGTTATTGTTGTTATTCGAGATTTTATGAGGTTATTGGGTATTAACTTCAATAACGCCGAAATAATCCCCCAATAACCCCCCAATAGCCTTCCACGGTTCCATTTGGGTGTTATTGGGGTGTTATTATGAATTTATTTGGCAGTTATTGGGGAGAGTATGCGTAATCCGCATGCAACATTTCTCGTGCTTGAGAGTCTATTTGAGCTCTAATCGGTGCTCAACCCTCTAATATAAATTGGGAAATTTACATATATACATATCACAGTACAATTCCTTTGTATATGCACATCTAACACCTAAAACACACCTAACACTTAAAATTTAATATTTATGTTTATCATACTCTGATATTATGAAATTATGCATGAAAAATATGTACTTTACTATTAAAAAATTAATAATAGTAATATTTTTGACGTGATATTAAATATTATTGCTATTTATGTAAAATATAATCTAGAAAAAATGGCCATCACCTTAAAATTATTTGATTTATTAATATTTGTATTAATACAGATTTCTGTTAAGATTTCCTTATATGTATTCTGTCTTTTGCAGGCAATGATTTGGATTCTTTTAAATTTCAGCTCCGCGGTCTAATTAAGGAATATATTTAGTCTTAAAAAACAAGAAATTACAGCCCTTTCAATGTTAATTATTGAATTAGTCCTTTTCAATTCTATCAATCCTTTAATCACAATCATTAGAGGTCTCTCGGACTCTTAAGATTAATGATGTAATTTTCAGCCCTATAATTTAAAGATCATCAATTTAGCTACGTAAATACTCCTTTCATACTACAGGCATGAAACTATATTGATAGGCATGAATCACGTTCTTTATTAATTTTCCGATTATATTATAAAAAGTTATAATCACAAAGTTAATCATAAGTTTTATATAATCTTTCAATGTAATTAAAGCATAATATGTGATGGTGATCGTCTTATATATATATATTTGATAATAAAAAGATCAAGTTTTACAATTACAATAACATAGCTTAAAATTATTTAACTTATTAATAATTATAACTTGGAAAAATTTCTAAAAAATTCAAATATGTATTGTTAATCCTTTCCTCCTTTATACCTTCATAAATTTGTCTAGGTGAACTTGATGTCCGAAATTGCTATGAGGCAACTCGAACAATCACACAAGTATGTGTGTCGATCAAGTAATATATGAATTAAGAGTTCACGTATCGGTCCCACGAGAAAAGTGTCAAAATATCTCTAACAAGAGAAGTTCTAATTTACTAAACCGCTAAGCTTAGCTTAGTTTGAAGGTTCAATTTGTAAATATGAAAAGTTCTAAATTCTTGATGCAGAAAGAAGAAAAATAAACCAAAATTTTGAAAGAATTTTAGATTTAAAAAGTTCACACTTTTGTGACATTGGTCTGATGCTTTCTTGATGTTTGAATCCCCCGTTATTGTTGACAACCAAGAACGTGTCCTTAGCCTTTGTCTAGCTGATAAGAAGAGTTTGAAATCATATTAAAAAAAGACATCTAACAAAATTCATGGGAGAAAACACCAGAAAATCACATGCTTTCCATCACAGATGTACGAAAATGAGATTACCTATAATGAATGAGATAAGAAAGCATGAAACTTTTACTGCCGTCATAAAAAAAGAATACAATGCAAGAGTTATAGAAAACTCATACCCGAGCAAATCAATCATTGCAATACACCGTGATCATCTTATATCTGTACAAGCTATTCAAGATCTCCTCTCATACAATTGCACACAAACTCTCATCACAAACTCTAAAAATCTCACATGGAAACTAACCCGATAAATCTTTCCCTTGGAAAAAATCTTAGGGTTAATTAGACTCCCATCAGACCTCAAGAGAAACAGCCTCCAACAACCCAAGAGTCCATTTTATGATGACAAAAATAACATTATAAACTTAGATGCTTAATTAGACCTCAAAATTAGGTATTAAACCCTTCCAAGGAATAAAATCACTCACGATTAGTGAATTATGGAACAACTACAAATATTAATTGTGAGACTGTCATGCATACATTAAACTAAGAGTGGGCAGTAATTATGGACTCTGAAATTTAAAATTCTTTTTTAAAAGTTAAAAATAAATAATTATAAATAAATAAATAGTTTTGTCCTCGCTTAGGGTCTATTTGGGACAGCTTCTTGCCAGCGTTGCATTTTAGAACCTAGAGATTTTTTTGGTTACTTCTATAAATTTTTATGTTCGGAAGTCGTTTTTATAATAAAATTTGTTAAGATATAGTTTATGTAAGACAGTTATTGTCAGACATTCTGGAAAAAACAAATATTTATAATTCTCACAATAATTTACTAAAAAGTTTCTCCCAAAAATAATTTTACAACCGTCTTATAAAAAATTATGACCGCCTCAAATGAATCTTAAGCAAATCCTTCAGCCAAAAAATTAAGAAAAAATACAAATATTGAGAAAGATATATTTGACTTTATTCCAAATAAAATGTTTATTTGAATTTTTTAGTATTAATTTATGCATGTAATAAATTTATCATCTTAAAAGAAACCGCTAGCAATCCTAATCAAAATATCGCCAGATCTTCAATTTTCAATTATTATTAGTTGGAGTAAACTAAATTATATGTATATTCTTAAACGAATAAAGATATGGGTACATGATACTAACGTGACATATAATATTGTGAATTTTTGACCAGATGAAAGCATATTATTTCATATTTAGTGTATATGAGACACCACCATTAGTTAATAACAGCTTAATTATGAAGATGACAAGTAAGCGTGAGTGAGAATACTTTTCAGCTCAGAAGATATCACTTATCATATAGCTAAGCTGGACCCCTTCCTCTCCTTTCTCCTCTTTTAACTTATATGAATGAGCAAAGAAATATATGATTAGTCTATATATAAGAGGAACAGAAGTATTTACCTGCTTGGTGCACAGCAAGACTCAAATAAAATTTATTTAATGAACAAGGAAAAGAAAACTTGTTCAAGTTTTCAAGCACGAAACTTATCTGAAGAATTTTTTTACTCGATTTGGCCCCATAAGGGCCCGTTTGGGGGCAGTTTATTTGGTGCGGCGGCGTTTTGAAATCACACAAGATCTATTTGGATAATCTGTGTTTTGTCTACTCATGTGTTTTCAAAATGTTGAAAATATTGTTTTCACACCACACCTTTCTAGCTGCGGTGACCGCTTTTTGACTGTGATCTGACTTTTCTAAAAAAATAAAAATTTATAATAGTCACCGCACCTAATTTATAAGCAAGTTATTTTTAATCAGCTTATCAGTAGATCATTCAATAAGCTGCAACTGCCCCACACAAACCCTAACTCTAAATTATAGGCGGGTGATTATGATGAGAGAGAAAGGGAAATGGAGGCTTTGCACGCAAGACCTGAGAATAGTTTACTTGTAAATTGTTTAAGGCTTTTATAAACTGCCGGGGCTTTACTCAACATGGTTATGTGGATGTGGAAGTTTGATTCCCAGTATGGCTAGTTGGAGGTTTCACATTTGTAGGTAGAGAAGCAACGCTTGTAAATACACATTTGTTGGGATTTTCTAAATATTAAAAGAGCTTATTTGACTTATTCTAATTTTCTGGTTTGGAATTTATCCTTTAACTTGAAGATTAATATATATATATATATATATATATATATATATATATATATATATATATATATATATATATATATATATATATATATATATATATATATATGATTGAATGATTATGCCTGTGCATGTTAGAATATTTTTAACGGTGGAAAAAAATTAATTCTTAGCTCAATATAATTTTTATAGCACATAAAAGAATACAAAAGGATCAGATTTTTTATATATATGAAATAGTTTGGAAAGAGAAAAATCATGGGTTATGACCTAATCAAAGTAATCCATTAGGAAATTAGAAGTGTGGAAGTTCAATATTATTTTGAATTGGCAAAAATGAGATTACAGAATTTAACAATTACTATCATATGGTGGTAGTTTGGATAGCACATTCATGATTGGGTTATAACAATCATAGTTGATGGCTGCAACAGTTGTAGTTGATTGCGACAATTGCAGTTGGTGGATGCAACTGTTGTAATTGGATTACAACAATCATATTTGTTGGCTACAACAATTGTATGCCTAAAAAAAGGCAAAATTGGTGCTAGAAGAGTCGCAGTTAGGTGCAGCAATCGTTGTTGGTCATTCATCCGCCCTTCTCTTCATGGGTTATGCTTCAGTTGTCAGCTCACTCTTCTCTTCTTCTCCCTAATTCATGTAAATAATAAAAGCATATTTTTAGTTTTTGAGAGGGTCATTTCGGTAAATTTAGCTAATCTTCCAAAACACTATATCAGACAATCTTTATTGCTTCCTTTAATTACAAACATTTTTTTTCAACATTTAGTTGTCTTATTTATTTCAAAATTAAATGATTTTGAGCTTGTTGTAGTCCTTTCGATCAGTCGGATGATTTGAATAAAAATATGCTAAATTTAAAAAATATTTATTTTTTAAAAATAAATTTAACCAAATGACTCATTAAAACAAAATTAATCTAGATAAATAAAATTGAGCCTAATTAAGTCACATTCGTATGGAGTCGCATGACTCGTATTGAATCCAATGCTATCATATGCTAGGACAATCCAATCTAAATTAAAGTAAAATCAACTATGGGCATATAGTCTCCTAAAATAAAATCAAATTAGCCAAATATGGATTGAAGCCAACATACCTCAATTTTGCTTAATGAATGAATAGAACCCATTATAAATGCAATTAAATCCTATTAAGCCAAACTAATTGTTTGTGTTGAAGTGGGCGGCCACTGGTGTCGTCGTGTATCGTGCCATCATTATTCGTTATCGTGTTTTGTTGATGTCGTAGACTCGCTAGTTTGAATTCAATTATATTGACCTTCTCTCCGAATGTCTCCGTAGTTCAGATCATATTGGTGATCTTGAGAGGTGAGAAGTTCGGGTGGAAGGAGGACAATAATAATGGGGACAAACGAAAAAAGAATGTGGACACAAGCATTACTCCTCTCACAGTTGTTAGAGGTGGTACTTTTTCAATAATTTGAATCTTCGCAGTATCTACTTCCATGTCATATTCAAATATTTTATGCACAAGCACAATTCCTCCTGCAACCATAAATTGACACTTTTCCCAGTTTATGACTAAATTTGTTCTTTCACATACCTCTAAAACTTTTTCTAAGTTGCATAGTCATGCATCAAATGAATCTCTAAATACTGAGAAATCATCCATAAACAATTCTATTCCATCATCTATTAATTTGCTAAATATGGACATCATACATCTTTAAAATGTTACAGGCGCATTACATAATCCAAAGGGAATTCTTCTAAAAGCAAAAGTTCCATAAGGGCTAGTAAATGTAGTCTTCTCTTGATTCTCAGGAGCAATAGGTATTTGGTGATAACCTGTATATCCATCCAAAAAGCAATAATGCTTGTGTCCAGCAAGTCTGTCTAGCATTTGATCTAAAAAAGGTAAAGGAAAGTGATCTTTTCTGGTGGCGGCGTTTAATTTTCTATAATCAATACATATTCACCATCCAGTGACTTGTCTTATCGGTATAATTTCATTTCGTTCATTTACGTCAACAGTCACTCATCCTTTCTTAGGAACACAATGAATCGGGCTTACCTAAACACTATCAGAAATATGATATATAATTCTAGCATCTAACCACTTTAAAATCTCTTTTTTACCACTTCTTTCATTATCGGGTTCAGTCTCCTTTGTGGACCAACTCTAGGTTTATGTTGTTCATTCAACAAAATTCCATGCATATAGATGTCGGCCGCATTTTCTTTAATTTAAATTTAATTTAAGTATATAAATAATTTTAAATAGTTTAGAAAATATTATTTGATTTTTGAAAATACGAGACCAAACCGATCCCATATCTTTAATAGTTTAAATAATTGAACGCCACACCATAAGCTATGCATTTATCCCGAGGAATAGACACATTGCTTAATAATTGAACTCGATTAAATAAACCAGTAAATTTATGACATCTGTTTGGTCTGTGAACCATGTTTATGTTGACCGACAAATTCCCCTATTTAATACAAAAAAATTAAATATGGTTTATATTACCTGGGTTCTGAAGTTCCCTATAAGGGCAAGCCTCTATAGTTAATTAAATATTAAATGACGGGAGTCACTTAAGAAAACTCTCGATAAAGATAAGTGGTTCTGCTTTCAAGATTATCAAGTTTACATTTTCATGATTTGATACTTGGAAATTTGAAAGGGAATGGATCAAATTAGGAATAATTATTTCAGGAGTCTAAAGGAACAAAGAAGTAAGGGGTTTCACAGATCCGAGGAGACCCTCGGTGACTTCCCAACTATCCTATGATTTGGCTTCAATTTAGTGAGATATTATTTGACATTTCAATCTTGCCAATTTTAATTACTTAGGACTTATAATTGTACAATATAATCATACAAATGTTCTGAAAGATAGGAGAGATTATGTCGTAACGAACGACGACCTTGAAATCCTAAGACGACTTAGGGCTTAAATTGCATAATATGATTATGCAAACGCCTAAAGGGTGAAGTGAGGATTTATGTTGCGCTAGTCAAACTACTTCGAAATCATATAACTTAGTTGTTTATTTCTATGGAACGATAAACTGATGAAGATTCATTTTGTTGTTGAGGATGGTCGTGCCGCTCACCACGCTTGCTCCTAGTTCTTGTTTTGCAGAGGGTTTAGTTTAAGAAGTGACAATTAAGAGATGAGAGAAGTGTCATGGTTTAGAGGTTGTGTCAAATTCAATGTCTTAAATTTTATTAAGGGAAATGATAAAATTAATTAAACAGAACCGGTTAAGATCCCACGGTGCCATCATCCTGGCACCACTATTTTCATCGGATTCACTTAGTCCAAATGAATTTGCTAAACTCAACCTAATGAGTTCCAAACTTTCATTTAGACCGTGGGAAATCTCGTTTGCAAAACGTAGGTTACATCCTCTGAGGTATTCCCGATCATCCAATGAGACGTTTTAATTTAATTATGATTGCAGTGTTATTTGTTTGTGATTAAATTTTGAGTTATCTTATATTTTGAATGTTGTGGCGGTGAATTTTATCTTGTTTTAATTTTAATTTTAGTTTTGTGAGTATCCTAAAGGTTTTAGTTTTCATGCAGGGTGACATTGTTATTTTAACATGCAAGCTTTCAAGAAAGGAAAGTACAACACACTGCAGGTAACTAAATTGCAATAAAAAAAAACATACATGGCAGGTCTTCTCTTCATTTCCAACTGCACTTAAAATGCATGTTAATGCATTTAAATATTTGAAAGAAAACACCTAGGTAAAACTAAGGGAAGGTTCGCAGTTGTCTACCAAATATTAATCCTATCACTAGAGAATTCCTAAGGTGTATTTGAGGATGATTTTCTTTATCAAGGAATAATGAAGTTCAATTATTCTTCTAAAACATCCCATTGGATTGAGAAAGTGCTTAAGACGAGTCCTGAACATCTTTTCAATGCTTCTGGGATCATTTTGAGTCCAGATGAACTTCATTATGTGGATGAATTGATCATCCAGGGTATAGTTCAGTTTTGGTTCTTGCTCAGCGAACTTGGATGTTTGATTATCCTATGAGTAAGTTGACATTTCATTTGACACTTTATTTTAGAGTTATAAAGATGAAAGCCTTTAGAGGCAAATTAGTCCATTAAAGAACTTAACCAATCTTAGTTGAAGTTGAATTAGTGGTTTAAAATGATTCAATTTAGTTATAAAGTTTTGGTTGATTTCCAAATATTTCAAATTACTTTAAGTTGGAAAAGTGTTTAAATCACTTAATTCACTTATTTCAAATTAATTTAATATTTTAAATTATTTTAATTTAATCATAAGATTCTTTTTAGTTATTAATTTCAATTGTCATTTTATGGTTTCATTAGTAAAAGTTAGATAGTGTTGAATCAATTTATTGGTTAGGGATTCAATTTTAGAGGATTAGAATCTTTCTATATCACACCCCCTAATCTTAACAATTTATGCCTTAATTAACTTCCAAAGTTTAATGATTTAATTTATTGGGGTTTCTTCTTTAACATTAGAGGTGATTAATGAGTTTTTATCACTTAGTTCCCAATGTTTCAATCATCCAAGAGGAAAATTAAGATCAAATTTTTACCCTTCTGATCACTAAAAAATGTATTAAGAATTTCATACCAATTTTATATGAAATAACACTTTAAAGAAATGTATTTTCTTTGTTTTATTGCAGGAATGAAGAATTATAAGTATTGAAAGTAAAAAGCACAAAAAAAAATGGATTTAGAGCAAAAAGGACTCAATTTGATGAAAAATGAACTATCCCATTGACGGCGAGATCAAGGCCGCCGACGGCGAGATTTTCCAGAGAATTTTTGAATATATTATAAAGAGCCCGCCGACAGCGAGATCGGCGCGGTTAGCCCACCTTCTCGAAGCCCACCGAAGGCGAGATCGAGCCCGCCGACGGCGAGACAGTTGAAAAGAGCCAGATACAATGAACCTGGATGCTTTTTGAAGAGGTGCTTAAGCAACCTTCTAAGATTTGACTCCTTCTATAAATAGAGACGATTTCTGTCCCTTTAGTGTGCCATTGTTTGGTGTCTTTTTGTGTCGTTTTAAAGTGAATTAGTGTTCATTTGTGTTGGAGTTTAAATTAGAAAGTCTTAATGAGTTTAATTAAGTGTGCTGTACTGGAAGGAAGAGTCAAAGGAACTTGAGAGTACGCATTGGAGAAGAATTGAGATAAATATATTTGTTATTATTTGTTAACTTTAATGAAATCCATGCTTTGTGTTATTTTTCCCTTGCTTTCTAAGTAGTTTCCTTAGTCTTTTTCCTTGTTGTTGAGATTATGTGAAGTGACGAATCAAAGTAACTGTGCCTAAAATTATTAAATAAAAATTGTGATAATCTTTTACTTAAAAATTAATTTACTTTCAATTTGGCCAATTGATTTGTTAACATATGTTGAATTATCAACTATAGTAAATATTACATCCGAGATTCAAGGAAGTCAAAAGCCTTGGAAGGAGGGTGCAAATAAATAGGGAAATATTAACTATCGGGCGTAGAATTGGACATTTTAGTGTGACAGACTAAGATATTCAATTCGGTGATATTGTTTGAGAGCTAAAGTGTAGATGTTAGCCCTCAGGCGAGGGGAACGTGGGAGCTCTGAAGTGGCAGCCGGTATCCTCCCAGCCTAGCCGCAGATTCGCAATCAAACATAAGACTAGTCACCGTTCTTCGCACCTGGACTAAAGGGTAAAGAATAGGAATGCTCCTATTCGGCACAATACAAACTCTAAACTACTTTAATTCATCATTCACTTAATTCTCTCAACAAGGAGAAAGATGCTTTTCTAAATTAGAATCTTACATTTAAACCTTTTTGTGCAATAGTTTTAGTATAAGTATTCTTAATTTCTGTATACTAGCTTAGTAAATAAGTCTACTTTAATTTGTCTTTGAAATTCTCTAACTTCCTTGTGGGATCGATATATTGGACTCCATTAGAGCCCTTTATTACTTGATAACGATACGTATACTTGCGTAGTATCCACATTATAAATCATAATTTTCATAAAAGAATCATCAGTGTAAATACATATATTTGGTGCAGGATCAAGTTTTTGGTGTCGTTGCCAATATCAATAATATATTTTTGTAAGTATAAATATCAAAAGTGGGTCAAGTTTTTGGCGCCGTTGCCGGGGAAGTAAAGTAATTATTAAGGTAATTAATAGAATTATTAGAAGTAATTACTAGAGTAACGAACTATTTTAAATTTTACTTAAAAATTGTATGCGCAAATTTAGAAACGAAAATTTATTACCTTACGATTCAGAATTAGAGCGCACTATTAAAAAAATCAGAAAACAAAAAAAAAGAAATTTTAAATTTAACACAAATGACAAATAATCCAAAAATTGAAAATATAAACCAACAAAGACCATTAAGAGATTATGCCAACCCTACATTAGATGAAATTCACCTAACTATTCAAAATGCTGATGTAGCTGCTAACTCATTCGAACTTAAACCTGCAATTATCCAAATGGTACAGAATAATCAATTTAGTGGTTCACCTAATGAAGATCCTAATTTACATCTTGCGTAGATTTTTGGAACTATGTGCTTACTTTTAAATATGAAGGAGTATCTAATGATGCTTTGTTAGACTTAGGCTTTTTCCTTTTTCTTTAAGGGATAAGGCTAAGATGTGGTTAAATTCATTAGCACCTGGATCTATTAAAACTTGGGGAGAATTATCACAAAAATTTCTATCCAAATATTTTTCTCCTTCGAAAACTGCAAAACTTAGAAATGATATAACATCTTTTGGTTAGTTTGATGGAGAATCCATATATGAAGCTTGGGAGATATTTAAAGAACTTCTTAGGAAATGCCCACATCATGCGTTACCAGATTGGTTAATTATACAAACTTTTTACAATGGATTAGTAGGATCTCTTAGATCAATCATTGATGCTGCTGCTAGAGGTTCATTAATGTCAAAACCATTTGATGAAGCCTATGCATTAATCAAAGAAATGGCTACTAATAATTTTCAATGGCCTGCTAAGAGGATAAACCTTAAAAAGATAGCCAGTGTTCATGAAAATGATGCAATATCAATGTTAGCTTCTCAAATTGCTGCTATATCCAAGAAATTAGATCATTTTGGAATGAATTATTCTCCTACTATATTAGAAGAAAACTCATCTGAACAAATTATAGATTCTCAATCTCCTTATGAAAATATAAATGCTATTAATAATAGACACAATAATCCTTATGCGAATTATTATAATCCTGGTTGGAAGAATCATCCAAATTTTAATTGGAATAACAATACAGCTAATCAACAATGGATGAACAACTCTATAGGAAATCCACCTAATCAAGAAAATACGAATTATAAACCTTCTTATCCACCTGGATTTAATAACACTCAATTTAAAGATAAGAAGTTATCTATAGAAAAATTAATATTAAGTATGGGTCAGCACTTGAAAAATCAAGGAAATCAATTACAAATTCAAGGAAATCAATTACAAAATCAAGGAACAACAATTAAAAATTTTGAAACTCAACTCGGACATATCGCTACCGCGCTTAACAATAGAATTCTTGGAACTTTTCCTAGTAATGTGGAAATAAATCCTAAAGACCAAGGAAAAGAACAAATTAAAGCGATACAATTACGAAGTGGAAAAGAGTTAGAAACTAAAATTCAGAAAGAAACAGAAAGTAAAAATGAGGAAGTGGAAATCGAAAAAGAAAATGATCAGTAAGATTAAAACTTAGAATTATTGATCCCTATGAAAATATCTATAGAAAAACCACCACCATCATTTCCTCAACGACTAAAGCAACATAAAAATGATAAGCAATTTGCTAAATTCCTTGAAATTTTAAAAAAATTAACAGTAAATATTCCTTTTGTAGAAGCATTAGAACAAATGCCTAATTATGTAAAATTTATGAAAGATATTTTAAATAAAGAAAGAAAATTCACAGATAATAAAACTGTTGCACTCAGCGAAGAGTGTAGTGCAATTATTCAGAAAAAACTTTCTGAAAAATTAAAAGATCCTGGTAGTTTCACTATACCTTGCGCTATTGGAGAAAACTTTAATGGAAAAGCTTAGTGTGACTTAGGAGCAAGCATCAATCTAATGCCTCTATCAATTTTTAAAAGATTAGAATTAGGAGAAATTTCACTTACTTCAGTAACTCTTCAGTTAGCTGATTGTTCTGTGATTTATCCTAAGGGAGTTATTGAAGATGTGTTAGTAAAAGTGGATAAATTTATCTTCCCGATAGATTTTATTGTTCTAGATATGGAAGAAGATAAAGAAATTCCCATAATATTAGGAAGACCCTTTTTAGCCATTGGAAAAGCTATGATTGATGTTCAGAAAGGATAATTGACTATGAGAGTAAACGATAAAAAAGTAACTTTTAACATAGCAAAATCAATGAAATATCCTGCTTTAGAAAAAGATGATGAATGTTTTCGAATGGAAATACTAGAAAATTTGCAAAATGAACATTTTAAAGAATATTATGAAGAAAAGTTAGAAAAAGAAAATATTGAATTAATTGAAGAAGCAGATAATGAAAAACTGGATTATATACAGGGAAAATTTGAAATGTTGGATAATACTGAAAATGCTGAAAAGAATATAGTTCCGTCAATTATTAAACCTCCTGAAATCGAATTAAAAATTTTACCTAATCATTTAAAATATGCTTACTTAGGTAACTATTCAACCCTACCAGTTATTATATCAATTTGAATTGAATGAATCACAAGAACAAAAGCTGTTAGACACATTAAAAAAATATAAGAAAACTTTTGGTTGGACTTTAGCGGATATTAAAGGAATTAGTCCTTCGATACTGTAAGCACGGAATTATTTTAGATAATGAACATAAGCCAAGAGTAGATCCCCAAAGGAGATTAAACCCGATAATGAAAGAAGTAGTCGAAAGAAATATTAAAATGGTTAGATAATAGTATTATATATCCTATTTCAGATAGTGCTTGGGTAAGCCCAATTCACTGTGTTCCTAAGAAAGGAGGAGTGACCGTTAAAGCTAATGAAAATAATGATTTAATACCTATAAGGCAAGTTACTAGATGGCGTATATGTATTGACTATAGAAAATTAAATGCAGCCACCAGTAAAGATCACTTCTCATTACCATTTCTAGACCAAATGTTGGATAGATTAGCCGGACATAAATATTTTTGTTTTTTTAGATGGATATACCGGTTATCATCAGATACTTATTGCTCTCGAGGATCGAGAAAACTACATTTACTTAGTCCTTATGGAACATTTACTTTTCGAAGAATGCCTTTTGGATTATGTAATGCACCTGCAACATTCCAGAGATGTATGATGTCTATATTTAGTAAATTAATTGATGATGGAGTAGAAGTATTTATGGATGATTTCTTTGTATTTGGAACGTCATTTGACGCATGCTTGAATCATCTTGAAAAAGTATTAGAGGTATGCGAGAAAACTAACTTAGTTCTAAATTGGGAGAAATGCCGATTTATGGTTGCGAAGGAATTGTATTAGGGCATAAAATTTCGGAAAATCGCATGGAAGTAGACCTGCAAAAATTCGAGTTATAGCTAAATTACTACCTCCAACTACGATAAAAGGGGTAAGAAGTTTTCTTGGACATGCTGGATTCTACAGACACTACATAAAAGATTTTTCAAAAATTACTAAACTTCTATGCCAACTTTTAGAAAAGGACAAGAAATTTGATTTCACAATTGAATGCCTAAATGCTTTTGAATTATTAAAAGATAAATTAATCACAGCACTTTATAATAGTTTCACCCGATTGGGAGAAACCATTTGAACTTATGTGTGATGCTTAGTGATTATGCTTATAGGAGCGATACTTAGGCGAAAGATATGATAAAATTTTCAAAGTTATATACTTATGCTTAGTAAAACTCTTAATAATGCTTTGAAATGAATTATACGATTCTTGAAAAAGAGCTATTAGCGATTGTTTATGCTTTTGATAAATTTAGGCCTTATCTAATTGGAACTAAATGCATTGTGCATACCGATCACTCTGCTATTAAATATCTAATGCAAAAGAAAGATTCCGAACCAAGATTAATTAGATGGATATTACTAATGCAAGAATTTGATTTTGAAATCATTAACAAAAGGGAGCCGATAATCAAATTGCAGATCATTTATCAAGGCTAGAATATAATGGATTATTAGACACAGATAATGAAATTACTGACAGTTTTCCTGACGAACAACTATATAATATAAATGAGTGGAAAATACCATGGTATGCTGATATAGTAAATTATATTGTAAGTGATATTTTACCACCTATGTTAACTTTGCAACAACAGAAAAAATTCATTCATGATGCTAAAACATATTTTTAGGATGAACCATATTTATATAAGCAATGTAAGGATCTTATAATTAGAATATGCGTGCCTTATGAAGAAACAGAACAAATCATTCGAAATGTCATGATTCGATTTTGGAGGACATTTTGGAACGAGATAAAGCTGCTTATAAAATTTTACAATCTGGATTTTATTGGCTACTCTTTTTAGAGATGTTTATAGATATATCAGAACTTGTGACAAATGCCAACGAGTAGGTAATATATCTAGAAGAAATGAAATGCCTCTAAATTTTATATTAGAAGTTGAGATTTTTGATGTTTGGGGATTAGATTTTATGGGACCATTTGTTCCTTCATTTGGAAACTCATATATATTAGTTGCTGTTGATTATGTTTCTAAATGGATTAAAGCACAAGCTTTACCTCGATGTGATGCTAAGGGTGTTTCAAAGTTTCTAATGAAAAATATTTTTACTAGATTTGGAATGCCGAGAGTGATTATCACTGATGGAGGATATCATTTTAGAAATAAATATATTCACAAACTAGTAGAAAAATTTAATATTATTCATAAGATATCAATCGCTTATCATCCACAAACCGAGTGGATTAGTCGAAGTTTCTAATCGAGAAATTAAACGTATTTTAGAAAAGATCGTAAACCACTAATAGATTGGATTGGTCATAAGACTGAACCATTGCATTATGGGCATACATGACTGCTTATAAAACTTCGATTGGAATGACTCCTTACAGGCTTATTTATGGAAAGACTTGCCACTTACCGGTTGAATTAGAATATAAAGCTTATTGGGCAATTAAAGAATTTAATTACAATACGAAAGAAAGTTGAGTGAGAAGAGATTATTGCAAATGAATGAATTAGGAGAATTAAGAAATGAATCTTATCATAATGATAGAATTTATAAAGAAAAATGAAATTATGGCATGATCGGAAGATTAACCTGAAGAATTTTGAGCCAGGCAAGAAGTTTTGCTTTATAATACAAGATTGAAATTATTTTCTGGGAAATTGAAATCTCGATGGTTAGGGCCTTTCACTATAACTTAAATATTTTCATACGGAACTATAGAAATTGAAGGTCCAAAAATTGGGCATAGATTTAAAGTAAACGAACACAGATTAAAATCTTATTTTGAAGGGAGAAGACCAAATTTTAAAGAGGTTTTAATGCTCAATCAACCTGATTACTAACTAAATTAGGTCGGGCTGATGACGCTAAACCAAGTGCTTTATGGGAGGCAACCCATAGTAGTTATTAATTATGATCTATTTATTGAAAATTAAAATATAGAATAAATTCTACTACTCATTTTACTTTTTAAAATCATCACAAATTTGAATCTATACGAAGAAATCAGAAAATATTCGGACCGGAGCGAAAATTGGGCAATTTACCTAATCTTGCCGACGGCGAGATCGATCCCGCCGACAGCGAGATCGGTGCGCCCAAATTCAGTTTAAAGTATTAACTAGCTCGCTGACATCGAGATCGTTACCGCCGATTGTGAGATAGTTAAAAAGTGGTTTTTAAGAGTTATTTTGCAGTTTTGGGCGGTTCTAACCTATAATATTCACTACAAAATGTTTAGAACTCATTATTTACACCATTCCTTCACCAGAACGAATAGAGCCCCTCCAAAACAATCCATAATGGCCCCCAACCCATTAGAAACCACGAAATCCGGAGTGTTTAACCGACGAAAGTTTGTCAGTTCTGAGGCTCAGCGACTATTCAACAAAGTTTTGATGAAGAAGCGACTGATTAAAGAAAGAGGATTCGTAAACAGAGGAGCAGAGAATTGAACGACAACAATTGAAGAAATGATTGTTCAACGACATTGGGAGGTATTATGCTACACAACATCTGCTGTCATCATTCAAGTAGTCAAGGAATTCTACTCTAATCTGCATGCGATCCATAATGGAAGTGTTTACGTAAGAGGCAGATGGGTAACTTTCACTCCATCTCGAATCAATGAATTATACTCGATTGAAAATAACCCTGTTTGCCACTATTTAAATTTTGTTCCGACAAGATACAACTTGAACGAGATATATCAATATCTGACCGACGAACCTGATGACAGGGAAATACGAGAAGACGGGTATGTAAGTTTTTCTGCATCACTTCTTAACCCCGTCTTAAAGCATTGGCATTTCTTTATTTCATCGAAGTTATTACCCACTATGAGGGTAAACAAAGTCTCGAAGGAATGCACAATTTTAAATTACTGTATTCAATCTGGACTACCTATCGATGTTGGATCTATCATTGAGAAGTCTGCATTAGGATTAATTGTGAATGGATCGATTCATGGACTCGGACACCCATCAACAATTTTTTCTTTATGTAGTCAGTATCAAGTTTCCTACGAAGCTTGGGAAAAGGTGTTGTTACCCTGAAAACCATTAGATCCGACAGATATGTTTCCTACTTTGGATAACAATGATGATATAACAATTATCTCTGATCAAGCATCTCAAAAAAATCCTTTAATCAGGCCTTTGACTGATATAACTAACCTGATTCTACGAAAAATTAAAGGATTGGAGAAGGAATTACAGAATGCGATGAATTCTATTGATAATATCTCTGATTTATTCGATCACATAGACTGGAGAATGAAGGAGCATTTCGATCATTCAGGACATCTGGAGGCAAGTTTCATACGACTGTTAAGACAGAAGGGATGGATTGAAGAAGATTCTACAGAAGAATTCCCCTTCAAGCCTTTCTACAATCTATTTGTGCACCTACGATCTATTGGGAATATCAGGGAAGAAGTTAGTTCGATTCCAATGAGTAGCGAGAGATTTATCCTTATTTTATTTATGTGTGTTGATTTAAACTTAGTTTTTAATATAATTTGGATTTTACGAAGTTAATCCCTGTTTATATGAGATTATTGTTGTTTGTTTAAGTCTCAGCATTTAGAGTACTGTGGTATGGATTGTAATGCCGAGTTAGATGTGTTTTGGTTAATTTGCTAAGTCAATTGTTAGTTTTGTGGTATTTGAAGTTTATAAGTTCATGGATTTCATTTATAAAAGTTATAATGTTTGTGTTGTGTAAACCTTATATGAGTCAGTAGAATATCTAATCTTAGAAAAATATATCAAATTAAGGGACCGAACATTAGAACAAGGCTTAATTAAATTGAACATAATTGAAAACATAAAAATTTTTAAAAATTCGGAAACCCCGCCGACGGTGAGATTTTCCCGAAACTTTGGCCTTGGTGAATTAATTAGCTCGCCGACGGAGAGAAATTTCTCGCCGACAGCGAGATCGCGAAATGTACTATATTTTGACTGGTCAACCGACACTATTTATCATCCCCTTCCTCAAAACTTCGAAAAGTCGACCTAGGGCTTGATAGATCTGGAATTTGGAGCGATTTCAAGACATTTTAACGTCAGATTTCATCTTCCCTTGGTAAGATCTTCACTCCTATGTAAAAATTTTTGATTTTCACCATGAATTTCTTCTACATTGAGGATTTTGGGAAAATTTTGAAATGTGAAGAAAAGACTTGGAAGAAATTCATGGAATTTGATTTAGATTGATTTTAATAACATTAGGAAGCCGTTTTAGTAATATTTTGGAGATTAGTTAAGATTTTTGTGAATTTCATAGATCGAAAAAAATGGCTCCGCAACAAAGAAGACGATTGGATTACGACGAAAACCGATTTGTGAATGCGAGGCACGGTCGAGATATTATCACAACATTCGAGCCAGGAAATGCATTCAAGATCGAGTTTTTAAAAATCCAGGAGGAGAAGTGGAACGAATAATTAAGGAAAGAGGATGGGAGAACTTCTGTTACACCACAAATAGAGCTGCAGTGGAAGTAGTTAAAGAATTCTATGCCAATCTAACAGTGATAAAAGATGCACCAATCAAGGTGAGAGGATTTTTGGTTGATTTCAGTGCTGCTAGAATCAATTCGTTTTATGAAGTACGAGATTTTCACACCAGTGAGTATGATACTTTTGGTACTATGGAAGGACCACTGGAAAAAGTGATAGACTTTCTCACTGACGGGAAAGGAGTTTGGAAGTTCAAGCAGCGAGAAAGGGTAAATTTTCCTCTCTCTCTATGTTGAATGCGTTGTCTAAAGCTCAGCATTATTTTATCCGTTCTACTCTATTACCCACGTATCACCATAGTGAGGTAACAAGGGATAGAAGCGATTCCGAATTTACGTATTCGGAATCGAAGAGTATTAATGTGGGAAATGTAATTTACAAGAATATATTAGCCACTGCTAGAAGTGAGAGCGGAGGAGGACTAGGACACCCTGGTTTGATTTATGCACTCTGCCAATTATCTGGGGTAGAGGCGAGAGATGATGAGGAATGGGTGGAGCCCATGAAACCCATTACTCCGGCTAATATTAAAACCTATGAATCCCACAAAGGATGAAGATCTGGAACAAGGAGTTATGTACCTTCTTTGAGTAGAGATATTCTCTCTACAAGTTATGACCCTCCTACTTACAGTTCCCCTACCCTTCATGATCTGATGAATGAGATGACCCTGCAGAGAAATAGTTTTGAGAAGATAGAAGAAAAATTGGAGCATATTGATCACATGATTGGAGGTTTGGAGAGGCGACATGATTATGACAGTGAGTATCTCCAGAGACACTCTGATTATGAGAGAGCTTATTACGATGCTGAGAGTCGCTACAGGAGAGGAGAACTCGATGTTGTATTCCCTGAGTGCCCTCGATACATTCAATAACAGCCTACTCCACTTTCAGATCAAGGAGGCGATGACGTGGATTGGGATTTTGATTTAGGAGATTAGATTTTAGATTTGATGTTTATTTTTATTTGTTTAAGTTGTTTTAATTATGAACTTTAACTGTTATGTTGGATGATTGTTTATGTGATTTCTGTGGAACTTTAAAATGGATGTTTAGTTTATGAACTGATTGTGCTGTAATATTAAATTGTGGAATTTTGTTGTTGATATTAGTTAGTTTATTTTAATATTTCAAACTGTTATTGTAATTTCGAAATAGAATAGCAATTGTATGTTTAGCAGTAGATTAAATATAAGTTGTGTTAGTATTTTGTACTTATTTCAAAAATTTCTTTACCCAACAATTTTTCTTAAATATTATATGTGTAAAAAGATACTAACGAGTACGAAGTTAAGTAAGTAATGAAGAAAACCCGCAAATTTCAAAAGAGAAATACCTAAAGCTCCAAGGTATGATTTAAATATTACGAGTTTATTTCCTTTTCACCCTATATGATTAGATAGAAAAACTTAAGTTTGGGGGAGGGAAAAACACAAATTTAATTATTAAATTATTCTCATTTTATATTTTCAAAAAAAAATATTATAAAAATGATTTTCCGTAGTAACTTTAGTTCGAGTAAACTAGAATTAATTTATTTAATTATTATAAGAAATTTGAATAAAATATTTCTAGTAATTAAACTAATTTTGTAGATTAAGATATTTGGTATAAAAGAATAAGAATATAGTCAACTATTTAAAGTAAGGAAAACTATATTTTAAAATATGAAATTCTTAAGTATTTAATTGAGAAAGAAGAGATTAAAACCCTATGAAGTAAAAACTATAAAATACATATAAGGTAAGGAAATATTTCAAGTTTCAAATTTAGGAAAGAGGAAAATGAAGTTCAAAATTATTAATAGGCTATCCAGATACAGTAATCCTCACTTGGAAAAGAAAAAGAAGAATTGAAAATCATGTTGACCTCATTTTACAATGAGTCAATAACCTTATGACCTAAAAAGTCAACTTTGGTCAAATTGGTCAAACCAGACCCAATGACCTACCCTATTGACCCCATAGGTCAACCTTATGACCTAAAAAGTCAACTTTGGTCAAACTGGTCAAACCAGACCTAATGACCTACCCTGTTGACCCCATAGGTCAACCTTATGACCTAAAAAGTCAACATTGGTCAAATTGGTCAAACCAGACCTAATGACCTACCCTGTTGAAAAGTCAACTTTGGTCAAACTGGTCAAACCGGACCTAATGACCTACCCTGTTGACCCCATAGGTCAGCCTTATGACCTAAAAAGTCAACATTGGTCAAATTGGTCAAACCAGACCTAATGACCTACCCTGTTGACCCCATAGGTCAGCCTTATGACCTAAAAAGTCAACTTTGGTCAAACTGGTTAAACCAAACCTAATGACCTACCCTGTTGACCCCATAGGTCAACCTTATGACCTAAGAAGACAACTTTGGTCAAACTGGTCAAACCAGACCTAATGACCTACCCTGTTGACCCCATAGGTCAACCTTATGACCTAAAAAGTCAACTTTGGTCAAATTGGTCAAACCAGACCTAATGACCTACCCTGTTGACCCCATTAGTCAACCTTATGACCTAAAAAGTCAACTTTGGTCAAATTGGTCAAACCAGACCTAATGACCTACCCTGTTGACCCCATAGGTCAACCTTATGACCTAAAAAGTCAACAATGGTCAAAATGGTCAAACCAGACCCAATGACCAATCTTGTTGACCCATAAGTCAACCCTTTCACCCAATGACACATTTAAAACCCCACAATGACAAATCACAAGTACTGGACATTTTAAAATTAAATTGATCAATTTGGGCTGACTTGGGTCAACTTAGGTCAAAATTGGTCAACACCTATCTATTTTGATTAAAATAGATAAAAATGAAATAAAAACAACAAAATTAATCAAATAATTAATTTCAAAATTATTTTGATTAATTAAAATGATTAATGATTTAATTTTCAATATTTTAATTAAATGACATAATTAATTAAAATGAAAATTAAATTAAAATTATAAAATGACAAAAATGATAAAATTAATCAATTAATTAAATTGAAATTATTTTCAATTAATAAATTGATTAATAAAATATTTTCCAACAATTTTAATTAATAAAATGATTAATTAAAATGGGAAATTAAAAAGAAATGAAATGACATATAGCCTTCTCATAATTAATTAGGCTAAACTCATCTTAAGGCTTAATTAACACATAATTAAGCCCACATTAAGACCACTTAGCCATGGGTTAATACCCATCATGATGCATGGGGTGAGGTGTCACTTTCTCCTTCACCCTAAGCTTCATTTGTCCATGAGGTGGCCGACCAACATGAGGCCTTATCTTCCACCTCCCAAGCCACCCAATGGAAGGAAAACCATGCATGAAACCCCCCTTACCATGGTTAGAAGCAATGATGAGGGATAATCTTGTGTGTCACCATTTGCCAAGCTTAAGAGATGATGTGTAAGCTCCCTAAAAAGAGTAGATGCAGCTCACCATGCACCTCTTACATGAGCCAATGGGTGAGAGACAAAACAATGGAAATCATCATGGAAAACTTAGGGAGAAGCATCAATGCCTATCCTCAGCCAATTTCTTCACCCAATGGGCTGATAGAGGAGGTAACTACTCCCCTAGAACATCCTAAGTTAAGCCATAACCTCCCCTTGCTATAAATAGAACCCCATGGCCGAACCTAGCAAGAAGAAGAAAAAATTTAAGGAGAACTATAGGCTGCCCAAATCCACCTGCTCCCAACATAAAAAGTCTTCCTAAGAGTCTCAGCAATCTTTTAGGAACAAATCCAAGCTATATTTTGAGCCTACTTGAGCCAATTTGACCAAATTTCAAAAACAGCCCCAAATTAGGTACTTCAAAATTTCTCCCTAAGCCCGATTTTTGGATCAAATTGCTACAGCAATAACCTTCTATTGGAGTCCTAGAAGGCAAACATAAGGTTTGATCTAGCTTGATTTGCTTGTGGCAAAGGTATGGAATTTTTCTTTACAAAATAAATCGTATTTTCGACATATCATGTGTTATACTAGCCCAGAAGTGTATCATCACCGTATGGATGGATACTTCTCATCCAGATCATCATTTTTAAAAAAAAATCACTCAATTTTATCAAGAAATGAGTGAGATATTGATGTTTGAAATTTAATGGTTCGAGAATTTTCGGATTTTTGGCCGAATTTTCTCCGCCGTCCGATCCCACGTTTTAGGAACGGACGGCGCTGATCTCTCCCCCGCGGTGTCCGCTGTTCGGCCACCCGCAGCGGATCCTCCCGCTCGTTCGACGCGTACGAGGACACGCGTCGAACGACGGTGAGTTTGGCGATGGGATTTAATAAAAAAATACCTTAAAACCTTAAAAACTTCAAAAATCCATATCTTTTGATCCAGAGGTCATAAAAATAAAATAAAAATACCTTTGGAAAGCTCTTGAAGAGGAGAAAATTATGAGACCAAAATCATAATTTTCTTCTCAGTATTTAATTTTAAATTAATTAAATACTCTCTGGAGTATTTTAATTATTAAAAATTATTTATAAATCAAAAAATTATGAAACTTTGAGGCATTTATCTTTATGTTCTTAGGAACCTTTCATAATTTTCCCAAGGACAGAAAACATGTCTAAGGCACTTTTCTTTAATTTTCAAGTTTCTTTATAATTATTTCAAATAATAATTATAAAAATTTGAAAATTAAGAAAAAATAAAATGCAAATGACTAGAAATGATAGGACAACAGATAATAACCCTAAGAAAACTATTTCTAAGTCATAGAAATTATCTTGAATGGTATTTTGAAATTTAGGGTTGAAATCCTTTATTAATTAAATAATTTTAATCCTAAAAATAATCCTTTATAAATTTAACCAATTTTCATCAACAATCAAAGTTTGAAAATGGTTCTAGTCTATGATAGACTAATGATAAACTTCACTTAAGTCTAAAATGACCAAATTGAACTTAACAAAATTTAAAATAACATTTAAACCCATTAAACCTTACTTAAATTAGGTTTAATGTAAAAATTAAATATTAATTATGTTTAAATACATATTAAACTTAATTAATCAAAATTAAACCTTTTAATTAAGTTCAAAGACATAATAAACTTAATTAACCCATTAAACCTTACTTAAATTAGGTTTAATATAAAAATCAAATCTTAATTAAGTTTAAAGACACATTAAACTTAATTAAACAAAATTAAACCTTTTAATTAAGTTTAAAGACATAATAAACTTAATTAACCCATTAAACCTTACTTAAATTAGGTTTAATATAAAAATCAAATCTTAATTAAGTTTAAAGACATATTAAACTTAATTAATCAAAATTAAACCTTTTAATTAAGTTTAAAGATGACCCACTTTTTGTATGTATGTAATTTATGTTTATATCAACGGAACCAAAAAGTAGATCCCGCTTTAAATATAGGTATATGATTTAATTTATAATGTGGATTCTACGAAAGTATACGTATCGTATCAAGTAATACAGGGCTCTAGTGGAGTCCTGGTTATCGATCCCACAGGGAAGTTTTTAACAGAATTGTTATCAGCTAAATTTAAAGGAATTACTTACTAATAAAGTGAACAAATATTCAAAGTAACTATAATAAACTAAAGTAAACTAATGCTTGAAATAAGTTGATTTAATTAATTCAGAAAAAGTATCCTTCTCCTTGTTTTTAGAAAATTAAGTGAAATGATTAATTTAAATAGAATTTTTAAATTGTATTGTGACAAATAGGAGCATTCCTGTTCTTTACCCTTTGGTCCGAGTGCAAAGAACATTGACTAATCCTATGTTTGATTACTGAATCTGCGGCTAGGCTGGGAGGATACTGGCCGCCACTTCGTAGCTCCCACGTTCCCCTCACTTCGAGGGCTAACATCTATGCTTCAGCTCTCAAACAGTAGGATCAAATTGAATATTTTAGTCTGTCACACTAAAATATCCAATTCTACGCCAGATAATTAATATTTCCCTATTTATTTGCACCCGCCTTCCAAGGCTTTTGACTTCCCTGAATATTGGATGTAATTTTTACTATAGTTGATAATTCAACATATTTTAACTACTCAATCGGCCGGATTGAAAGTAAATTAAGTTTTAAGTAAAAATTATCACAATTTATTTATATTATATTAAGTGCTTTTATTTAATTTCATCAATCCGTATAATTTTCATAAACAAGGAGAAAGACTAAGAAAACTACTTAGAATGCATGGGAATAAAACAAAGCATGGATTTCATTTAAAGTTAACAACAATAAACAAAGATACTTATCTTAATTTCCTTCCCAAGCGTACTCTCAAGTTCCTTTCGACTTTTTCTTCTAGTACAGACAACTAAATAGCACTCAATTAAACTAATGAACTCACTAAACACACTCAAACTAAATTAAACTCACACAAATTACACTTAAGACACTAGAAATAGACTCACAGAAGACTCAAAAGACACACACACACTCTAGAATTCGGCCTCTATTTATAGAGGTAGGCAAAGGTCCAAGGGGTGCTTAAACACCTCTTCAAAAAGTGTCCAGGTTCAATGTATATGCATTTTGAACTAGCTCGCCGTCGGCGGGAAACGACCTCGCCGTCAGCGGGGCTTCTAGAAGGTCTTCAAACCGCGCGATCTCGCTGTCGGCGGGCTCGGGCTCGTTGTCGGCGAGGTAGTTATAATTCCTTCAGAAATTTCTCCTCACGATCTCGCCGTCGGCGGCTTCGATCTCGCCGTCGGCGAAGTAGTTAAATTTGCATGAATTTTCTCCTTTTTGATCCAAATTTGCTCCATTTCATGCTTTTTGCTTTTATCACTAATAAATCTTCATTCCCGCAATAAAATAAAGAAAATACCTCTCTTTAAAGTGCAATTTCATCAAAAATAGATATAAATTTCTTTACGTATTTTTCTGTGATCAAAATCCCCAAACTTAATTATTACTTGTCCTCAAGTAATTTTAATACTAAATAAAAATAATGATTTCTATAATAGAATTTTTCAACTCAAATAATATATGAATTAATTTTAAATAACATTATAATAAAGTTAAATAGAAATATTTCTAAGTAATTTAAATTAATTTTATAGGGATAAGATTATTTAGTTATTAGGTCTAAGATTTCTAGCTTTCTATTTAATTCAGGAATGACTATATTAAAAATTTATAAATTTCTTAAGATATTTAGATGATAGGAAATTCAAGAAAACTCTATTTAGTAAAATACTAATCCACAAATATAAGTTTAGAAATATAGTTAAGTTTTACCCTTTAGGTTGAATCCATTGAAGCCAATTTTTGATAAGGCATCTCCTCAAGCTTCTCCTCACTTATATTTTTCTTTTCTTTTCTCTTTCTTTTTCTTTTTCTTTTTTTTTCTTTTTCTTTTTCAAGTGAGGATTACTGTATCTGGATAGCCTGTTAATAATTTTAAACTTCAATTTCTTTTCCTAAATTTGAAACTTAAAATATTTCTTTGCTTATATATATTTCATAACTTTTACTTCATTGAGTTTCTATCCTTTCTTTTTCATCTATATCCTTAAGAATTTCCAATTTTTAGAATATAGTTTCCCTTACTTTAAATAGTTTACTATATTCTTATTCCTTTTAACCAAATATCTTATTCTATTGATTAATTGAATTACTAGAAATATTTTTCTTTAACTTTATATAATAATTAAATAAAGCAACTCATATTTATTAAATTGAAAATTACTATAGAAAATCATTTAATAATAATTTTTGAAAATAGAATTTGAGAACAATTTTAATAATTAAATTTGAATTTTTACCTTCCCCCAAACTTAAATTTTTCTATCTATACTACATAGAGAAAAATGGAAAGTATATAAATAAAATTCATCATACCTTTAAGCTTTAGGTATTTCTTTTCTTTGAAATTTTTGCAGGCTTTTTCATTACTTACAGAACCTGTACTGTTAGTATTCTTCTATATATAATATTTAAAAAGAAAGTGCAGGGATGGAATTTTTAAAAATAAGTATCAAACATAACAAAGAAAACTTAATTTGTTACTACACATACATTTACAATTTAAACAATATATTAAAGAAAGACTAACATCCTATATATATAAAAATTTGCAACTAATCTAACACACATAAGAAATTTAACATCACTGCTCAAACAAACAAATAACATATCAAGTCCAAAGTCCAGAGAAAGTACTAAAATATTACACACAGAAATAATAAAGTTTGCAAAACAACAAATCTAAACAAATCAAACAAACTAAACAAAGATTCTAATCCTCTGCATCAAAGTCCCAAGCTATGTCGTCTCCCTGATCTCCAGGCTGAGAAGGCTGAGCAGGCTGGTACTGTGTATAACGGGGGCATTTAGGAAAGACAACATCTAAATCACCACTCCTATAACGACGCTCAGCTTCATAGTATGCAATCTCGTACTCTGAATGTCGCTGGAGATATTCGCTATCATAATCGTGTCTTCTCTCCAAGCCTCCGATTATTTGATCTATATGCTCAAATCTTCTTTCCATATTTTCTCCAAATGACTCAAAACTCTTTCTACTCAGGGTTAACTCATTCATCAGATCTTGAAGGGTAGGAGTGGTGTACCGAGGGGGTGGTTCATAACTAGTAGAGGGTATATCTCTACTTGAAGAAGGTACATAATCCCTCGTCCCGCATCTCCATCCTTCGTGGGATTCATATTTCTTTATATTAGCTTGAGTAAGGGGTTTCATAGGTTCTATCCATTCCTCATCATCTCTTACCTCTACCCCAGATAATTGGCAAAGTGCATAGATAAGACCAGGATGTCCTAGTCGTCCTCCACTTTCATTTATAGCAGTGGCTAATATGTTTTTATATATAATATTTCCCACATTAAAACTCTTCTTGTTCTGAATACAGAAATTCAGAACTGCTCTATCTCTTGTTACCTCACTATGGTGGTAGGTAGGTAACAAAGTAGAACAAATAAAATAATGCCGAGCTTTAGATGTTGCATTTAGCATAGAAAGAGGGAAGTTTACCCGTTCCCGCTGTTTTATCTTCCAGACTCCTTTCCCATCAGTGAGAAAGTCGATCACCTCTTCCAATGGTCCTTCCATAGTTCCAAAAGTTTCATATTCGCTCAAGGTGTCTCGAACTTCATAATAAGCGTTTATTCTAGCAGCGTTGAAATCTACAAAAAATCCTCTAACCCTAACCTAAGTGCATCTTCAGCCTGTATTAAGTTTGTATAAAATTCCTTCACAACTTCTACCGCTGCTCTGTTGGTAACGAAACAGAAGTTTTCCCATCCTCGCTCCTTTATAACTCGCTCTACTTCTCCTCCTGGATTCTTGAAAACTCGATCTTGTATGCACTTTCTTGCTTGAATGTTTTGAAAATATCGAGTTTGTGCTCTCGCATTAATGAATCGAGTTTCGTCAAAATCTAATCGTCGCTTTTGCCGTGGAGCCATTTCTTGATCTGTGAAGTTTACAAAAATTTTAACTAAACTCCAAAATATTACTAAGAAGGCTTCCTACAACAACTAAAATCTTATTTAATTCAATTTCTATGCAATTCTTCCAAGTATTTTCTTCACATTTCAAAATTTTTCAAAATATCCCAATGCAGAAGAAATTCATGGTGAAAATAAAAATTTTTTGCATAGGAGTGAAGCTCTTACCAAGAGAAGATGAAATCCGGTGTCAAAAAGTGTTGAAATCGCTTCAAATCCGAGATCTCTCAAGCCCTAGGTCGGTTTTTTCAAAAATTTTGAGGAAAGGGATGATGAATAGTGTCGGTTTACCGGTCAAATATAGGTCTTTTCGAGTTCTCGCTGTCAGCGAGATTTTTCTCGCCGTCGGCGAGCTAATTAATTCCATAAGGCAAAAGTTTCGGGAAAAATCCGTCGTCGGCGAGCTCGGTCTTGCTGTCAGCGGGTTTTCTCGCTGTCGGCGAGATAATTCTCGCCGTCGGCGAGGTCCCAAAAATTTTCAATTTTTGAAATTCGTCAATCATTTTTAACCTCGAATTTCCCTTAATCAATCTTCCGATCACATAATTTTAATAATAATACGAAGATTAGGTACTTATACTCACAAAAAGTCACACAAAACAAACAATATAACTTCATAAATGAAATCCATGAAACTTACAAATTTCACACTAACAATTTCACATATGCTTAACTTAATTGTTCAAATCCATAATACTCAGCATCGCAATCCAAACCACAACACTCTAAATGCTGAGACATAACCATTTACATAAAATCTCATCAAATCTGAGATGATCAAATTAAAGTTCGACTCATAATAAAACTTAACTCCAAATCAAACACACACATATACAAATATAACATAAACATAGAAATCTTTCCTACTCTTCAGTTGTCCGAACTAATATCTTCTCCGATATTTCCGATGCGACGCGAGTGCACAAATAAATTGTAGAAAGGCCCGAAAGGGAATTCGCAATAGAGTCTTCATTAATCCATCCTTTCTATCTTAGTAGATGAATAAAGCTGGCCTCCGGATGTCCAAGATGATCAAAGTGCTCCTTCATTCTCCAATCAATATGATCAAACATATCGGAGATATTGTCAATAGAATTCATCACATTTTGCGAGTTCTTTCTCCAATCCTTTAATCTTCTTCAGAATGAAATTAGTCTTATCAATAAAGGGCCTTGCTAAAGGATTGTTCTGTGATGCTCTGTCAGAAATAACGGTGATCTCATCATTGTTATCCAAAGTGGGAAACATATCAGTAGGATCCAAGGGTTTCCATGGTAAAAGTACTTTTTCCCAAGCCTCATAAGAAACTTGGTATTGACTGCATAAAGCAAATATAGTAGATGGGTGTCCAAGTCCATGCACTGACCCATGCACAATTAATCCCAATGCAGACTTTACTATTATTGATCCAACATCGATAGGTAATCCAATTCGAATACGGTAGTTTAAAATAGCGCATTCCTTTGAAACTTTATTTACTCTCATGGTAGGTAATAGTTTTGATGATATAAAGAAATGCCGAGTGCTTCGAGACGAGGTTTAGAAGTGATGCGAGAAAACCGACATACCCGTCTTCTCGTAATTCCCAATCATCCGGTTCATCGATCGAGTATCTATAGATTTCGTTCATATTGTATCTTGAAGGCACAAAGTTGGAATAGTGACAAACGGAGGTATTTTCTATAGAAAACAATTCATTTACCCTTGCAGGAGTAAATGTTACCCATCTTCCTCTCGACGTACACATTTCCATTGTTGATCGCATGTAAATTAGAGTAAAACTCTTTAACTACTCGGTATAACTACAGCGGAAGTTGTATAACAAAATACCTCCCAATGCTGCTCGTGCGATCATTTCTTCGATTTTTGTAGTAGCATTCTCTACTCCTCTGATCGACGAATCCTCTTTCTTTGATAAGTCTTTTCTTCATCAAGCCTTTGTTGAAGATTCGCCGAGCCTCCGAACCGACGAATTTTCTCCGGTTGAAAACTTCGGTTTTGTGGTTTCTAAGAATTTGGAAGCCATTTTGGATGGAATGGATTGGTCTCTAGTCGTTCCTAAGGAAGAAAATGGTGTAAAATCGGATTTGGAATAATTTCTTACGAAGGAATGGCTTAGATCCGTCCAAAACCGCACGAAAAATCTTTAAGAAACCAAAATTTTAACTTCCTCGCCGTCGGCGGGAAGTTCCTCGCCGTCGGCGACTTAGTTATAAAACTAAATGAGTAATGGTCCACGATCTCGCTGTCAGCGGGCTCGAGCTCGCTGTCGGCGAGATTCGTAAAAATCGCCCATTTTCACTCTGGTCCTAATATTTTCTGATCTCATCTAATAAGTTCAATTTTTGTGATGATTCTAATAAAAATCTGAGTAGTAAGATTTATTTTAATAATATAGACTCACTAATATGTAGATGTTTAAAAATAAAAGACTACTATGGGTTGCCTCCCATAAAGCGCTTGGTTTAACGTCGTCAGCCCGACCTAATTCAGTTAGTGTTCAGGTTGACTAAGCATTAAAACCTCTTTAAAATTTGATCGTCTATTTTCGAAATATGGTTTTAATCTATGTCCATTTACTTTAAATCTATGTCCTGTTTTTGGATCTTCAATTTCTATAGTTCCATATGAAAATATTTGAGTTATGGTGAAAGGTCCTAACCATCGAGATTTTAATTTCCCAGGAAATAATTTCAATCTAGTATTATAAAGCAAAACTTCTTGTCCTGGTTCAAATTTCTCTGATTAATTTTCCGATCATGCCATAATTTCATCCTTTCTTTATAAATCCTATCATTATCATATGATCCATTCCTTAATTCTTCCAATTCATTTAATTGCAATAACCTCTTCTCACCAGCTTTTTTCATATTATAATTAAATTCTTTAATCGCCCAATATGCTTTATGTTCTAATTCAACTGGTAAGTGGCAAGTTTTTCCATATATAAGCCTATAAGGAGTCATTCCAATCGGAGTTTTATAAGCAGTCCTGTATGCCCATAATGCATTGTCTAGTCTTATAGACCGATCGATCTATTAGGATTTACGGAATTTTCTAATATACGCTTAATCTCTCGATTAGAAACTTCAGCTTAATCCACTTGTTTGTGGATGATAAGCGATCGATATCTTATGCATAATATTATACTTTTCTACTAGTTTGTGAATATATTTGTTTCTAAAATGAGTTCCTCCGTCGGTGATAATCACTCTCGCATTCCAAATCTAGTAAAAATATTTTTCATTAAGAATTTTGAAACACTTTTAGCATCACATCTAGATAAAGCTTGTGCTTCAATCCATTTGGAAACATAATCAATAGCTACTAATATATATGAGTTTCCAAATGACGGAATAAAAGGTCCCATGAAATCTAATCCCCAAACATAAAAAATTTCAACTTCTAATATAAAATTCAGAGGCATTTCATTTTTCTTGATATGTTTCCTACTCTTTGGCATTTATCGCAGGTTTTAATATATTTATATACATCTCTAAATAGAGTAGGCCGAGTAGAATCCAGATTGTAGAATTTTATATGCGGTTTATCCGTCCCAAAATGTCCTCCAAAATCAGAATCATGACATTTTTGAATAATTGGTTCAATTTCTTCATAAGGCACGCATCTTCTAATAATTAGATCCTTACATTGCTTATATAAGTATGGTTCATCCAAAAAATATGATTTAGTATCGTAAATGAATTTTTTCTGTTGTTGCAAAGTTAATTTAGGTGGTAAAATGTCACTTACAATATAATTTACTATATCAGCATACCAAGGTATTTTCAACTCATTAATATTATAAAGTTGTTCATCAGGAAAACTGTCTAAAATTTCATTATCAATATTAGATAATTCATGATTTTCTAATCTTGATAAATGATCGGCAATTTGATTATCAGTTCCCTTTTTGGTAACTATCTCAAAATAAAATTTTTGCATTAATAATATCCATCTGATTAATCTTGGTTTAAAATCTTTCTTTTGCATTAAAGATTTTATAGCAGAATGATCAGTATGCACAATGCATTTAGTTCCTATTATATAATGCCGAAATTTATTAAAAGCATATACAATCGCTAATAATTCTCGTTCGATAATCGTATAATTTATTTCAGCATCATTTAGAGTTTTACTAGCATAATATATAACTTTGAAAATCTTATCATATCTTTGCCCAAGAACTGCTCCTATAGCATAATCACTAGCATCACACATAAGCTCAAATGGTTTATCCCAATTAGGTGAAACTATTATTGGTGTTGTAATTAATTTATCTTTTATTAATTCGAAAGCATTTAGGCATTCAGTTGTAAATTCAAATTTCTTGTCCTTTTCAAGAAGTTGGCATAGAGGTTTAGTAATTTTTGAAAAATCTTTAATATAACGCCTGTAAAATCCAACGATGTCCAAGAAAACTTCTTACCCCTTTTATCGTAGTTGGAGGTGGTAATTTAGCTATTACTTGAATTTTTGCGAGGTCTACTTCCATGCCTTTTTCTGAAATTTTATGCCCTAATACAATGCCGCTCGTAACCATAAATTGACATTTCTCCCAATTAAGAACTAAATTGGTTTTCTCACATACTTCAAATACTTTTTTAAGATGATTTAAGCATGTGTCAAATGTTGTTCCAAATACAGAGAAATCATCCATAAATACTTCTATTCCATTATCAATTAATTTACTAAATATAGACATCATACATCTTTGGAATGTCGCATGTGCATTAAATAATCCAAAAGGCATTCTTCGAAAAGCGAAAGTTCCATAAGGACTAGTAAATGTAGTTTTATCTTGATCCTCAGGAGCAATTTGTATTTAATGATAACCGGTAAATCCATCTAAGAAACAAAAATATTTATGTCCGGCCAATCTATCTAACATCTGGTCTAGAAATGGTAAAGGGAAGTGATCTTTTCTAGTGGCTGTGTTTAATTTTCTATAATCAATACATATTCGCCATCCAGTAACTTGTCTTATAGGGATAAGATCATTATTTTCATTAGCTTTGATTGTCACCCCTCCTTTTTTAGGTACACAGTGAATTGGGCTTACCCAAGCACCGTCAGAAATAGGATATATAATACCATTATCTAACCATTTTAAAATTTCTTTCTTGACTACTTCTTTCATTATCGGATTTAATCTCCTTTGTGGATCGGCTTTAGGTTTATGTTCATTATCTAAAATAATTCAGTGCATACGGATTGAAGGACTAATTCCTTTAATATCTGCTAAAGTCCAACCAAAAATTTTCTTATATTTTTTTAACGTATCTAAAAGTTTTTGTTCTTGAGATTCATTTAATTCAGATAAAATAATAACTGGTAGAGTTGAAGATTTACCTAAGTAAGCATATTTTAAATGATTAGGTAACATTTTTAACTCAAGTTCAGGAGGTTTAATAATTGATGGAACTATATTTTTTCAGTATTTTCGAGTGTTATCCAAAAATTCAAATTTCTCTTGAATATAATCTAATTCTTCATTTCTCTCAGATTTTTCAATTAATTCAATATTTTCTTTTTCTAATTTTTCTTCATAATATTCTTTAAAATATTCTTGTTGTAAATGATCAAGTAATTCCATTCGAAAACACTCATCATCTTTTTCTAGCGCGTGGATATTTCATTGATTTAGCAATATTAAAAGTTACTTTTTGGTCATTTACTCTCATAGTTAATTCTCCTTTCGAACATCAATCATAGCTTTTCCAGTGGCTAAAAATGGTCTTCCTAAAATGATAGGAATTTCTTTATCTTCTTCCATATCTAGAACAATAAAATCTACGGGGAAGATAAATTTATCCACTTTTACTAATACATCTTCGATAACTCCCTTAGGATATGTAACGAACGGTCGACTAATCGAAGAGTTATCGAAGTAGGTGAAATTTCTCCCAATCCTAATCTCTTAAAAATTGATAGAGGCATTAGATTGATGCTTGCTCCTAAGTCACACAAAGCTTTTCCATAGAATTTTTCTCCAATAGCGCATGGTATAGTGAAACTACCGGGATCTTTTAATTTTTCGAGAAGTTTTTTTCGAATAATAAGACTACACTCTTCACTAAGTGCAACCATTTCATTATCGATAAATTTTCTTTTTTATTTAGAATATCTTTCATGAATTTTACATAGTTTGGCATCCGTTCTAAAGCTTCTACGAAAGGAATATTTATCGTTAATTTCTTCAAAATTTCAAGGAATTTAGCAAATTGTTTGTCTTTTTTATGTTGAATTAGTCGTTGAGGAAATGGTGGTGGAGGTTTTTCAACGAAATTTTCATTGGTATTAAAGGATTTTCTAAGTTTTGATCTTGTTGATTCTTTTCCTTTTCAATTTCCACTTCCTCTTTTGGACTTTCAAGTTCTTTCTGAATTTGAGGTTCTAATTCTTTTCCACTTCGTAATTGTATCGCTTTAATTTTTTCATTTCCCTTGTCTTTAAGATTTATTTCCACATTACTAGGAAATGTTCCAGTATTCTATTATTAAGTGCGATAGCGATATGTCCAAGTTGAGTTTCAATATTTTTGATAAGTTGTTCCTTGATTTTGTAATTGATTTCCTTGTATTTGTAATTGATTTCCTTGATTTTGTAAATGTTGACCCATATTTAATATTAATTCTTCTATAGATAATTTCTTATCTTTAAATCGAGGGTTATTATTATTAAATCCAGGTGGATAATTAGGTTTATAATTAAGATTTCCTTGATTAGATGGATTTCCTAATTGTTGTGTCATATTATTCATCCATGGTTGATTAGTTGTATTATTATTCCAATTAAAATTAGGATGATTTTTCCATCCAGGATTATAATAATTTGCATAAGGATTATTGGGTCCATTGTTAATTGCATTAATTGTTTCATATTGAGATTGAGATTCTATAAGTTGTCCGGATGAATTTTCTTACGTTATAGTTGGAGAGTAATTCATTCCAAAATGATCTAATTTTTTAGATATAGCGACAATTTGTGAAGCTAACATAGATATTGCATCATTTTCATGAATACTATCTATTTTTTTCGATTCATTCTATCGATGAGGCCATTGAAAATTATTTGTTGCCATTTCTTCGATTAGTGCATAGGCTTCCTCAAATGGTTTTGACATTAATGATCCTCCAAGATGAAGCATCGATGATTGATCTTAAAGATCCTACTAATCCATTATAAAAAGTTTGGATAATTAACCAATCTGGTAACGCATGATGTGGGCATTTCCTAAGAAGTTCTTTAAATCTCTCTCAAGATTTATATATTGACTCTCCATCAAACTGACTAAAAGAAGTTATATCATTTCTAAGCTTAGCAGTCTTAGATGGTGGAAAATATTTGGATAAAAATTTTTGTGATAATTCTCCCCAAGTTTTAATAGATCCGAGTGCTTAACGAATTTAACCACATTTTAGCCTTATCTCTTAAAGAAAAAGGAAAAAGTCTAAGTACTGATAAGCATCGTTAGATACTCCTTCATATTTGAAAGTAGCACATAGTTCTAAAAAACTAGCAAGATGTAAATTAGGATCTTCGATAGGTGAACCACTAAATTGATTGTTTTGTACCATTTGGATAATTGCAGGTTTAAGTTCGAATGAATTAGCAGCTACATCAGGGTTTTGAATAGTTAAATGAATTTCATCTAATGTAGGATTGACATAATCTCGTAATGGTCTTGGTTGATTGATATTTTCATTTTTAGGTATATTTGCCATTTGTGTTAAATTTATAATTTCTCTTTTTTGTTTTCTAATTCTTTTAATTGTACGCTCTAATTCTGAATCGTAAGGTATTAATTTTTCGTTTCCAAATTTTCGCATACAATTTTAAAAAATAGTCCGTTACTTTAGTAAATAATTTCTTTACTTCCCCGGCAACGGCGCCAAAAACTTGACCCACTTTTTGTATGTATGTAATTTATGTTTATATCAACGGAATCAAAAAGTAGATCCCGCTTTAAATATAGGTATATGATTTAATTTATAATGTGGATTCTACGCAAGTATATGTATCGTATCAAGTAATACAGGGCTCTAGTGGAGTCCTGGTTATCGATCCCACAAGGAAGTTTTTAACAGAATTGTTATCAGCTAAATTTAAAGGAATTACTTACTAATAAAGTGAACAGATATTCAAAGTAACTATAATAAACTAAAGTAAACTAATGCTTGAAATAAGTTGATTTAATTAATTCAGAAAAAGTATCCTTCTCCTTGTTTTTAGAAAATTAAGTGAAATGATTAATTTAAATAGAATTTTTAAATTGTATTGTGACAAATAGGAGCATTCCTGTTCTTTACCCTTTGGTCCAGGGTACAAAGAACATTGACTAATCCTATGTTTGATTATCGAATCCGCGGCTAAGTCGGGAGGATATCGGTTGCCACTTCGGAGCTCCCACGTTCGCCTCACTCGAGGGCTAACATCTACACTTCAGCTCTCAAACGAGTAGGATCAAATTGAATATTTTAGTCTGACACACTAAAATATCCAATTCTACGCCCGATAATTAATATTTCCCTATTTATTTGCACCCGCCTTCCAAGGCTTTTGACTTCCATGAATATTGGATGTAATTTTTACTATAGTTGATAATTCAACATATTTTAACTACTCAATCGGTCGGATTGAAAGTAAATTAAGTTTTAAGTAAAAATTATCACAATTTATTTATATTATATTAAGTGCTTTTATTTAATTTCATCAATCCGCATAATTTTCATAAACAAGGAGAAAGACTAAGAAAACTACTCGAATGCATGGGAATAAAACAAAGCATGGATTTCATTTAAAGTTAACAACAATAAACAAAGATACTTATCTTAATTTCCTTCCCAAGCAGACTCCTTGAAGTTCCTTTGACTTTTCCTTCTAGTACAACAACTAAATAGCACTCAATTAAACTAATGAACTCACTAAACACACTCATACTAAGTTAAACTCACACAAATTACACTTAAGACACTAGAAATAGACTCACAGAAGACTCGAAAGACACACACACACTCTAGAATTCGGCCTCTATTTATAGAGGTAGGCAAAGGTCCAAGGGGTGCTTAAACACCTCTTCAATAAATGTCCAGGTTCAATGTATATGCATTTTGAACTAGCTCGCCGTCGGCGGGAAACGACCTCGCCGTCAGCGGGGCTTCTAGAAGGTCTTCAAACCGCGCGATCTCGCTGTCGGCGGACTCGGGCTCGCTGTCGGCGAGGTAGTTATAATTCCTTCAAAAATTTCTCCTCACGATCTCGCCGTCGGCGAAGTAGTTAAATTTGCATGAATTTTCTCATTTTTGATCCAACTTTGCTCCATTTCATGTTTTTTGCTTTTATCACTAATAAATCTTCATTCCTGCAATAAAATAAAGAAAATACCTCTCTTTAAAGTGCAATTTCATCAAAAATAGATATAAATTTCTTTATGTATTTTTCTGTGATCAAAAGACATAATCAACTTAATTAACCCATTAAACCTTACTTAAATTAGGTTTAATATAAAAATCAAATCTTAATTAAGTTTAAAGACACATTAAACTTAATTAAACAAAATTAAACCTTTTAATTAAGTTTAAAAACATAATAAACTTAATTAACTCATTAAACCTTACTTAAATTAGGTTTAATATAAAAATCAAGTCTTAATTAAGTTTAAAGACATATTAAACTTAATTAATCAAAATCAAATCTTTTAATTAAGTTTAAAGACAAATTAAACTTAATTAACCCATTAAACCTTACTTAAATTAGGTTTAATATAAAAATCAAATCTTAATTAAGTTTAAAGACACATTAAACTTAATTAAACAAAATTAAACCTTTTAATTAAGTTTAAAGACATAATTAAGCTTAATTAACTCATTAAACCTTACTTAAATTAGGTTTAATATAAAAATTAAAATCTTAATTAAGTTTAAAGACATATTAAACTTAATTAACCAAAATCAAATCTTTTAATTAAGTTTGAAGACAAATTAAACTTAATTAATCCATTAAACCTTACTTAAATTAGGTTTAAATACAAAAATTAAATTTTAATTAGGTTTAAAGACATATTAAACTTAATTAACCAAAACTAAACTCTTTTAATTAAGTTTAAGGACATATTAAACTTAATAAATAAAAATCGAATTCTTTAATTAAGTTTAAGGACATATTAAACTTAATTAACCCATTAAACCTTACCTAAATTAGGTTTAAATACAAAAATCAACACTTTTAATTAAGTTTAAGAACATATTAAACTTAATTAATCAAAACAAAACCTTTAATTAAGTTTAAAGACATATTAAACTTAATTAACCTTCTTACATATTAGGTTTAAAACAAATATAAACCCTAATTAGGTACTAACCCATTGCACCTAATTAAACCATTGGACCTTAACTAACTAAGGTTTAGTCGAACTTAAACCCTAATTAAGTCTAACCCATTAGACACTAATTAAACCATTAGACCTTAACTAACTAAGGTTCAATTAAACATAAACCACTAATTGAGTCTAACACATTAGACCTAATTAAACCATTAGACCTTAACTAACTAAGGTTTAATCAAACATAAACCTTAATTAAGTCTAACTCATTAGACCTAATTAAACTATTAAGTCTTAACTAAGTAAGACTTAATCAAACACAAATTCTAATTAAGTCTACTACATTAGACTTAATTAATTATTAAACCTTAATCAACTAAGGTTTAATTAAACCCAAATCCAACCTTTTAGTCCAAGTCCAACATAACCTAAACATAAAACCTAACCTAACTTGAGTCCAACCTAACTTAAACTCAAGTTAACCTAAACCTTAGGTTCAACCCACATTGAACCTAAGTTAAACCTAACCTAACTTGAGTTCAATCTAACTTGAACTCAAGTTAACCTAAACCTTAGGTTCAACCCACATTGAACCTAACTTAAACCTAACCTAACTTGAGTCCAACCTAGCTGAACTCGAGTTAACCTAAACCTCAGGTTCAACCCACATTGAACCTAACTTAAACCTAACATAACTTGAGTCCGATCTAACTCGAACTCGAGTTAACCTAAACCACAGGTTCAAGCCACATTGAACCTAACTTAAACCTAACCTAACTTGAGTCCAATCTAACTTGAACTCAAGTTAACCTAAACCTTAGGTTCAACCCACATTGAACCTAACTTAAACCTAACATAACTTGAGTCCAATCTAACTTGAACTCAAGTTAACCTAAACCTTAGGTTCAACCCACATTGAACCTAACTTAAACCTAACCTAACTTGAGTCCAATCTAACTTGAACTCAAGTTAACCTAAACCTTAGGTTCAACCCACATTGAACCTAACTTAAACCTAACCTAACTTGAGTCCAACCTAACTTGAACCCAAGTTAACCTAAACCTTAGGTTCAACCCACATTGAACCTAACTTAAACCTAACATAACTTGAGTCCAATCTAACTTGAACTCAAGTTAACCTAAACCTTAGGTTCAACCCACATTGAACCTAACTTAAACCTAACCTAACTCAGGTCCAATCTAACTTGAACTCAAGTTAACCTAAACCTTAGGTTCAACCCACATTGAACCTAACCTAAACCTAACCTAACTTGAGTCCAATCTAACTTGAACTCAAGTTAACCTAAACCTTAGGTTCAACCTACATCGAGCCTAACTTAACTTGAAACCATAGGTTCAACTCATATTGAACCTAACCTAAACTGAACTAAACTTGAGTTCAAACCAACTAGAACTTAATTTAATCCAAGTCAAACCTTAACTTAGGTTCAACCCATATTGAACTTAAATCGACCTTAAGTCTAGGTTCAACCTGACTTGAACCTAACTTAATCTAAACTCAAAATTTAACTTAAGTCTAACCCACATTAGACTCAAGTCAAACCAAACTTAGGTTCAACTTGACATGAACCTAACCCAAAAATCTAACTTAAGTCTAACCCATATTAGACTTAAGTCAAACCATACTTAGGTTTAACACGATATAAACCTAAGTCTAACCTAAGCCTTAGGTTCAACCTAACTTGAATCTAAACTAAAACCCAGCTTAAGTTCAATCCTAAGTCTAGGTCTAACTTTAAATAGACTTAATTAAAACTTAAGTCTTATCTAAAAGGGACTCAGATGGTCTGCAAATCTAATTGAGTCTAATTTATTAGACTTGATTAACCTTTAAGTCCTATTTAAACAAGACTTAAAACTTAATTAAATCTATTCTAAACCAAACCTTTTAACTTAAGTTCAAACAGACATGAACTCAAGTTAAATAGATTCAATCAACATTGAATCTAACTTAGGTTCAACTAGACATGAACCCAAGTTAATTCAATCAATATTGAATCTAATTTCAAACCTTTTAGCTTAAGTTCGAACGGACATGAACTCAAGTTAAATAGATTCAATCAACATTGAATCTAACTTAGGTTCAACTAGACATGAACCCAAGTTAATTCAATCAATATTGAATCTAATTTCAAACCTTTTAAATTAAGTTCAAACAGACTTGAACTCAAGTTAAATAGATTCAATCAACATTGAATCTAACTTAGGTTCAATCAGACATGAACCCAAGTTAATTCAATCAATATTGAATCTAATTTCAAACCTTTTAACTTAAGTTCAGACAGACATGAACTCAAGTTAAATAGATTCAATCAACATTGAATCTAACTTAGGTTCAATCAGACATGAACCCAAGTCAATTCAATTAATATTGATTCTAATTTCAAATCTTTTAACTTAAGTTCAGACAGACATGAACTCAAGTTAAATAGATTCAATCAATATAGAATCTAATTTAGGTTTAACCAGACATGAAACCAAATTAATTCAATCAATATTGAATCTAATTTCAAACCTTTTAACTTAAGAACTCAAGTTAATTCAGAAATTAAGTTCAAAATCAAAATATAAATTCAACATTTCAAACCAAAACTGACATAATCAACAAAAAAATTGACATTTCAAAATAATTCGACATAAATTGACATCCAAGACATATCCAAATATTCTGTGATGTTATTTCCGACAATGTTTTCTTTGCGAGGTGAAAATAAGAAATTTCGCTTAGATTTTCTTTACATGTTATAGGGTGTACTAACTCTGTTTTGCAGGACGACATTCTAGGCGAACAAAAACAAAACCAAAACTTTTAGGTTAGACATATAACCTGAAACTTTTGACAACAAAAACAAAACCAAAACCAAAACCTTTTTAGGTTAAACACATAACCTGAAACTTTTCAACAAAACAATGACATTGACAACAGAAACAAAACCAGAACCTTTAGGTTAGACATAATACCTAAAATATTCAATAGCATGATATAACGACATTCGGGAGTGATAGTGGGTACATCTCTCCTTAAAATAAATTCTTAGAAAATAAATGATTAACATTAATCAGAAGTTTTCTTAAACAATTGAAAATTGTTTAAGATGTAATTAACTATAGAGGCTTGCCTCTATAGGAGATCGAAAAGAACCCGAAATAGAAATTTCTGGTTTACCATGATTTTCTTAATATGAAAATTCTAGAATATGTTATTCTAGGATATCCTCATATAAGAATTATCATAACATCCTTTTCTACTATTAGTCCTAAAAATTCTTTAAATCCTTCATAAGATTTATATGAATATAACTAGGCTAATATTAGATGGCGACTCCTTGACATTGACATGATACAGAAATTGACGGCGACGACATGACACACGAGATGCGAACCATATTAAATTTTCACAGCCACCAAATCAATCCCTGAAAAGAAAAATAAAATAATAAATATAAGTGAGGAGAAGCTTGAGGAGATGCCTTATAAAAAATTGGCTTCATTCAAATCAACCTAAATGGTAAACTCAATTATATTTCAAAACTTATATTTATGGATTAGTATTTTACTGAGTAGTGTTTTCATGAATTCCTATCAACTGAATATCTTAAGTAATTTAATATTACAAATATAGTTATTCTTGAAATAAATAGAAGACTAAAAATCTTAGGCTTGATGACTAGATAGCCTTATATCTATAGAGTTAATTTAATTATCTAAAAAATATTTCTATTAAACTTTACTATAGTATTTATTAAAATTTAATTCATAGTTTTTCTGAATTAAAAGTTTTATTACAAATAATCATTTACTTTTATTAAGTATAAAAATTACTTGAGGACGAGTAATATTTAAGTTTGGGGGAATTTGATCACTAGAAAATGTATTAAGAATTTCATACCAATTTTATATGAAATTGCACTTTAAAGAAAGACATTTTCTTTGTTTTATTGCAGGAATGAAGAATTATAAGTACTGAAAGCAAAAAGCACAAAATAAGCGGATTTGGAGCAAAAAGGACTCAATTTGATGAAAAATGAACTATCCCGCCGACAGCGAGATTTTCCAGAGAATCTTTGAATATATTATAAAGAGCCCTCCGATGGCGAGATTGAGTCCGCCGACAGCGAGATCGGCGCAGTTAACACACCTTCTAGAAGCCCGCCGACGGCGAGATCGAGCCCGCCAACGGTGAGACAGTTGAAAAGAGTCAGATACAATGAACCTGAATGCTTTTTGAAGAGTTGCTTAAGCAACCTTTAAAGATTTGACTCCTTCTATAAATAGAGACGATTTATGTCCCTTTAGTGTGTCATTTTTTGGTGTCTTTTGGTGTCGTTTTAAAGTCAATTAGTGTTCAGTTGTGTTGGAGTTTAAATCAGAGAGTCTTAGTGAGTTTAATTAAGTGTGCTGTACTTGAAGGAAGAGTCAAAGGAACTTGAGGAGTCCACTGGGGAGAAGAATTGAGATAAGTATATTTGTTATTGTTTGTTAACTTTAATGAAATCCATGATTTGTGTTATTTTTCCCATGCTTTCTAAGTAGTTTCCTTAGTCTTTTTCCTTACTGTTGAGATTATGTGAAGTGACGAATTAAAGTAACTGCCTAAAATTATTAAATAAAATTGTGATAATCTTTTACTTAAAACTTAATTTACTTTCAATTTGGCCAATTGATTTGTTAACATATGTTGAATTATCAACTATAGTAAAGATTACATCCGAGATTCAAGGAAGTCAAAAGCCTTGGAAGGAGGGTGCAAATAAATAGGGAAATATTAACTATCGGGCGTAGAATTGGACATTTTAGTGTGACAGACTAAGATATTCAATTCGATCCCATTGTTTGAGAGCTGAAGTGTAGATGTTAGCCCTCGGGCGAGGGGAACGTGGGAGCTACGAAGTGGCAGCAGGTATCCTCCCAGCTCAGCCGCAGATTCGGTAATCAAACATGGGACTAGTCGATGTTCCTTGCACTCAGACCAAAGGGTAAAAAATAGGAATGCTCCTATTTTGGCACAATACAAACTCTAAACTACTTTAATTCATCATTCAATTATTTCTCTCAACATGGAGAAAGATGCCTTTCTAAATTAGAATCTTACATTTAAACCTTTTTGAGCGATAGTTTTAGTATAAGTGTTCTTAAATTCCGTATAATAGCTTAGTATGTAAGTCTACTTTAATTTATCTTTGAAATTCTCTAACTTCCCTGTGGGATCGATATCTTGGACTCCTTTAGAGCCCTTTATTACTTGATAACGATACGTATACTTGCGTAGTATCCACATTATAAATCATAATTTTCATAAAAGAATCATCAGTGTAAATACATATATTTGGTGCGGGATCAAGTTTTTGGTGTCGTTGCCAATATCAATAACATATTTTTGTAAGTATAAATATCGAAAGTGGGTCACCTTCCCCTTTGGTTAAACCTAAATATTAGTTAAGGCTAAGTTCCTTAATTGCCCTTATGCCCTCTTAAGCTTGTTCTTTTCATAATTCACTAAATTAATCTCAAATGAATTTAAAATTTTTATGTCACCTTAATCACATGTCAATTAAGACATTAGAGGAGAAAATGTGATTTTTCTATTATTAATTTAATTTATATAATTATTTTAGTGGAAAATAGAGATTTTCAATGAAAATTCAACAACATGACCAAGGTGAAACTTCTATCCTTAGAAAAATTATGGGAGCTTTCTACTCAACAGAGGACCACTTGGACCAATTTTGGTGATTTTTTGATTTTTAATTTATTTCTTAGAATTATTTTAAATTTTGGAGTATTAATTAATTAAAAAATAAAAGTGAAGGGGAAAATTAGGTTTTATATTTTTCTTAAATCTCTCTGAGGTCAGAGAACCTAGATAAATAAACTTTGTATTTTTTATGATTTTTCTTTGAATTATTAGAATTATTTTAGTGAAATTCTTGAAAAATCTATTTTTTAATATTAAAAATTACCCTAAGTCTTTAAAATTTAATATCTTTACTTAGGGACTTAGGAAAAATGTTTTGTTGGTTCCTAAGTGATTAGGAGGCCACATTGAACATTTTTCGTGAATTTTATTATTTTTATGATTTTTTTATTATTAAAATATTAAAAAATGATTAAAAATGAATTTTTTATGAAAAATCCAATTTCATTTTTTTTGGACTCCTCTGATCTAAGAGAATTCCCAAAATTGATTTGGTAAATTTTTTAGTTATATTTTGGGTTTTATGAATTTGTTAATTTCAAATATGGTTCTGTCACTTAAGTAATTCATTTAGTGGGTTAAATTAACTCCAATTGATTTGCAATTTTTATGTGAGATTCTCTTAATCCTAAAGCACAGTGGAGAATTGATTTCATGTCATTTTGATGTGAGGTTATCCCAAATTAATTTAAATTTAATTTTGAGTGTTTGGTCAAATTAGGGTTGTTTTTAGTGAATTAAATCAAACCATAATTTTTCTAGGGTCCTCTGGCCTAAAGCACTTCTCCTAATTTTTCTAGATTTTTAAGAACATGTTAATTTCAATAATTAATTTTAAAGAAAATGGTCTTAAACCTAGAAAATAGACAACTCCCTCTAAACATAACCTCTGACATTGGAAAAATCAGAGAATGTTCCCATGATCAAAGACTACAAATGCCCTATAGTCTCATGCCATGGTGAATTATGTATGTGAATGGAGAATTAAAACACTCAGGACAGTAAATAAATGATTAAAAATTAAATATATAATAAAATATTTTAATTTTAGTTCCACATTATTCTCCACTATTCACTAAGCAATAGGGTATTTTTAGTTTATTTTTATAATTTTTCTATGCAAAGATATGCATTTTTAAAGTTTCTGTGATTTAAATAATTAAGAAAATCCTATTTTTCTACTTATCCAACTCAGCGCTGACTGTATCCTCGGCGGCGTCGAAAGCACTCGCGGGGTCTTTTGATTTGGCGTCACAATCCGAGTCACTGCGCCCTTTACGGATGGGGTTCCCATGCGACTTCATCCGAGCCGTCCAAACATTACACGCGCCATCCGACGGTCGCTGAGCTTCATCCCCGTCTGGTTCAACCCGAGAGCCGTCCACACTAAAACCCTAAGATCTTGAGCTACACTCCACCAAATTGAGCGTGGTTTGTTTCTAAATGTTTATCTAGCCTAGACAAAGCTATCCATACGGTTGATCGAGCATTAAATCAACTCAACATGCATGGGGAATCAAAAGTAGCTCGGGATGAGGGGGAGGTTTATACCTTTGCTCTGAGAGGTGAGGCCTCAATCAGAGATGCTTGACCGTTCGTGGAGGTCCAAGGAGCCTACGGATTGAGCCTCTGGTCGTGGTAAGTTTCTTAGACCCAAGTTTGACCAAGGCCGATTTGGAGCTCTGGCCGATAACACAGATGGGTGGCCTAGTGATGGGGCTTTCACTGGGGAACTCCTTCTCTTGGTGTGGGGATGATGTGGGTGAAGTTAATTTGATTTTGGTGGAGATTTCAGAAGTGTCCTATTTCTGGCCTGAATTTTGACTAAGAAATTGGGCTTAGGTGGTGGAGTTCAGGGCAGGAGAATGGTAGAGATCTTCTTCTCTTGGCTGGAATTGTGTCTGGGAGCAGTATGGGAGAGTTTCATGGAGATAATTTCAGCATCTGAAATTTGGCCGTGGAGGAGCCAATTTATAGACTTCGTCGGAGAGGGGAGCTCAGGGCCAGGCAATGAGTGCTCTGAGCCGCTTAGGGTGAGGGCTGAGCAGGGCAGCTGGGCAGTGATGGGACTGCTCACTATCATGGCTCAATTTTGAGTTTTAAGGCCATTGGGGGCACTCGGGCGTGCCTGTTCAGGTGGCTCTGGCGGCTGGCAAGGACTGGGCAGGTGGCTGGCAGGCTGAGGAGGAGTGGGGGAGGAGCTTAGTGCATTTAATTTGGGCAAAGAGGTTGCTTATGCAAGGGTTTAAAGATGGGACTTAAGCTTAGCCAAAGGCTAATCCCATTGGTCCAAAGTTTTGGACCTTTGGTCCATGGCTCAAGGGACTTGGGTTGGGTCAGGTCAAACCAGTCTTAGGAAGCCTAGGGTTGGCCGCCATGAAGTGGGTGATGCGGCGACTTTATATACTTAAAAATGGAGGACTTTATGAATTTAGATTTATATATTTATAATGGTTTAATAAAGCCACACTTTCAACGCAAGTATACGTATCGTATCAAGTAATACATGGCTCTAATGGAGTCCTGGTTATCGATCCCACAGGGAGGTGAACGTTCTTTAAATCAGATAATATAGCACTAAAATCCAATACCAAATGTAACATTTGCTTAAGTGTACTACAACTAGTTAATGCAAAGTTCAATAATAAAATTACTACAATTACTTCTACGAACTAAACTCTTAACTAACTCACGCACTAACTCATGTGATTTATAAGATACATCTATATGAAAAAGTGTCTTTCTTCCTGCATAAAGATCATGATGTGTGGATGATGAAGAATGTTAATTATCTGTATTGTGCCAAATAGGATCATATTTGCTTCTTTACCCTTAAAAGAGTACCCCCTCTTCTAAGCATGTAAAGAACATTGCCATATCTTAATTTTAGTCACTAAGTCTAAGGCTAGGCTGGGAGGATACCGACTCTCACTACGGAGCTCCCACTCACCCTTCACCCGAAGGCTAACCATAGGCTTTAGTTACCAATCTTAAGACCAAATTGGGGATCCCATTCTGTCACCATGAAACCTCCAATTTGAAGTCCATCAAAACTCATTTCCCTATTTATTTGCACTTAATCCCCATGAGCTACGCAATTCATTCACAGACATTTAATGATTTCTTCATTCTTGTTGTAGAATATTCAATTCTTTTGGAATTAATATTCCTCGACATGTTTTAACAATTCAATTGGCCGGATTGAAAAGTAAATTTAGTTCTAAATGAAAGAAACATCACAACTTTATAATACTTTAAGGGCACATCAATTCCACATCATCACGTCATCACTACTTCATGCAAGAAGAAAGGCAAAGGAAACTACTCACAATTCATGGAGAAGATATAAAAACACATGGATTTTATATATAAAAGAAGAGTCATACAAACCACAAAAGTAAATACAACTTATCTCTTTCTCTTCCCCAAGCAAATTTTTCAAAGTCCCCTTGATTCCTTTTCTCTTCCTTGAAACACTTGATTTCTCCATTTGGAACAAAGATGAAGAAGCAATCTCTCACTTTACTCCCTCTTCTCCCCTCCTTAGAGAAAAATCTCTCTTAAAATCACAAACCCTAACTCTCTTTTACACTTTCCTCACACTCTCTACTGCAATTTTCTTCTCTTCCTCCTCTCTATTTTCATCTTGGACACTTAATTTAATGTTAGGAACAAATTCCCCAAAGAGTTTCTTCAAGCACCTCTTCAAAAATCAGCCAAAACTTTTGAATTCAAAGTGAACCGACATAGGGCGCCGGCGGCGCCCTATCGTGCCAATAAATTTGAACTCTCTGGAATATGGCGCCGGCGGCGCCAGAACTGTTTTCCTCCAAATTGCTCCATTTTGCTCCAAATTTGTTCCTTTTTGCATCTTTTCATTCTAATCACCTATAATCATCATACCTGCAACAAATCATGAAAAATACCTTCCTTTAAAGTGCAATATCAACAAAAATAGGTAAAAGCATATAGCTAAAAGAGTATATTAGTGCATCAAAATCTCCCAAACTTAAACTATTACTTGTCCTCAAGTAATCCTTTTACTACATAAAATATAACTCTAGGCAATCTATTTTTCAATTGTAAGAGACTAAAATTTTCATCCAAAAGAATATAGTGGTTAGATTTTCAGAAAAAATTTAGCAACTCGAGGTCAACATTACAGGTATAAGAATATTCAGTATTTAAGTCTAAGAATTCTAGTCTTCTATTTTTTTCAAGATGAACTATAATTTGTTACATTAAGAGTACTTTAAAAGACTATGTGAAAAAGGAGTTCATGTAAACTTTATTAGAATGTAGGCTAGTACTTTAAATATAAATTCAGAAATGAAATCAAACTCTCCCTTTAAAGTGATTCAAGTGAAGCCAATTTTTTATTAGACATCTCCTCAAGCTTCTCCTCATAAATATTTTTCTTTTCTTTTTTTTTTTCTTTCTTTTTTCTGAGGATTACTATATCTGGATAGCCTTTAATGATTTTGAACTTCACTCTCCTCTTTATAAAGTTCAAACTTAAGTCACCTCTTTACTTTTAAGTTGAATACAAGATTTATTATTCATCATAAAGTTACAATCTCTTCTTAACACACAATACTTTAAATCCCTTAACATTTCAAAAATACAGTTTTCTTTACTTTAAATAGTTGACTTTAATCAAATCCTTTGATACCAAATATCTTACTTCTATAAAATTAACCTTTATCACTAAAAATTTTTTCATCATTTCCTTCCATAATATTCAACTGAAATGAAAAGTTTTAGTTATCCTATAATGAAGTTCAACTGCCAAAAGTTATGATAATAATTTTTTGAAAATATAATAATTGAGAACAAATAAAAGTTTAGCATTTCTCTACCCTCCCCTAAACTTACATTTTTCAATAAATTTGAAATGGTTGAGAGTAAAAGAAAACTAACCTTTCTGTGTTGGGATCTTGAAATCTTCATAATCTATTTGGTATTAATCAAAATTTACAGCTAGCAAGCATGAAACAATTAGTAGCAGTGATATAATAATTTAAATATTTGCATGGGTAAAGAGAAATTAACATTAAACAACTAAATATCCAACATAACACTATAACATGAAACAAACTATCACACTACATAACATTACAACTAACAGTTCAACATGAAAAGTAAATGACACTACATCACACATTACAACACAGGATTACACATTACATAAAAAGTAAGTATCCACTACATCACATCAATACACCACAACAGACTAAAAACAACAGAAATAAAACAAACAATCTATTTACCAGTCTCCATCACCAGGATCAACAGTAGGGTCATCAGCAGGGTCAGAAGGTCCAGGCCTGTATGGTGTATAACTAGGACAAGTAGGAAATCTCACATCAGACTCCCCTCTCATAAATCTGACCTGAGCATCATAATAAGCCATATCAAACTCAACTCTTCTAAGTAAATAGTCTTCATTCACATCACACCGGGCCTCAAATACATCCATCCTATGATGCATCCTATCCATACTATCACTTTGCAATCTCAAATGCTTCACGATATCAGTAGTGTCGGGGGCTCAGAAGTAGATGGAACATCATAGCTCGTAGTAGGAATATCATTACTCCTACTCTCCTCTCTTGCACCCACATGAGCTTCATAAGTACGAATAATGGTCTTTGTAATCGGCCTCAAAGGTATTGTCACTTCCTCTGAACTATTATACTCCACTCCAATCTGAACACAAAGTGCATGAATCAGGGCAGGATGTCCTAATCCACCAGTGGTTTCTCCTTTAGCAATAGACTGAATTCTCTTAAAAATAATGGCTCCAATATTAATCTTCTTCATATTCTAGATACAATAATTCAACATAGCTCGTTCCCTAGTAACTTCACTGTGATGATAAGAAGGTAATAGTCTTGCAAAAATGAAATAATGCCATACTTTAGAAGCAACATTCAAATTAGAAGCAGGAAAGTTAATCAACTGTCTCTAATTCATTTTCCACTCCCCACTTCCATCGGTTAGATACATGATTACATTCATCAAATTCCCCTCACTAGTATCAAAATTTTCAAATTCTCAAACAAAAGGTTCCTGAATTTGATAAAATGCATTGATACGTTGTGGGGTGAACTCAACCAGTTTTCCTCGGACTAGCACATATTCGGTCTCAGACCAGAGCACATTAGCATAAAATTCTCGTACTACTCCCAAAACAGCATTAGCATAAAAGTAACAAAAACACTCCCAATTCTGCTCAGAAATCAATTATTCCACAGATCCCCCTGGATTCTCAAACGCTCGATCCTGAATACACTTCTTGTTTTGTAATTGAGAGTTGAAACGAAACTGAGCTTTAATATTAACAAATCTTTCATCGTCCCAATCAAATTTTCGCTTCCCCTTACTCAATCTAGGAGCCATGTGCATTTCTAAATATTGCAAAAATTTACCAATAAATCTCAAATCCACAATGTATTAAATCCAAACATTAATCTAAACAATTAAGAATAATTTCCACCATATGAAATCTCACTTTTTTTAAAAAATTTTAAAAAATATCATCCAATCAATGTAAGAGTTTCACAAGGTGAAAATCCAAAAATTTTAGTTTAAAGTAATGCTCTTACCAAGAGAAGTGCAGATCCGGCTTCAGAAATCCTTGAAATCCTTTCTATTCCGAGATCTAACAAGCCCTAAAGCTTAAAACCGCGAATATGGACGTAGGAGACGAAAGAAATGGCAGAAAAATAGGTCCAAGGCGGTTTTCGCAAATTTTTAAGGGTTCCAGGCCTTTTTCGGTATTTGGGCGCGGCAGGGCCCGATAGGGCGCCGGCGGCACTCTATTCAAAATATTAGCCAGGCTCTCTGGATTTGGGCGCCGGCGGCGCCAGTCCAAAATTCTATTGGGTTCAAAAATTTTCATCGTAAATTCAATCATTTCAACCTCCGCATTCCTATTTAGCACATCAATAAGCATCTATTTCATCTCATAATACATTAAACAACATCACATCACAAACAACACATCACATTACTTTTATATATAAAATCTACGATACAACGATTATGCACGTAAGTTCATCAAACTAAAAGCAACATTCCTTAGATCCTTAGTGTTGCAAGTACACTACGATAACGAACACTAAGTCCTAAGTACACACAAGAAATCAAAGCAAAGTCTAAGCACACCTACTAAAGCAAAGCAAAACAAACAACATAGTAATCAAAGGAAACACTTAAACATAATAAAGCAGCATACAAAATCCACTAATTACTCCTCATCAGTCTAAGAAGTCTCTTCCTCTCTAATGTCTCCCATTGATTGACGAAGAACAAACAGATTGTAGAATGGAAGATATGGGAATTCCTCAGATGAATCTTCAGCCACTACAACATTCTTCTTCAATAGATTAATCAGAGCTAACTCAATTCGACCAGTATGATCAAATTGCTCTTTCATCCTCCAATCAATGTGATCAAATAAATCAGAAATATTATTAATAGCATTCATAACATTTTGTACCTCATTTTCCAACTTCTTTAACTTCTTCAATATCATCCTCGAACTTTCAGAATAGTAAGGCTGAATAGGTTGTGAACTCTCAGTGGTCTGATCAGCAAGCAAATCCATGTCTCCTTCATCACCAACTGTTCTGTAGTCATAAAGATCATTGGGATCAATAAGTCTCCAGGGTAGAAGAACTTTCTCCCAACTTTCATATGACACCTGTGATTGACTACATAACAGAAATATGGTGGACGAGTGTCCAAGCCCATATTTAGATCCATGCATTCTCAATCCCAGAACAGATTTGATAATGATTGATCCAATATCCACTGGCCTTCCAATTTGTATACAAAAATTCAGAATAGTACTTTCCTTCGTCACCTTACTTATCCTCATAGTAGGAATTAATTTTGCCGAAATGAAGTAATGCCACTGCTTTGATAGAGGATTCAAGGATGAAGAAGAGAAACTGACATATCCATTATCCCTTACTTCCCATTCTTCATTCTCATTCGTCAAATAACAATAGATTTCATTCATATCTTTGCTCGTAGCATTGAAATTTGCATAATGACAAATAGGTACACTTTCTATCATGAAGAGATCATTAATCCTTGCAGGAGTGAATGGTACATACCTTCCTCACACAAAAGCACAACCTTGGTTGATCCCATGCAGATTTGCATAAAATCCTTAACGACCGGAACAACCACTGCGGCGTAGTGTAGCATAACACTTCCCAACATCTTTGCTTCACTATCTTTTCAACTCTTGTCGTCGAACTCTCCAAACCTTGATTCACAAAGCCTCTTTCCTTTATAATCCTTCTTTTCATAATTACTTTATGGATTAGACGCTGTATCTCGAAACTAATGAACTTCCGTCGGTTGTAGATGCGAGATCTAGGGAGTTTAATGGAGTGGGAAACTATGAGATGCGAATTGGGAAAGGTAGTTTTCGTTCTTCTGGTGGTTATGAGTTTAAAATGGAGTTTTGGGGTGTTTTAAGGAAGAAGATCCCGCTCAAAACCACCAAAATTCGCATTTTAAAATTTAAAAACTGTCACCCAGAATTTGAGCGCCGGCGGCGCTAAAACTAGAAATTCGGCTGGTATAAAAGGATAGGACACCGGCGGCACCAGTGACAAAAATTTTCACCAAACTTCGTTTGGCTCGAAATACTTCGTTTTCTCAATACGATCCAATATATTTTTAATTTTTAACTTATTTAGGGGTAATTAGGATTCTTAATTATCAAACTAAAAGCACAAACAACTATAAGCAAGCAAATACAACACACAAACAAACATATGGGTTGCCTCCCATAAAGCTCTTAGTTTAACGTCGTCAGCCTGACAAACCATCAGTTAATCAGGATGACCTAGCAATAAAACCTCTTTGAAATCAGGGGAAAACCCTTCAAAGCACAGTTTTAAACGATCCCCATTAACCTTGAAAATATTTCCAGTTTTAGGATCCTTGATATCAAAAGCTCCGAAAGACTGAACTTTCACTACAGTAAAAGGTCCTATTCATCTGGACTTAAGTTTCCTAGGAAATAATTTCAATCTCGTGTTATATAATAAAACTCTTTGTCTAGGTTCAAATCATTTTTTCAATATCTTCAGATCATGCCACAATTTCATTTTCTCTTTATAAATTCTATCCTTATGATATGATTCATTTCTGATTTCTTCCAACTCATTCAATTACATAAATCTTTTCTCTCCCACATTTTTCAAATTAAAATTCATCTCCTTAATCGCCCAATATGCTTTATGCTCCAATTCAACTGGCAAATGACAAGTTTTACCAAATACTAATCTATAATGAGACATTCCAATAGGGGTCTTAAAAGCTGTCCTATAAGCCCATAATGCGGTATCTAATCTAGCAGACCAATCTAATTTATGAATATCCACTATTTTCTCCAAAATTCTTTTAATTTCTCTATTAGATACTTCCGCTAAACCACTAGTCTGGGGATGATAAGCAATAGAGATCCTATAAATAATGTTATACTTTTCAATTAATCTCTTAATTTGATTATTTCTGAAATGGGATCCACCATCAGTTATAATTATTCTCGGCATTCCATATCTTGTAAATATATTTTTCTTTAAAAATTTAGAAACACTCCGAGCATCACATCTTGGTAAAGCAATAGCTTCAATCCATTTCGAAACATAATTTACAACGACCAATATATATAAATTTCCAAATGAAGGTGTAAATGGTCCCATAAAATCTAATCCCTATACATCAAAGATTTCAACTTCCAAATTATAATTCAGAGGCATTTCGTTTCTTCTAGAAATATTACCTACTCTTTGACATCGATCACAAAATTTAACATATTTATAAACATCAAGAAAAAGAGTTGGCCAATAAAATCCAGATTGTAAAATCTTATAAGCTGTTTTATCAACACCAAAATGACCTCCAAATTCAGAATCATGACATCTCTAAATGATTGGATTAATTTCTTCATGTGGCACACTTCTTCTAATAATCATATCCTTACACTGTTTATATAAATAGGGCTCATCCCAAAAATAAAATTTAGCATCATATTTAAATTTTTTTTGTTGTTGCCTTGTTAAATCCGATGGTATAATGTCACTAACAATATAATTCAGAATATCAGCATACCAAGGCAATTTTTCCATAAGAATATACAATTGTTCATCAGGAAAAGTTTCTGTAATTTCCTTCTCAAATTCAGACAATTTATCATATTCTATTCTTGACAAATGATCAGCAATTTGATTATCAGATCCTTTCTTATCAACTATTTTAAAATCAAATTCTTGCAAAAGGGGTACCCATCTAATCAATCTAGGTTTAGCATCCTTCTTTTGCATTAGATACTTGATAGCTGAGTGATCAGTATGCACTATACTTTTAGTCCCAATTAAATAAGGTCTAAACTTATCATAAGCAAATACTATAGCTAATAATTCCCTTTCAGTAGTGGTATAATTAATTTGAGCATCATTAAGAGTTCTACTAGCATAGTAAATAACTTTGAAAGTTTTATCATATCTTTGCCCCAATGCAACTCCAATAGCATAATCACTAGCATCACACATCAATTCAAAGGATTTCTCCCAATCAGGTGAAAGAATTATAGGAGCAGTGTGACACGCCTAAAATATATACGTTTTTTGTTATATGATTTTACTCATTTTTTATGATATTACACTTAAAAGGAAGGTATGTTGTATGTTTTTTGGTTTTAGGTACAAGAAATGGTGATTGGAGCAAAAGAAAACAAAAACGGTGCAATTTGAAGCAAAAACGAGCAAGAAATGAAATTCTGCCCTGACACATTTCGATAAGTCTTTTGATGTTTAATCTCTTTTACACTTCTTGCATATTTTTGAATGATATTGCACTTTAAAGAAAGGTTGTTTTTATACTTATTTTGTAGGGCTATCTGTTACGAACGCAACGCAACACAACTGAAACGGGACGAATCAGAGCTAAAACGGAGCCAAACGGAGCAAAACGGTGGAGCTACACAGAGCCAGCTCGTCGACGGCGGCCACGATCTCGCCGACAACGAGATTTTCCAGAAAACACCAAAAAGTACCCGAAAAGCTCGCCGACAGCAAGCTCGAACCCGCTGACGGCGCTTGGAAGGTTCTGGACCGACTTTTGGCGGTTTTTGGCCTAAATTCGACGTATTTGGACTCTTTTTCGAAGGGGTGCTTATGGAAACTCTTCAAATTTCGTCCATTCACTTTAAAATGGCGAATTTAGGTTAAAAAATGGAGAGAAATAAAGGAGAAAAGTGGAGAAAACTTTGAGTAATGTTTAGGATTCTTAGATTAAGAGTAGAAATGTAGATTTCTACCCTTTTGGAGAGATTGGAGAGGAGATTTTGAGAGAATTTGTAAGGGATTTCGCTAGCATTGCATGGATCGCCGGGAGACTTTATGGGAGAGATCTTCGTCTTTCCTTCAAGGGGAAAAAACTAAGTATTGTTCTTCATTATCTTATAATTTTGTAAGCATTTATTTAGTGGATTTTCTTTGGTTACATGAAGTTTCCGTTGTTTTTTCTTCGCGCTTTGTGACGTATCTCTCTTACTTTTTCTTCTTCTTTGGAAATAGCGGCATGAGAAGATTATGCCATTATTTTTTTTTACTTTTCTTTTGTAAAGAGTAGAAATCATGTTTAGGATTTTGTGATGCATGGTAGAAGTAAATTTAATTATAAATGTGATGGTTTTTACTTGCACTTAATTTACATTGCAATTAAGGCCTGTTGTAATGTTAAAATTTGTTGTGAAAACATACGATCCGAGAGGGTTATGCTTTCTACAACTAAGTACGAACCACATTCAAATTCCATGGATGGTGAAGTTCATGGGGATTGAATGAAAATAAATAGGGAAATAATATTAATCGGGCGTAGAATTGAAGATTTTAGAGTGACAGGCTAAAATCCTCAATTCTGTCCTATCGTTTGGGTACTGAAGCGGAGATGTTAGCCCTCAGGTGAGGGGAACGTGGGAGCTCTGAAGTGAGAATCGGTATCCTTCCAGCCTAGCCACGGATTCAGTAACCAAGCATAGGATTAGTCAATGTTCTTTATGCCTCGACCAAAGGGTAAATAATAGGATTGTTCCTATTTGGCACATACAATATTTAATGCATCACATTCCTATACATTATCTATTTCATTACATAAGAATTGTAGTTTTTAGTATATCAAAATTCTCCAAATCAATTCATCCAAAAAGGGTTATCTTTAGAATTATTATTTGCATTTAGATATAGTTACTATCTTTACATTTAACACTTGCATTTAGTAATAGCTGCTAGATAAAACACAATTTTAATCGACATTCCAAACTAAGAACTATTAGTAGTAGACTAGAATTTGATTAAAGACTTCTTATTTCACTTCCTCGTGGGATCGATACTGGGGTTTTTAAAGAAAACTCTTTATTACTTGAAACGATACGTATACTTGCGTAGTACCCCTAGTGTGTAAAATATTTTCTAATTTTTATATCATTTAAGATTTTGCACACTAGCCGCTATTTATAAATCGGGTCAAGTTTTTGGCCATCTTTTGGAAGTTAACTTACTGCGTAATTGCGGGTCGGGTCAAGTTTTTGGTGCCGTTGCCAGTGAAGCTTCGGTAAGAACTTTTGGAGAATTTTAGTTGAAGTAATTAGGCTTAGACTTGGAAAATTATAGTGTCGTAAAAACTTTTTTTGTGTAAAAAGTGTTTTTATATGAAAAAATGTTGTGAAAAAAAAATTGTTTATATGAAAAATAAGGTGTTCGTGAAAACATTTGTTGTGTTAAATATATTTCATCTATTATTTGTTTAATTGTTAATGTATTTGTTGACCTCATTTTTGATGAGGTCTTCTCTTCTTCTCTTTAGTAATTAGGATCTAGCCTTAGGCTTTTCCTTTGACTATCCTAGAGGATTAGAATTGGGACCCACCACTTAGAAATTCAAACCACTTCTTAACTCCCTGCAAACTCCACAAACTTGATTGTAGACCCCTAATCACCTAGAGGGTTGAAATCAAATGTGGAAGTTTAAAGGATGAGTTCCTATAGGACTCTTTGGCCTTGGGACCGCTCCCGGGTGGCTCAGTGCAGTGAAGGGCTGACTTACACGTACACTACACCTATACACTACACTTTCACACACCTCCTAAAAACACACCCATATCCAATTTGACCTCCTAACTCATGCGAGTGATTCACATGGATGGTCTTTAACCCCTAAGCCCTCGGCTAAGAGGGTTAGGAACGAGCATAGTGAATGCCTCAAATGAGTCCCTTCATGGCTCATGTGGGCTTGATATGGCTTCATGGCTCAACCAAAATGATTTCATTCCACTTACATTCACCCAAGCTTCAATTTTCCAAATTTTCGATTTTCGACCCCGGGACCCTACACCCGCCAACTCTACCCAATACCCTCGAAACCACCCAAAATTTGCAAAATCACCTAAATCACCCAAAAATCCTCAAGACCAATCCTAAACATTTCCTCACCAATCAAATTGATCATCCATAGCCAAAAATACCAAAAATTCCAAAAATACCCCCAATACCCTCCAAATAACCAAAATGCCCCTCTTAGCCAAAAAATCCAAAAATTCAGAAAATTCCCAGAAAATTCCAGAAAATCCCAAATATTCCCAATTTCATTTTGTTCAACTACACCATGGGCCAATTTTGTCAATTTACCCCACTTTTATCAAAACCCCCAATTTGACCTATTTTAACCCAAAATGAACCCAATGTCAAACCAAACCTATCCAATTGACCCAAATTATGGTCCAATTCAATTCTAAACTTCAATTCAACATCCCAAAAACCAATCTAGACCAAATCCAAGTCCAATTTGATTGACATTTGGATCCAATTTCACTTTTGGCCTTAAAACCCAATTTGGACCCATGACCCAAACTTAGCCCAAACTCACCCAATTCAACTCCAATTAACCCCAAATCTTTTCTAAACCTTCCTTAACATTCCCACAAACAAAACACTAACATGATTTGCTCAAAATTTAGACCCAAACCCCACTCAAATTCAACCCAAAGCCAAAATCCCTTAAATGGGCCTACACCTAAACCTAGCCCATATAGGCCCAAACCCCAAAATCAAGACCCAGCCAAAGCCAAAAACTCTTTAAAACAGCCCCATAAGCCATTTTCAACATTTATTTTACATCAATTTCAACCCTAGCCCAACATTGGCCCAAGTTAGCCCAATCTGACCTATGTTGACCCATTCACCAAAGAAACCCAAATCCAACCCAATTCAAACCCAAACCACCCCAAATTTGCTTCAAATAACTCATGACCCATCCATGAGCTAAACCCAACATTTGTTTGGCCCAATCCTTCACAAATTTCCCATCCATAAATTTATTTCCAAACCAAAAGCCCACTTTCTTAAACCTTCCTAAAATCCCAAACTTCATGCCAAGGCCCATATGACAAATTCTCTTCATCATGACTTCAATTAAAATCATCCCTAAGTTCAAATCAATCATCAAATGGTTCCAAATCAAGCCATATGCCAAATCCCATCAAATCACTCCTAAATTACCAAAATTCCTAAAAACCTCTTTCATGAAAGTTGACTTAGCTTTTTCCAAGCCAAAGGCAAGCCATGAAGCCATGCATGAGCCACATGGAAGCCATGAGAGCCTCTTTACATGTCACCATGCCATTTTGGGCAAAAGGAGGAGACTCTTTCCTTAATTCCTAAAGGTGATTAACCATGTTCATGACTCCCTAAACCATGTTTGATCTTAATTGTACTTGGATGGTGACCTTTCCCCACTAATCAAGCTGACCTAAACCACTTTCTCTTCAGCCCAAACTAGCCATGGGGAGGTGCACCTAGCCCAAAAGGATGGGTTGACCCAAATCAAGCAAAAATGAGCCTTCTCTCATACCATTCTAATCCAAGCCTTTTACACATGGCATTTGCCAATTGCCTACACTAAACCCTAGCCCTGACCCACCTGAACAAGATGGTGACTAGTGCCAAACACCATGGCCGAGAGCTCACATGTGAGCCCAAACTTGGAATTCTCACCTGCTGAGCTGCCCCATGCCCAATGGCCACCATGGTTGTTCTTCTCATCACCAGCAGCAGGCTGATCCCAAGCCCTAACTCCCCCAGGAGAGCCTCCGAGCCATGCCTATTTAAACACCACCCCTTCTCGGCCATGAGAGGTGCTTGAAAAAACCTTAAGGAAACTCCGCCAAAATTGTTCCGGACTACTCCCCACATATAGAGAACTTGATCCCCACCGAAATCCCCCTGCCATTTCCTCTCTGCGAGCTCGATTTCGGAGTTGAAATCCAAGCCCAAAACCGGGACACTTCTCCACGGTGAGCCAATCCCCAAATTGATTGGTCCTACACCTTCACCGGACCAAGAGAAGAAGTTTACCAGCAAAAGCCCCCTCTCCGAGGCCAGCCATTGCTTCCGGCCTCCAAGCTTTGTGATCGAGCGTGGTCACTTTCATAGCTAGACAATTCACCGAGCCGAGGGACTTCATGTGGAGCTTACTTGGACCCAATCGAAGGTGACACAACTCTCAGATCGAAGCTTCACTTCTCTGAGCAAAGGTATGGACTCACTCTTCTTCCCGAGCTTACAGAGATTCTCCATTTAATTTGAGTCAATTTAAATACATGTTTACCGTATGGATGTGTTCGTCTCCTCAAGACGAATCCATAGAGCATAAGAACACAAAAATCCGTTGAGAATCGAGTGAGAAATTAGGGCTAGAAGGTTGACGGTCACGGGTGCACACCAGTCGTAGATGATGACTGGGAGCCGTCGGATCGAGCGTGTATCGAGCGGAAGGTCTGGATCGAGCCGGACAGCGCGATGGTGCATGAACTGCGGGCCCCTGGAGCGCTGAGTCGGATGGCGGCGCCGAATCAGGAGACGACGCGTGGCCTTTCGGAGCTGCCGAGGATGGCGTGGCGCCGCGTGGATAAGTAGGAAATTAGGGCTATTTTCCATTTATTTAATTATCAGAACTTTGAAAATTCATAACTTTGTGTAGGAAAATCATAAAAATAAAATACAAATACCCTCTTGCTCAGTGAACAGAGGAGAATAATGTGGAAAAGAAATCATTTAATTTCATCAAGTATTTTATTTTTAATGATTTATTTACCCTCTGCATTGTTTTAATTCTCCATGCATATAGGAAATTCACCATGGCATGAGACCATAGGGCTTTTGAAGCCTCTGAATTTGGGAACATTCCCGAATTTTCCAAAATCGAAGGCCATCCCTATGAGAAGTTATTGATTTTTCAAGTTCATGTTACTGTTTTGAGTATTTTAAATCCAATAATTAGCATGTTGTGAAATAAATTCTAGGAAAATTTGGTGATGTTTCCTATGACCAGAGGACCCTAGGAAAAATAGGTTTTGAATTAATCCACTTGGAATGACCCTAATTGGCTTAAATAGGTCCTTAATTAATTAGAGCTAATCATGCATTAAATTGAATTGAAATCAATTCTCCACTGACCTTTAGGATCAGAGGAACCTACCATAAAAGTTTGAAGTCAATTGGACTTGGTTAGCCCTATCAAATGGGTTGATTAAGCCATTTAGCCAATTTAAACTTTAAAAATTCATAACTTTCAAAATACTTTTAAAAAATTCACTAAATTGGTTTTGGAGCCTCTCTGATATTAGGGAATTTAAGAAAATTAAAATTTCAATTTTCTAAAAAGTTGATTTTTTGTATTATTTTAATATTTTAATAATTAATAAAATAATAAAAATTACAAAAATAATAAAATTCACCAAAATGTCACATTTTGAATTTTAGTCACTTAGGAACAAACCCCATATTTTTCCTAGGTCTCTATGATGAGTTATTAAATTTTAAAGCCCTAGGGTAATTTTAAAATAAAAAAAAATGTATTTTCTAGCATTTCCATTAAAATAATTCTAATAAATCAAAGAAAAATCAAAAAATTATGAAAATTGGTTCTCTGATTTCCTTGATATCAGAGAGATTTTTGAAAAATATAAAATTCATTTTTCAACCTTTATTTTATTTTTAAATTAATTAATACTCCAAAACTCAAAATAATTATAATAAAAAATAATATAATTAAAAAAATCACCAGAATTGGTCCAAGTGGTCCTCTAGTCATTAGGAATGTCCCATAATTTTCTTAAGGACAGAAACTTTCCCTTGGTCATATTATTAAATTTTCCTTGCAAATCTCTATTTTCCACCAAAAATAATTATATAAATAAATTAAATACAGAAAAATCACATTTTCTCCTCTCATGTCTTTATTGACATATGAGTGAAGTCACATAAAAATTTCAAGTTCATTTAAGCTCAATTTAGTGAGTTATGAAATTATTAAGCTTGAAGGGCAAAATGGTAATTAAAATTTTAACCCTTAATTAAAACTTTAGGCTTAATAAAATGAAAAAAGTAAAATATTTGATCTTAATATGATTTGGATGATTGAAATTTAAATAATTAAAGGGTAGGAACCTATTAAACAATTAAAAATAATTGAAATGAACTTTAATTAAAATAATTAATTAAATTTGGGAAGAATAATAAATTTTGAATTATTAAAATAGGGATGTCATTAGGAAGAGATTTATTCTTTAATTTAAGAATCCCTAAATTAATCATCCCAATAATATTTAATTCCTAATTAAAATGATAGTCCAAGTTTAAGGTTTAAAATGCTAAAAGACTTAACCATTAAATTAAATTAGAGTTAAATTATTTAAAGCGAAACCCTTTTAAAATAAAATATTAAATTAAAAATTAAATTAAATTAAATTAAATTAAATTAAATTAAATTAAATTAAATTAAATTAAATTAAATTAAATTAAAATTAAATTAAATTAAATTAAATTAAATTAAATTAAAACTAAATCAAATTAAATTAAATTAAATTAAATTAAATTAAGCTAAATCATATTATATTAAATTAACTTAAATTAAATTAAATTAAATTAAACCACATTAAATTAAATTAAGTTAAATTAAACATAACATCACCTAAGACATAAAGGATTCAAAAATAAATCTAAAACAACTCGAACACTATTCCAAACTTAAATCCATTAACTCGAAATTAAATCATGAATCATTTGAACATCCATTTGCCCTCGAAAGCTTTTGTTGTCATAACTCCTAAACGGAGCATTAAGTGAAGTGTTACTTCACTTATATGATATTCAAATGTCCTAGTTCACTGAGCAAGATAACAACAAAACTTGAATTCTCGGACGATTAATTCATTTGTATAATTAAATTCATTCGGACTTAGAATAATCCTAGAAATATTGAAAAGATGTTTAAGATTCGTCTTAAGCACTTCCTCGATATGATGGGATATTTATAAGAACAATTGAACTTAGTTGTTCTTTGATGAAGAAAATCGTCCTCGAACCAAAATACGAGAACCTAGACGTCATAGGAGATGACTAGCTATAGGATTAGGAACTTGGTAGAAAACCATAACCCTTCCCTTAGCTTTACCAGGAACTTGCTTTAAATGCTTAAATATTCTAATCGTGTTTTAAGTGCAGCTTGGGATGACGGGAAGACCCTCCGGGTACGCTTTTATTTTATTGCAATTTACCTTATTGCAATTTATTTAATCGCATCGCACTTACTTTTCTTGCATGATAAACAATCGTTGCATGAAAACCCACACCTTTAGGATAGTCCCTAAAACTGAAACCAAAACTAAATTAAAAATCATTACAAGATAAAATTCACCGCCACAACATTTCAAAATATAAAACAACTCAAAATTTAATCTCAAACAGAACAACAAAACTACAACTAAATTAAAACGTCTTGTTGGATGATCGGGAATACCTTGAATGATGTAACCTACGTGTTGCTAACGGGATTTCCCACGTTCTAAATGAAAGTGTGGAACTCATTCAGTTGAGTTTAGCAAATTCATCTGGACTAAGTGAATCCGATAAAAATAACGATGCCGGAAGGATGGAACCGTGGGATCTTAACCGGTGTTGTTATAATCAACTTTAAGATTTGTTTAATTAAAATATTAAAAACACCTGGATTTTAAGATTTTCTCTAAACCAGAACACTTTTCTCATCTCCTGATTTATGACTTCTAAAACTAAACCTCTGCAACAACAAGGAGCTCGGAGCATGGTGGGCAGCACGGCCATCGTCATCGACGTAACCCGAGTCTACTTCAGCGAAACTTTCCTTAGAACTAAATAACAAAGCCATAGGACTTCGAGGTAGTTTTCCTAGTGCAACATAAATCCTCAACTCTTCGTTAGGCATTTGCATGATCATGTCATGTAAATTAAGCCCTAACTGGTTTTAGGACTCCGAGGTAGTCGTTCGGTACGACATAAACCCTCACATCTTCGAGGCTATTTGTATGATTTTATCATACAAATATAAGTCCTAATTAATTAAAATTGACAGGATCAAAACATTAAATAAACATTAGGACTTTCATAAATTCAAGCCAAACAATAGGATAGTCGGGAAATTACCGAAGTTCGCTTCGAATCTGTGATTTCTCCTACCTTTCCTCCTTTGAATTCCCAAGATATAATGTTCCAAATTTGATCCATTCTCTATTGAATTTCCAAAATTCAATCCCTTGAAAACTTAAACTTTGAAATTCTTGAGAGCAGAACTACTGATTATTATCGAGAGTTTTCTTAGGTGATTCCCATCACTTAAGATGTAATTAACTATAGGGGCTTGCCCTTATAGGGAATTTTAAGAACCCGAGTAATATAAACCCTGTTTAATGTTTTCATATTAAACGGGGAATTTGTCGGCTTATAAAATTGGTTCGCGGACCGAACGGATGTCACGAACTTCTCTAGTTTATTTAATCGAGCCTCATTATCAAGCGATGGTGATACTATTCTTCGGGATAGATACACGGTTTGTAGTGCGGCGCTCGTTTATATAAACTATTCGGGATGTGAGATCCAGTTTGATTTCATATCTTAAAATTTTCAAATTTAAAAATTATTTTCAAAATCAAATACTACTTTTCAAATTATTTATTTAAATTAAATTAAGAATTCGCTGACAATTTCTGTAGGCGACCTCTTTTCAAAAAACAACACTCAACCTAAAAATAAGCCGCACAATTTCTGGCGACTCCGCTGGGGAAAATTCCTCTCTCCATTTTTAATCAGATAGTTCTGCTTTCAAAAATCGGTAGTGTATTCATGTCCCTAATGGATCAAACTACCCTTCTTTCCGTTGGAATACTATGTTCATTTCTACCTTGAACGAGTATAGCCAACATTCTCTCGGATTTAGGAGCCACTTGTTTAGACACCCCTAAACGGAGAGGTTCCGAGATCCTTTTACCTCATTTACGAGGTGGGGTGGACCCCGATAGGTGTTAGTTTAGGAGTAATCCTTCGAGTCGAGAAGTCTTGCATAAGACTTTCTTTTCCTTTCCAACTCTGAATCGGATTCATTACCTTCTCTACACCTTTGAACATTCCGTCCTAAATAAACAAACCCTCTAATGAATGACTCTTTTAACAAATATACATGAACAAGAATGTGTTCGGACTCTTTTCGATTCCTTTCTTTTCGTCTCGATGAGAAGAAGCATAACTTGGGGCCGACAATTAGAATCTACCTTGCGAAATGGAAGCCCCAAAACTGATTTTCTCCTTCACCAATGGACTGGACTTCGCTGTTTACAAGGATGAGCTGCCCGACAATGGGATCATCCGGTTTGGACAAAGATTCGAGAACACAAATGTCAAGATCGCTGACGTTACCCTTTTCGCACTGATGGACAAAGTGCCAGAAACTGAGAAACCTATGATTGAGTTCAACCTTAAGTCAACTCGAGAGTTTCCTCCTCGCGAAGGGTTCTGCTGAGAGGAATACCGCTGTCCAAAGGAGGACCGTTATCTCTACCCCCATCGTTCTAGTCTTCTCCGCACCTACCCCGGCTCCTGCCAGCCGAAGGGGAAGGAAGTTCGAATTTGTAACAAGCATGTTACCAGTGGAGGGTACGGATTTCCGTGCAAGACCTTCGTTTTTGAAATTGGGTCCGGCTCGAGGGTTCCACCCCTAACACGGACTCGGAAGGAGAAACAGAGGCGGGAAGATTGCCGGGAAGGCCGGAGGCTGCTGAAGTCGCTTTCTTAGAAGAAATCCCCGAGTACACACCACTACTCGAATACATACCATTGTTCGAGTATACACCCCTTTTGGAAGGAAGTAGATTCCATCCCCTTTCCGCCGTAGTCGACGAGGAAAATGTCCGCGAGGATTGCTTCTACATTACCTCGACCCGCATACTATAGCGACAACAAAAGGAAAAGGGCTAGGGTTACACCACTTGCCCGACTACAGACTGTGATTGAGAAGTTGGCAAGGAAAGAAAAATGCCCTGTATCGGAGATTTTAAGAAGGATAGGACGGGTGCCGGCCAAATCCCGTCTTGGGCCACGAGTAGAACCTGCTATCGCTGCAGAAGAGCCTAATAAGAAGATGAAGGCTAGTCCACCTGTTGTTGTTTCAGGTTTACAGATCGGGGAGGATACCTCCTTCCGAGCATTCGGTCGACGGACCATCCGGTCCTAGGCCTTCTACTGCTAGAAGGATGGTATGGCATCCCACCACCGGCCAATTAAGACCGAAACAATGATCAGAAAAGGAAAGTCTCGTCAGGAGACTTGAGTCCGAGGAAAGTGCTACCGCAGTAAAGGGGACTCATGAGAAAGAAACTCGACAATTATCACATGACAAGCGCGAGGATGTACGGAAAAGACCACTCTGGAAGATGCTTATGGAAAAGCTAAGAGCGATATTCGGCGACTAGCAAGAGAGAGAGAAGAGAAGTTCGGAGATGAAGTTGACTCGTCGAGTTCATGGATGATGAATATGCGAGAAATTAACATGGTTGAAACACGAGCTTCATCGGCTTCACAAGGTGCTCCTGCAGCGCGCGAAGAGAAGAACCGAAGTAATGAGGAGGCGGCTTCAAGAGAAAGATGATATGATCGCCCGAATGGCAAAAAGGATGGAAGAGATGGTCGTAGCCCTAGCCACTCTCCGGAGTCAGGTTCAACCCCAAAGAGAAATACCCCCGGAAGTTATTCACATTGTAGACAGAGGAAAGGAGATTACATCCGTAAACGGGGATGATCAATTAAAGAAGGATGCAACACAAAGTATGATTCCAGAAAAGGATCTCAAGAGCTTGGTGGAACGAGCGAGGTGCGAGAAGCCTTGGCACAATCAAAGAGCGGGACATCCATTCGGACGGGTAGACCTTACCACGAAGAATTCGACGCTGTCCAATATCCGAAAGGCTTTGTACCACCTCTGTTCGAGACCTTTGATGGAGCAGGAAACCCTCGGCGGCATGTTGCACATTTTCGTGCCGGTTGTTGCAATGCGGCGGAAGTGATTCTTTACTCTTCCGACAATTTGTCGGCGACTCGTCGGGAATCGCCTTTGATTGGTATGCGGAATTACCAAACGGTTCGATAAAGACATTTTCGGAATTAGAGAACCTCTTCATCGAGCGATTTGCCGGAGCTCAGCACCACATCACTATAGGTGATTTAGTGGTAGAGAAGCAGAAGCCAAACGAAACCTTGGTGGACTACATACTTCGATGGAGGAATCTAAGTATGAAGTGTGAGCCACAGCTACAAGAACAGCACACAGTCGACATTTTACTTAAAAGCATCCATGGCCCGATAGCACTTCTCCTCAAGGGATTTACTATTAAGACTTTCGAGAAGTTGTTAAGCAAGGCCGGAAGCTTGCAAGAGGAGGCAAAGCAACTAAGTTTCACCGATAAAACGGACAAACGAGAAGCCCATGAAAACTTTTGAAAAGAAGTCGGGATCGTCGCGGCGGTCGATAAAGGCAAGCAGCCGATACAAATATCGTCGAACGGCCGCGACAACCTCGACGGAATTACCGGCAACCCCGACCCGGCTATCGGTCATCTCGACGGTATGAACAACCACCTCGTCCACAATGTACGTTTAGGGAGTTCTCGAGCGAGGAGTATCCGTTCAAGAATGAGGCGATGCCGAAAATGTTCCGCGACTGATGAAGACTTCGGATTTCCAAGCTGCCGGAGCCTAAAAGACCGAAGAAGTCGACGAAAGGTGATCCCGACTTTTGCCCTTACCACCGGATGCTTGGGCACAAGATAGAAGATTGTATTACCTTCAAAAGTTGGCTCGACGACAATCTTCGGAAAGGGAATATAACGATCCCGAAAGAATACATGAAGGAACCCCGGAAAGGAGGTTCCGTCGATGTTATCTCGACGGATTTCATTGTTCCGATAGATCCCTATGCGGCCGATGATGGATGGACTACCGCTTGGACAAAGTCTTCGAAGAAGGTTTTGGATCACATCCAAACCGCTTCGGTGCGAGCCTCAATTCAGAGTTCGAAAGCTGTCAAGTCGGCACTATCACTTGCGATAGAAGAACCACCTCAACAAGAGACGACTGAAGAAAAGAAGAAAATTGACGAAGAAGAGAAGACCGAGGCTCCTAAGGCTAGACTAGGGGCAGCTTATCCTAGGATAGTTGTTTCCGATTCGGGGGAGAAATCCCTCGAACCTCTCACTCTGTATGATTATCTGCTCACCCAGGTGGGATCTTATAATGATAAGGGTTATGGCGTTGGCTACGTTCTGACTGTTTTTAGCGATTACGTAACTAGCGACAATCAACCTAATCCGGACGTCGATTCCGATACAAATAACAATTCTCAAATCATACACAATCTCGACGATCACAATGACAAAGAAGACATCCACCGGGGAGGCTGCGAGAGTTCGACAAGTGACGAATCTATTTACGAATTTCGAGGAGCTCCGATCACGATAGAGTTAGAGCCTTCGGACTCCGAAGCTAATCTCGAAGAACCTATCGTTCCGATTCGGGAGGAGACTCCGGCAAACTCGATGCTAAACTTAGAAGAAATCACGAAGTCAACTTAAGAAGTGGAAGAGTTCTACCTCCGAGAATGAGTCCGAAGGACAAAGGAAAACGGGTGGTTGTTCGGGAAGAACCAACCCGGCGGAAGAAATACCCATTCGAGAAGAAAACGAGGCACATGAAAACAAAGTGGACTACAACGTGCTAGCCCATCTTAGGAAACTACCGACCAAGCGAGCATCTACGACGCTCTCATCTTATCAAAGGAGATGAGAGAAGCTCGATCGAGGCCTTACTTGATCCGGAAATTTGCTTAGCTCGAATGGCCGGAGATTCCTTAGATGAGGTTTGCTCTTTAAAGGAACGACGAGGTGTTACCTTCACGGACAATGACCTACTACTTGGGACGACGAACCACAGCCGAGCCCTTGTACATTTCGGTTACAATTGGGAAGTTTACACTCTCCGAGTATTGGTGGATCCGAAGCATCGATCAATATAATGAATCTTCGAACGCTAGCATACTTGGAAATTGATGCTCGCGAGCTCGAAGCGGACAAAATGTTATTAAGAGGATTCGACCGAGAAAGGAGAAAGAGCCCTCGGATCAATAACACTGCTAATGAAGACCGGTGACTTAACAAAGACAACCGCGAAATTTCATATAATTGATTCGAAACGTCGTTCAACGCTCTCTCGGGCCGACCATGGATACATGAAAACCGGATGGTACCATCATCTCTACATCGGTGCATCAAATACTACGATGGAGGGGAACGAGTGCATCAAAGGTGACTTACAACCGTTCTCCGTACATGAAATTGGAATCCATGAAGATGCGGCTTATTATGCACCTCCGAAGAAAACAATCTTCTCCGGAGATACCATAACGAATGAGGCAAAGGAAATTTGGGACGACGAAGAACCTGAAATTCTAGTCCAACGATCACTCACCACTCCCTTACGGCGAGATGGTGAAGGTTTCTCCACGACTCGCATCCGAGGTCGAGGCCGGGGACGAGGTCGTGGCGAGAGACGTTAGAACGAGTTGGACGAGAGAAACCGGCCATCAATGTTGATTGGGAAGATAGTTCCGAAGAAGAAAAAGAAATCAAACAAGAAGCAGCGACAATAAGTCGGAAGAAGCCGCAATTCGGAATCCCTCTCGAAGATGAAAGAAACGAAGAATATAAATCGATGTACGAGAAGATTAACCACTATGTACATACTATGACCACGACCCCGATCCATTCTAATAAGATCGAGGGTATGGAGGTCAAAGAGGTACGTAGCGGTGGTGCAAAGCCCATCAAATTCTACCGTGGTGCTCCTTCCTCCAAAGCCGAAAACAATGTACAATTTGAAGATGCTACTTCATCGGAATTAATGGAATTGCCTTTTGAGTGGTATTCTCCCTGTGTTCAAAATTTAATTCGGCGTGGTTTCTTACCTCGACAATGGACAAAAGGTCGATCACAACATTTTGAAAATTTATGGAATAACTCCGGTCGTCCACCGATTCGAAAGCATGGTCTCGGATTCGGCACGGTAGGATCGGTTGACGATACTGAATTTTGCATGGTTGTCACTTGCGAGTCTAATGAAAGCTGCATGGAAACTACGGAAGAACTCGAAGATTTACAAATTGGAGACGCTCCACGGAATTCGAGGAAGAGATCAAATCTACGATAGATGAGTTAACGGAAGTTAACTTAGGCGCTAGCGAAGAACCTAGACCTACCTTTGTTAGCTCCTTACTCGATAAAGAAGACTCCGAAGAAATAATTAAGTTATTAATGGAATTTAAAAATCTGTTTTGCTTGGAGCTACGATGAGATGCCGGGTTTAGCTCCGGAGGTCGCGAGTCCATAAGCTAGGGGTGGATCTCGTACGTTCCGATCGGACGAGGTTCCGGAAGAATGCGTCTAGAAATCGAACAACAAGTCATAGTTGAAGTTAAAAAGCTAATAGATGCTAAATTTGTCCGTGAAGAACAATACCGACTTGGTTAGCTAATGTGGTACCGATCGGGAAGAAGAATGGTCGAGATCGGGATTTGTGTGGATTTCGAGAGATTTAAACAAGGCATGTCCAAAAGATGAATTTCCTCTACCGATCCGGAATTAATGATCGACATCGCTTCAACACATGAAATATTCTCATTCATGGATGGATCTTCGGGATACAACCGGATAAAAATGGCTCCGAGAAGATGAAAAACTTACGGCATTCGGAACGCCGATCGGAGTATATTGCTTTACACGGTGATGCCATTTGGACTAAAGAATGCAGGAGCAACCTACCAGAGAGCGATGACAAGAATTTTTGATGATCTCATCCACAATCAATTCGAATGCTACGTGGATGATGTGGTCATCAAAAGCAAAGTAAAGGAAAACCACCTGTATGATTTGAGAATTGTTTTCGAACGATTAAGACAGTTTAACCTTAAGATGAATCCCTTAAAATGCGCCTTCGGCGTCACCTCCGGGAAATTCTTAGGATTCGTTGTCCGACATCATGGAATTGAAATCGACCCGAAAAGATTAAAGCTATCCTAGAAATGCCACCTCCCAAAACCTTAAAACAACTACGATCTTTTCGAGGAAGCTGGCATATCTTCGACGCTTTATGTCGAACTTGTCGGGTAGGTGTCGGCCTTTCTCGGCATTAGTTAAAAAGGACGCCAAATTTATTTGGGAAGAGAAATGCCAAAAGGCCTTCGAGGACATTAAGCAATATTTAATGACACCTCCTGTCTTAGCAGACCCAGTCTCGGGTAGACCGTGATACTTTATACCGCGGCTTTAGACGACTCTCTCGGAGCCTGTTGGCAGGGTCGATGATGAGGGTAAAGAAAATGCTCTTTACTACCTAAGCCATCGTTTACTTCGACGGAAGTAAGGTATCCCGCAATTGAAAAGCATTGTTTGGCCACGATCTTCGCCGCTCGAAAGCTCGGGCACTACATGCTTTCTCATAAGGTCGACTGATCTCGAAATTTAATCCATTGCAATACCCGATGACTCGTCCAACGCTTTCGGCGGACTTGCCGGATGGTCGATGATATTATTGCAATTCGATATAACTTTCGTGCCTCTTCGTGCCGTAAAGGGACAAGCCCTAGCAGACTTCCTCGCAGCACACCCTTTGCCGGCATAATCTCCTCTCAATAACGACTTGCCAGATGAACAAATAATGAACCTAGAAGACCCTGATGATCGACGTTGGGAATTGTATTTCGACGGAGCATCTTCAGCACATAAAGACGAAGAATCGCAAGTGATAGTGCCCGGTAAGGATGGGATCGGACTAATCTTTATAACACAGGAGCGGGGGATGTTAAGACACTCCTACCACTTGACAGAGCCGTGTACAAATAACGAAGCAGAATACGAAGCCCTCATAACAGGACTCGGAATTAACTATTCAAATGGGTATAACGGACATCAACATCTACGGGGATTCGCAGTTAATCATTCAACGGATCGTCGGACAATACAGAATTTTAAAACCAAGACTCGAGCAATACTTCCGGTATGCCATACGATGTATTGGAACGGATTCCGAATGTGACGATCTACAAAATTCCCGAGAAAGAAAATGCTTTAGCGGATGCGCTAGCCCGTCTCGCAAATGAATTTCACTGTTTGCAAGATGAAACGAGTGGAAGTGTCGGTTCACGGACGTCGGGTCCTATCACGGCTCGACATAGACACAATACACAAATCGAAAAAGGAGAAGAATCATTTTTAACAGTGACAGAAAACACAGAAGATTGGCGACATCCATTGATAGACTACCTGCAAACAGGAAAACTACAAGACGATAGGTCGTTAGCCCATCAGATCAAGAAAAGAACTTTGTCCTACGCATTAATAAACAACACATTATACAGAAAGTCTTTTGATCAAATGTAGCTAAGATGCCTAAGCGGGTCCGAGGCCCATGAAATTGTTAAAGAGGTGCATTCAGGACTCTGTGGCGCTCACCAGTCGGGTCCGAAGATGAAAATGAAAATTAAAAGACTAGGGTACTACGGCCCTCGATGATGGCCGACTGCATGAAAATTGCAAGAGTCGTCACCGGTGCCGAGTGCACGGAGTGGTTCTACACCAACCTCCAAATGTGCTACATCCGACAATTGCGTCGTGGCCATTTGAATGTTGGGGCACGGATATAGTGGGTCCAATAGAACCACCATCTTCAAAAGGACATCGCTTCATTCTTGCGGCTACATATTACTTTTCCCGAGTGGGCGGAGCGGTTCCACTCGGAGAGGTGAAAGCACATCACGTGCTACAATTTTTCAAGAACCAAGTTGTCTACCGTTTCGGAGTGCCGCGCGGAGATCATCTCGGATAATGGGTCGGCATTCGAAGCACGCAAATCAACAATTTTGTCGGGAGACACGGAATCGGCGGCGGTATTCAACAATTTACTACCCAAGAGCAAATGGCACTAGTCGAAGCTTTTAACAAAACTCTCGTTCAAATTTTAAAGAAAACTTTGGACGATAATAAGAGAAATTGGCATGAGAAATTGTTAGAAGCCTTATGGGCCTACGGGACAACCTTCGGGACTCCCACTCGAAGCTACACCTTACGCTGCGGTGTATGGGTCCGAGCGGTGTTACCTTTAGAGGTCCGGCTTCCTTCACTCGGGATTGCGAGTTGCAAACAAGATCACGACAGAAGAGAATGCCAAATTACGACTAGAAGAATTGGAAAGCACGGAAGGGAAAAGACTTGCGGCGCGACGAGAATTTAGAACTATACCGAGCTAAGATGGTTCGAGCCCATGACGGATTGGTCCGCCGAGAACCTTTAAAGTTGGTGACTTAGTTCTCGTTCTCAAAAGACCTATTCTTGCACACCGCAAGATAGGAGGAAAATTTTAACCCACTTGGGAGGGACCGTTTGTGGTTGAGGCGATCTACTCGGGAGGCTCCTACCGAGCTAGTGAATGCGCGAGGAGAACGACATATGCTTCCGATCGATGGACGATACTTGAAGAAGTATTACACTACCTGATGTTTCGAAGGAATGAATTTTTCATCCCTAGAAGCACGGGTGAAGTAATTACTTATGATTGGGTCCGAACCCAAAAATAATAAAAAATGTGCTAAAATAAATAAAATCATGATAATAAAGTTTTCCATGTTTTCTCTTCCATATCAAAATCTCTTTCTCGATCTTATCCCACTTCATTCTGTTAAATTGAAAAATACAAAAGTAATAAAAAAAGCGTCTTTAATAAACATTTCCTTAATGTTCTTGTTCTTAGTACGACCTACGATCCTTTTCCTTGTCTTTTCGCGGGGAAATGTCGAACGGGCGGTTGGTCCTGAACTTTAGAAATGGCATAAGCCTTGCACTCGACGAAAAAGGGTGAAAGATGGAGCGATAATAGAGATTGACTCGGACTTCGCACCGGCGGGCTCGCAATACGAGGAAAGTGAGTCGGGTCCCAGTTGACGAGAGGAGGCGCCCGATCGGACGATAATGAAAGTGGGTGGCCCGAGCCACCGATCCGACGATAAGAAAAGAAAAACAAACACCGAAGAAGACAAGAGAATCGAGTTCGTAGTCGCTACGACGGAGGGCGAGCTTGTCGGCGCCGCGCCCACGAAACTCGGGAAATACGAAGAGCTACTCTCACAGACAACTCAACGAAGAAATAAAAATCACCGTATCCGCAAGATGTTAACTAAATTAGCGGCGGACCAGCGCGACGAGGCGATTGCTGCTTGCCGGTACATACACTTTAAGGACACCGATTCACCGGGAACTCGAAGAAAGGAGACCGGCTCCGAGGATAACAGAAGAGACCAGGGAAATCTCAAGAAGAATAGAAGAAAGAAGGCTACTACGCCACCAGATAAAGTCACCAGTAATGCATGGCCTTGTTGCGAAAGCGACCCCGGATGATGTCCCGACGGACATCATCCCCGAGAGCCGAGGTATGCAGGAGAACGTGAAGGGATTGAGCCATATATCCCACAGTACGTCACCAGGCCTCGCCATTTGCAAATTATCCCAGAATACGAGCTAGAAAGAATACAGAATGTCGAGAAGAAAACTTTTGAATACTTCGAGAGAATCAGAGGCAGGAGGATCAATATACTTGAAGGCCTCGAGCTACATATAGACGTGTTCTCAGAATACGAACAACAACAAATCGTGGACTACATCCGGGATTTGAAAAAGATGGGCCGAGCAGGTCGCTTAAGAGAAAACACTTACTCAGAACCCCGGAGATGGATGTCAGGGAAGGGGAGAATTACAATACAATGTGGATGCTGCTACAACTTCGCGAGAAGACGGGAAGGGAAACCCACGGGGATACTCCGTCATGGCTGGGTGGATCCAATGCCATTAGTCATTAAAAGGATGGTGAAAAGAATGATAGCATGGAGGGTACGCCAGCAGTTGCATACCCAACAGGTTGCATCATTAATATTTACAAGAAGGGTGATTGCATACCCCGCACATAGATCACCACGACTTTGTCGGACCTTTCTACACGGTTTCTTTTCGAACGAGTGTAATATCATGTTCGGATCCGACCTCCGGATAGCGAGGCCCGGGTGAGTTCCGAGGGCCGATAAAGATACCATTACCGGTAGGTTCCGTCATGATACTAAAGGGCAACGGAGCGAGATGTCGCTAAACACTGCATACGGGAGTACCGATGAAGCGGATCTCGGTTACTTTCGAAGGATGGACGACGGGAAAGCACCTTACCACTTCCGGCCGGACCGGAGCTGGAGAGCCTCCGGCCTTACGAGCTGTGAGTTACATGGAAAATATCACACCTCCAACGTACATCCGTACGACATCCTTGCCAAGGATGGCTTGGAAGGTGATGTTATTGACCATGTACCTCACTATTCAGACATGGATTTTTGACAGATACCTTTTTGGATGGATCGACAAAGATCATACATAGTCCGTTTTGAGTCTATATGGATTGTATGAGATGTATTCCAGATTGAGTTGTATGATGTATCTTCGACATGATTGGAATGAAAGTGACCATGTCACATTTTTGGCCTTCACCTCTTTTGTGCAAGTTGACTGAGAAACGCCATTAAAGTTAAATGAACTTCGAACAAAGAACAGAAAAGAAACAAAAAGAATAAAAGAAAAACTTTCCTTAAAAATCTAAAAAAAAATAATAAACTCCAAATTCACGATAAAATAAAATTCGAATCGTTAAAAGACAAACAAAATGAACACAAATTTTAAATCAAAATTTCAAATTCAACCTTCAAGATCTCAAATCAAATCTCAATCAAATTCAAACTCAACCTTCCAAATCTAAAATCCAATCCGTTCTACTCTCTCCCTTGTCTGGGATGGAAGCGGTTGATTCCATTGACACGGATCGAATCTGATGGCAAGGAATTATATCCAATCCAAACCAGCAACTTTCGATCAACTCTTTTGAATGGGATATGTAGCATCTACATATTCCCTCCTAATCTATTTCATTCCATGAAAGTCTTTTACAACTTTCATGAAATTCTCGAAACACCAAAATTCCACACTTTTCAAATCGACACTAAAAATCCTTGCAAAATCAAAATTCAAAAAATTAAACCTTTGGGGTCGAGGATTTTACATCCGAGACTGCATTGCTTTAGGATTCTTTCCCTATTGCAATGAAATACATCAAAATTTAAACCTTTGGGGTTGAGGATTTTACATCCGAGACTGCATTGCTTTAGGATTCTTTCCCTATTGCAATGAAATACATCAAAATTAAACCTTTGGGGTCGAGGATTTTACATCCGAGACTGCATTGCTTTAGGATTCTTTCCCTATTGCAATGAAATACATCAAAATTAAACCTTTGGGGTCGAGGATTTTACATCCGAGACTGCATTGCTTTAGGATTCTTTCCTATTGCAATGAAATACATCAAAATTTAAACCTTTGGGGTTGAGGATTTTACATCCGAGACTGCATTGCTTTAGGATTCTTTCCCTATCGCAATGAAATACATCAAAATTAAACTCTTGGGGTCGAGGATTTTACATCAGAGACTGCATTGCTTTAGGATTCTTTCCCTATCGCAATGAAATACATCAAAATTAAACCTTTGGGGTCGAGGATTTTACATCCGAGACTGCATTGCTTTAGGATCCTTTCCCTATTGCAATGAAATACATCAAAATCAAACCTTTGGGGTCGAGGATTTTACATCCGAGACTGCATTGCTTTAGGATCCTTTCCCTATCGCAATGAAATACATCAAAATTAAACCTTTGGTGTCGAGGATTTTACATCCGAGACTGCATTGCTTTAGGATTCTTTCCCTATCGCAATGAAATACATCAAAATTAAACCTTTGGGGTTGAGGATTTTACATCCGATACTGCATTGCTTTAGGATTCTTTCCCTATTGCAATGAAATACATTAAAATCAAACTCTTGGGGTCGAGGATTTTACATCCGAGACTGCATTGCTTTAGGACTCTTTCCCTATCGCAATGAAATACATCAAAATCAAACTCTTGAGGTTAAGGATTTTACATCCAATACCACATTGCTCTGAGATCTCTCCTCATTGTAATGATTCAATCCAATCAATTCGATTTTCTTTTGAGGTTGAGGATGTTACATCCAAAACCATAAAAATTTCAACTTTCATTTCAAATCAAATCCCTTCAAAATTAATCTTAACAAAACTTCAATCTAAATGAAAACTCAAAATCTAAACTTACACATCAAAACTTAAACTAAAACAAAACGAAAATCTAAATCGAAATTCCCCCAGATCATGTGATTTGGGATTCACCTCCTTTTCCTTTCCCCAGCGAGAGTTCAGGAATCTCCAGTCTCGGAGATATACTTGACACTCCCCAGCGGAAATTCTTCTACTTTGTCCTAAGTTTGTCACTTGGACATCTGTGTTGGTTTTGTCGATCTCTTCGGTCAACGCCAATACGCGCGGTGTGCTTGGTTAGCACACCACACCTATTGGGGGTCCATTTGTTGACCTCATTTTTTATGAGGTCTTCTCTTCTTCTCTTTAGTATTTAGGATCTAGCATTAGGCTTTTCCTTTGACTATCCTAGAGGATTAGAATTGGGACCCACCACTTAGAAATTCAAACCACTTCTTAACTCCCTGCAAACTCCACAAACTTGATTGTAGACCCCTAATCACCTAGAGGGTTGAAATCAAATGTGGAAGTTTAAAGGATGAGTTCCTATGGGACTCTTTGGCCTTAGGATGCGCACTAGGTGGCTCGGTCCGGTGAAGGGCTGACTTACACGGACACTACACCTATACACTACACTTTCACACACCTCCTAAAAACACACCCATATCCAATTTGACCTCCTAACTCATGCGGGTGATTCACATGGATGGTCTTTAACCCCTAAGCCCTTGGTAAGAGGGTTAGGAACAGACGATAGTGAATGCCTCAAATGAGTCCCTTCATGGCTCATGTGGGCTTGATATGGCTTCATGGCTCAACCAAAATGATTTCATTCCACTTACATTCACCCAAGCTTCAATTTTCCAAATTTTCGATTTTGACCCCAGGACCCTACACCCGCTATCTACCCAATACCCTCGAAACCACCCAAAATTTGCAAAATCACCTACATCACCCAAAAATCCTCAAGACCAATCCTAAACATTTCCTCACCAATCAAATTGATCATCCATAGCCAAAAATACCAAAAATTCCAAAAATACCCCCAATACCCTCCAAATAACCAAAATGCCCCTCTTAGCCAAAAAATCCAAAAATTCAGAAAATTCCCAGAAAATTCCAGAAAATCCCAAATATTCCCAATTTCATTTTGTTCAACTACACTATGGGCCAATTTTGTCAATTTACCCCACTTTTATCAAAACCCCCATTTGACCTATTTTAACCCAAAATGAACCCAATGTCAAACCAAACCTATCCAATTGACCCAAATTATGGTCCAATTCAATTCTAAACTTCAATTCAACATCCCAAAAACCAATCTAGACCAAATCCAAGTCCAATTTGATTGACATTTGGATCCAATTTCACTTTTGGCCTTAAAACCCGATTTGGACCCATGACCCAAACTTAGCCCAAACTCACCCAATTCAACTCCAATTAACCCCAAATCTTTTCTAAACCTTCCTTAACATTCCCACAAACAAAAAAATAACATGATTTGCTCAAAATTTAGACCCAAACCCCACTCAAATTCAACCCAAAGCCAAAATCCCTTAAATGGGCCTACACCTAAACCTAGCCCATATAGGCCCAAACCCCAAAATCAAGACCCAACCAAAGCCAAAAACTCTTTAAAACAGCCCCATAAGCCATTTTCAACATTTATTTTACATCAATTTCAACCCTAGCCCAACATTGGCCCAAGTTAGCCCAATCTGACCTATGTTGACCCATTCACCAAAGAAACCCAAATCCAACCCAATTCAAACCCAAACCACCCCAAATTTGCTTCAAATAACTCATGACCCATCCATGAGCTAAACCCAACATTTGTTTGGCCCAATCCTTCACAAATTTCCCATCCATAAATTTATTTCCAAACCAAAAGCCCACTTTCTTAAACCTTCCTAAAATCCCAAACTTCATGCCAAGGCCCATATGACAAATTCTCTTCATCATGACTTCAATTAAAATCATCCCTAAGTTCAAATCAATCATCAAATGGTTCCAAATCAAGCCATATGCCAAATCCCATCAAATCACTCCTAAATTACCAAAATTCCTAAAAACCTCTTTCATGAAAGTCGACTTAGCTTTTTCCAAGCCAAAGGCAAGCCATGAAGCCATGCATGAGCCACATGGAAGCCATGAGAGCCTCTTTACATGTCACCATGCCATTTTGGGCAAAAGGAGGAGACTCTTTCCTTAATTCCTAAAGGTGATTAACCATGTTCATGACTCCCCTAAACCATGTTTCGATCTTAATTGTACTTGGATGGTGACCTTTCCCCACTAATCAAGCTGACCTAAACCACTTTCTCTTCAGCCCAAACTAGCCATGGGGAGGTGCACCTAGCCCAAAAGGATGGGTTGACCCAAATCAAGCCAAAATGAGCCTTCTCTCATACCATTCTAATCCAAGCCTTTTACACATGGCATTTGCCAATTGCCTACACTAAACCCCAGCCCTGACCCACCTGAACAAGATGGTGACTAGTGCCTGGCCGGCCGCCCACCGTGTCGCCGGAAAACACCATGGCCGAGAGCTCACATGTGAGCCCAAACTTGGAATTCTCACCTGCTGAGCTGCCCCATGCTCAATGGCCACCATGGCTGTTCTTCTCATCACCAGAGCAGCTGTCCCAAGCCCTAACTCCCCCTGGGAGAGCCTCCAGCCATGCCTATTTAAACACCACCCCTTCTCGGCCATGAGAGGTGCTGAAAAAAACCTTAAGGAAACTCTGCCAAAATTGTTCCAGACTACTCCCCACATATAGAGAACTTGATCCCCACTGAAATCCCCCTGCCATTTCCTCTCCGCGAGCTCGATTTCGGAGTCGAAATCCAAGCCCAAAACCAGGACACTTCTCCACAGTCGAGCCAATCCCCAAATTGATTGGTCCTACACCTTCACCGGACCAAGAGAAGAAGTTTACCAGCAAAAGCCCCCTCTCCAGGCCAGCCATTGCTTCCAGCCTCCAAGCTTTGTGATCGGCCGTGGTCACTTTCATAGCTAGACAATTCACCAGGCCAAGGGACTTCATCTGGAGCTTACTTGGACCCAATCGAAGGTGACACAACTCTCAGATCGAAGCTTCACTTCTCTGAGCAAAGGTATGGACTCACTCTTCTTCCCGAGCTTACAGAGATTCTCCATTTAATTTGAGTCAATTTAAATACATGTTTACCGTATGGATGTGTTTGTCTCCTCAAGACGAATCCATAGAGCATAAGAACACAAAAATTCGTTGAGAATCGAGTGAGAAATTAGGGCTAGAAGGTTGACGGTCACGGGTGCACACCAGTCGTAGACGATGACTGGGAGCCGTCGGATCGAGCGTGTATCGAGCGGACGGTCTGGATCGAGCCGGACAGCGCGATGGTGCATGAACCGTTGGCCCCTGGAGCGCTGAGTCGGATGGCGGCGCCGAATCAGGAGACGACGCGTGGCCTTTCGGAGCTGCCGAGGATGGCGTGGCGCCGCGTGGATAAGTAGGAAATTAGGGCTATTTTCCATTTATTTAATTATCAGAACTTTGAAAATTCATAACTTTGTGTAGGAAAATTATAAAAATAAAATAAAAATACCCTCTTGCTCAGTGAACAGAGGAGAATAATGTGGAAAAGAAATCATTTAATTTCATTAAGTATTTTATTTTTAATGATTTATTTACCCTCTGCATTATTTTAATTCTCCATGCATATAGGAAATTCACCATGGCATGAGACCATAGGGCTTTTGAAGCCTCCGAATTTAGGAACATTCCTCGAATTTTCCAAAGTCGAGGCCATCCCTATGAGAAGTTATTGATTTTTCAAGTTCATGTTACTTGTTTTGAGTATTTTAAATCCAATAATTAGCATGTTGTGAAATAAATTCTAGGAAAATTTGGTGATGTTTCCTATGACTGGAGGACCCTAGGAAAAATAAGTTTTGAATTAATCCACTTGGAATGACCCTAATTGGCTTAAACACCCAAAATAGGTCCTTAATTAATTAGAGCTAATCATGCATTAAATTGACTTGAAATCAATTCTCCACTAACCTTTAGGATCAGAGGAACCCACTATAAAATTTGAAGTCAATTGGACTTGGTTAGCCCTATCAAATGGGTTGATTAAGCCATTTAGCCAATTTAAACTTTAAAAATTCATAACTTTCAAAATACTTTTAAAAAATTCACTAAATTGGTTTTGGAGCCTCTCTGATATTAGGGGAATTTAAGAAAATTAAAATTTCAATTTTCTAAAAAAGTTGATTTTTTGTATTATTTTAATATTTTAATAATTAATAAAATAATAAAAATTACAAAAATAATAAAATTCACCAAAATGTCACATTTTGAATTTTAGTCACTTAGGAATAAACCCCATATTTTTCCTAGGTCTCTATGATGAGTTATTAAATTTTAAAGCCCTAGGGTAATTTTAAAATAAAAAAAAAATGTATTTTCTAGCATTTCCATTAAAATAATTCTAATAAATAAAAAAAAAATCAGAAAATTAAGAAAATTGGTTCTCTAATTTCCTTGATTTCAGAGAGATTTTTAAAAAATATAAAATTCATTTTTCAACCTTTATTTTATTTTTAAATTAATTAATACTCCAAAACTCAAAATAATTATAATAAAAAATAATATAATTCAAAAAATCACCGGAATTAGTCCAAGTGGTCCTCTCGGTCATTATGAATGTCCCATAATTTTCTTAAGGACAGAAACTTTCCCTTGGTCATATTATTAAATTTTCCTTGGAAATCTCTATTTTCCACCAAAAATAATTATATAAATAAGTTAAATGCAGAAAAATCACATTTTCTTCTCTCATGTCTTTATTGACATATGAGTGAAGTCACATAAAAATTTCAAGTTCATTTAAGCTCAATTTAGTGAGTTATGAAATTATTAAGCTTGAAGGGCAAAATGGTAATTAAAATTTTAACCCTTAATTAAAACTTTAGGCTTAATAAAATGAAAAAAGTAAAATATTTGATCTTAATATGATTTGGATGATTGAAATTTAAATAATTAAAGGGTAGGAACCTATTAAACAATTAATAATAATTGAAATGAACTTTAATTAAAATAATTAATTAAATTTGGGAAGAATAATAAATTTTGAATTATTAAAATAGGGATGTCATTAGGAAGAGATTTATTCTTTAATTTAAGAATCCCTAAATTAATCATCCCAATAATATTTAATTCCTAATTAAAATGATAGTCCAAGTTTAAGGTTTAAAATGCTAAAAGACTTAACCATTAAATTAAATTAGAGTTAAATTATTTAAAGCAAACCCTTTTAAAATAAAATATTAAATTAAAAATTAAATTAAATTAAATTAAATTAAATTAAATTAAATTAAATTAAATTAAATTAAATTAAATTAAATTAAATTAAATTAAATTAAATTAAATTAAGCTAAATCATATTATATTAAATTAACTTAAATTAAATTAAATTAAATTAAACCACATTAAATTAAATTAAGTTAAATTAAACATAACATCACCTAAGACATAAAGGATTCAAAAATAAATCTAAAACAACTTGAACACTATTCCAAACTTAAATCCATTAACTGAAATTAAATCATGAATCATTTGAACATCCATTTGCCCTCGAAAGCTTTTGTTGTCATAACTCCTAAACGGAGCATTAAGTGAAGTGTTACTTCACTTATAGGATATTCAAATGTCCTAGTTCACTGAGCAAGATAACAACAAAACTTGAATTCTCGGACGATTAATTCATTTGTATAATTAAATTCATTCGGACTTAGAATAATCCTAGAAATATTGAAAAGATGTTTAAGATTCGTCTTAAGCACTTCCTCGATATGATAGGATATTTATAAGAACAATTGAACTTAGTTGTTCTTTGATGAAGAAAATCGTCCTCAAACCAAAATACAAGAACCTAGACGTCATAGGAGATGACTAGCTATAGGATTAGGAACTTAGTAGAAAACCATAACCCTTTTCTTAGCTTTACCTAGGAACTTACTTTAAATGCTTAAATATTCTAACCGTGTTTTAAGTGCAGCTTGGGATGACGGGAAGACCCTCCAGGGTACGCTTTTATTTTATTGCAATTTACCTTATTGCAATTTATTTAATCGCATCGCACTTACTTTTCTTGCATGATAAACAACTGTTGCATGAAAACCCACACCTTTAGGATAGTCCCTAAAACTGAAACCAAAACTAAATTAAAAATCATTACAAGATAAAATTCACCGCCACAACATTTCAAAATATAAAACAACTCAAAATTTAATCACAAACAGAACAACAAAACTACAACTATAACTAAATTAAAACGTCTTGTTGGATGATCGGAAATACCTCGGATGATGTAACCTACGTGTTGCTAACGGGATTTCCCACGTTCTAAATGAAAGTGTGGAACTCATTCGATTGAGTTTAGCAAATTCATCCGGACTAAGTGAATCCGATAAAAATAACGATGCCGGAAGGATGGAACCGTGGGATCTTAACCGGTGTTGTTATAATCAACTTTAAGATTTGTTTAATTAAAATATTAAAAACACCTGGATTTTAAGATTTTCTCTAAACTAGAACACTTTTCTCATCTCCTGATTTATGACTTCTAAAACTAAACCTTTGCAACAACGAGGAGCTCGGAGCATGGTGGGCGGCACGACCATCGTCATCAACGGAACCCGAGTCTACTTCGACAAAACTTTCCTTAGAATTAAATAACCAAGCCATAGGACTTCGAGGTAGTTTGCCTAGTGCAACATAAATCCTCAACTCTTCGTTAGGCATTTGCATGATCATGTCATGTAAATTAAGCCCTAACTGGTTTTAGGACTCCGAGGTAGTCGTTCGGTACGACATAAACCCTCACATCTTCGAGGCTATTTGTATGATTTTATCATACAAATATAAGTCCTAATTAATTAAAATTGGCAGAATCAAAACATTAAATAAACATTAGGACTTTCCTAAATTCAAGCCAAACAATAGGATAGTCGGGAAATTACCGAAGTTCGCTTCGAATCTGTGATTTCTCCTACCTTTCCTCCTTTGAATTCCCAAGATATAATGTTCCAAATTTGATCCATTCTCTATTGAATTTCCAAAATTCAATCCCTTGAAAACGTAAACTTTGAAATTCTTGAGAGCAGAACTACTGATTATTATCGAGAGTTTTCTTAGGTGATTCCCATCACTTAAGATGTAATTAACTATAGGGGCTTGCCCTTATAGGGAATTTTAAGAACCCGAGTAATATAAACCCTGTTTAATGTTTTCATATTAAACGAGGGAATTTGTCGACTTATAAAATTGGTTCGCGGACCGAACGGATGTCACGAACTTCTCTAGTTTATTTAATCGAGCCTCATTATCAAGCGAGTGTGTCTATTCTTCGGGATAGATACACGGTTTGTAGTGCGGCGCTCGTTTATATAAACTATTCGGGATGTGAGATCAGTTTGATTTCATATCTTAAAATTTTCAAATTTAAAAATTATTTTCAAAATCAAATACTACTTTTCAAATTATTTATTTAAATTAAATTAAGAATTCGCCGACAATTTCTATAGGCGACCTCTTTTCAAAAAACAACACTCAACCTAAAAATAAGCCGCACAATATTATTTGTTGCGTTACGTATGCGAAACAAAGGATCTGCAGGACTTGTGTCTTATGATCTCGAGTTTGAAAAAAATAAAAAAATAAAAATACAGAAAGGACTCGAAAAATTAGAAATGGAAATGGAAATCTTTCAAGATAATAACTTAGAAAATCATCATAATTCATTGAGGGATTACCTAAATCCTACGACAGATGAAATTCACTCAATTATACAAAACCCTGTCATAGAAGCTAACTCGTTTGAAATAAATCCTGAGATTATCCAACTGGTGCAGATCAATCAGTTTGGAGGAACTCCTTTGGAAGATCCCTATTTACACTTATCAAATTTTCTAGAACTTTATGCTACATTTCGTTATAATGGCATGTCAGACGATGCTGTTAGACTAAGGCTTTTTCCTTTCTCACTAAGGGATAAAGCTAAAATGTGGTTATACTCATTAGCACTTGGCTCTATTAAAAATTGGGAGGAGTTAACTCAGAAATTCTTAGCTAAGTATTTTCCACCTTCAAGGACTACTAAACTTAGAAACGATATTATCTCATTTTGTCAATATGAAGGAGAATCAATATACGAAGCATCAGGAAAGATTTAAGGAACTCCTAAGAAAGTGTCCACACCATGCTCGCCCGATTGGTTAATCATTCAAACTTTTTATAATGGGTTAGTAGGATCCCTTAGGTTCATAATTGATGCTGCTGACTTGGTGGATCATTAATGCCAAAATCATTTGATGAAGCGTATGCATTAATTGAAGAAATGGCTACAAATGAATTTCAATGGCCTTCTGCAAGGGTAAATCATAAAAATGTAGCTAGTATTCATGATACGGATACGATTTCAATTCTTGCATCTTAGATTGCTGCAATATCAAGGAAGTCGGACCAATTTGGAATGAACTAACCTCAATTTACTCCTGTAAGTGAGGAAAGTTCATTAGGGCCTATAATTGATTCTAAATTATCATATGAGACTTTAAATACCATAAACAACCCGTACTCTAACTTTTACAACTCAGATTGGGAGAACCATCCTAAATTTAACTGGAATCATACTACTAATGGTGGAAACCTAAATGGGAAAATAATCATGCAAATCATAATGGAAGTTGAAATAATCAGGGGAACACAAACTATAGACCTTCATATCCAAAGGACTCTAACAATGATCAACAATTTGAGGATAATAAAATGTCTATGAAAGAAGTGGTATTGCAAATGGGAAACCAGTTCCAAAGTCAACATGCTGCGATAAGAAATATGGAGAATCATCTGGGAGAAATTGCTAATTCACTTAGTAATAGACACCAAGAAACACTTCCTAGCAACAATGAGATCAACCCTAAAGAGAACACTAATGAACAAATAGAAGTTGTCCAATTAAAAATTGGAAGAGATATAGAGGATGTGGTTCGAAAAGAGAAAGATGTTGTGAGAGCAACAAAGGAAACTAAAAGACCTGAAGAACATGTTTCTAAGGATCTGGAAAAATTAATATCTCCAACTAAAATCAGTTTGGAAAGACCACCACTTCCATTTCTTCAAAGACTTAGACAGCATGAGTTGGATAAAAAATTTTCAAAACTTAAGAAGTTAACGATAAATATTCCTTTCACTGAAGCTTTGGAACAGATGCCAAGTTATGCAAAGTTTATAAAGGATATATTAAACAATAAAAGGAAATTTGGGGATTACGAGACAATTGCACTAAGTGAGGAGTGCAGCGCTATACTTCAGAAAAATTTTCCTCGGAAACTTAAAGATCCTTGTAGCTTTACAATTCCTTGTGCTATTGGAAAAAGATTATGTGAAAAAGCTTTATGTGATTTAGGAGTGAGCATTAATGTGATGCCTATATCTATATTTAGAAGGCTAGCTTTAGTCGATATTTCTCTCACTACTGTAACCCTTCTGTTAGCTGATCGATCTATCATTTATCCAAAAGGAGTTATAGAAGACGTGCTTGTTAAAGTGGATAAATTTATCTTTCCTTTGGACTTTGTTGTATTAGATATGGATGAAGGTAAAGAAATTCCAATTATTTTAGGGTGACCTTTCCTTGTTACTGGACAAGCTATGATAGATGTGCAAAAAGGACAGTTGACTATGAATATTAATGACCATGAAGTTACTTTTGATGTATTAAAGACTATGAAATATCCAGCTGAGAGAAAATATGATGAATGTTTTTGGATAGATGAAATTGATTATCTAAGTAAAGACAATTTCCAAGAAAGTTTTGAGAGTAAGTTAGCAGATGACATTGAAATGGATTTTCATGATGATTCGAAAAGGTTATTTAAAGAAGACTGTATGTATGTTCAGGAGAGGTGTGAAATGATGGACGCTACCAAAAATAGTAAACTTTTAATTCCATCTGTTGAAAAATCTCATAAACTTAAGATGAATGTACCCCACACAATTTTAAAGCCTACCTATTTAGGGAATTCATCTACACCACCAGTCTTTATATCTTCAGATTTGACTCAATCACAAGAAGAATTTGAATTTAATGATGAACATGATAAAGTTATCGAATTAAGAATTGGAAGAGAATTTGAAGATATATTTCAAAAGAGCTTTGAGTTGAGAAAAGAGAATAAGTATTTTGAAAGACCAATAGAAGATAACATGAGACAGAAGAATATCCAGAAGAATTTGATCTAGAATCTAAATTATCTAAAGAGAATCTGATCCAAAATTTGGGAGATATTGAGGTATCTTATAAAGATCCATTTATTATAAATTTCAAGGATGATATTAATATGCAAATTCAGAAAATCAATAGAAGAATATTGGATCTAGAAAGAAATATGAGGATCAATGATATAAATCAAACTGAAAATGAAGAGCTTAATGAAAAATTAAAATTTGAGGATTTTATAGGAATCCCTGGATCTGGAAATGATTGGAAGATTGATCGAGGATTACTTAATTGGAATTTTGATCCAGGAGGAATCATTTGTCGGGCCCGCGACGTTAAAACCAAGCGCTTTGTGGGAGGCAACCCATAGTTATTAGTGTGCTTTGATTTAGTTTGCTTGAGAGTCATGATTGTTAGTGTTGTATTGTATTTTCTTTATAGTGGATTGATCAGTTTGAATTGATGATTGGTGGATGTTTGGATTATTAGTAGTTTGATTTGATCTTTGTGTGTCTTGAGGGAAGTGATTCCTTAACTTCTTATTATGGCTAGAATTGATCTCTTGTAGTAGTTAGATTAACGAGTCCACTATGACTTGGGTCTCACCCAGACTTGAGTTTTACAAGATAAATCATGAATTTCAATCAATGATAGTTCCATCTTAATTTGTTACTTCCTTTCTATAACTTTACTTTCGTTAGGTAGGAGTCGCGAACCTATTTGATGAATACCATTCGGCTGATCATACACTATCTTTATAACTGTTAGAGGTGCTTAATTATAAGGATTAGGTGATGCCTGAGATTGGTGCCTAGGAGCCAATATATCAAGGGTAATCTTATCCTTGGGATTATAATCTATAAAATCATTTTAAAGTACCTAATTTACTAGTGTAGTGATTCCATTAGAAATTGAAGGTAACATAGTGAGATTGGTTGAGTTAAAGGATGAATTAACCTCATTTATCATATGTGTGTTTATGTTTTTGTTACAACTTTATTTAGGTCTTGAAGAACATTTTTATATTCCCATGCTGATACATGTTATGCTAGTTAGACTTTGGTTTAGTTAATTTCATTCTAGCATGATAAGTTTAGATTTACTTTCTGCTGCATATTGTTCTATCCTAATGAATACTTGTAAATGGTTTTGATAGACATTTGTGGTAAATAGAATTTCTAAATTATTTTCTTCCTGCTTATATTTTCTGTACTAAATGCTATATATGTTAAAAATTAAGTTTGGGGGTAGGAAGAAAAATAGAATTTTAATGTGAAAATACTTCCTTTTAGTGTAATTTTATTACAAACATGTTTTAGGTTAAATTTACTTTCTCCTACAGTCATTTTATCCTGATTATGCATGAATATGAATTTGATAGGATGTTGTAGTAGTTAGTAGATTCAGTTTTTACTTTTTCTTCCTGTAATATTTTATGGAATTAATTGCAAAATATTTTAAAATTTAAGTTTTGGGGGATAAAAAATTTTAACTCTTATTTGTTCTCAATTATTATATTTTCAAAAATTATTAGCATAACTTCTGGCAATTGATCCTCACTTGAGATAACTAAAAATTTTTGTTTCAGTTGACTATTATGGAAGGATTGAATGAAAGTTTTTAGTAATAAAAGTTAATTTTATAAGGATAAGATATTTTTTATGAAATAATTTGATTATAGTTAACTATTTAAAGTAAATAAAACTGTATTTTGGAAATGTTAGGTGACTTAAAGTATTATGTGTTAAGAAGAGATTGTGACTTTATGATGAATAATAAAACTCATACCTAATTATAAAGTAAGGATGTGTTTCAAGTTTGAACTTTAGAAAGAGGAGAGTGAAGTTCAAAATCATTACAGGCTATCCAGATATAGTAATCCTCATTAAAAAAAAAAGAGAAAAAGAAAAGAAAAGAAAAGAAGGATTGAAAACAATCCTAAAAAAAAGAAGAGATAAAAAGAAGGAAAAATATTTATGAGGAGAAGCTTGAGGAGATGCCTAATTAAAAATTGGCTTCACTTGAGTCACCCTAAAGAGAAAACTTCATTTCATTTCTGAATTTATTTTTAAAGTATTGGCTTACATTCTGATGAAGTTTACATGAACTCCTTTTCCACATAATCTTTCAAGGCACTCTTAATGTAACAAATTATGGTTTATCTTGAATTAAATAGAAGACTAGAACCCTTAGACTTGATTGCTGATTATTCTTATACCTGTAGCGTTAATCTGAGTTACTGAATTTCTTTCTAAAAGTCTAACCAATATATTCTTTTAAACGAAAAATTTTAGTGTATTATAGGTGAAAAGTACATTGCCTTGAGTTATATTTTTATGTAGTAAAAGTGTTACTTAAGGACAAGTAACAGTTAAGTTTGAGGAATTTTGACACGCCTAAAATATATACGCTTTTTGCTATATGATTTTACTCATTTTTGATGATATTACACTTTAAAGGAAGGTATTTTGTATGTTTTTTGATTTTAGGTACAAGAAATGGTGATTGGAGCAAAAGGAAACAAAAACGGTGCAATTTGGAGCAAAAACGAGCAAGAAATGAAATTCTGCCCTGACACCTTTCGATAAGTCTTTTGATGTTTGGTGCACTTTTTATATGTTTGTAAATTATGTTAATAGCAACGACACCAAAAACTGGATCCCTCTTTAATATATATATATATATATATATATATATATATATATATATATATATATATATATATATATATAATTTTATGATTGAATGTTTAATGTGGATTCTACACAAGTATACGTATATATATTTGATTTTTGTTCTTGAGATTCATTTAATTCAGATGAAATAATAACTGGTAGAGTTGAAGAATTACCTAAATAAGCATATTTCAAATGATTAGGTAACATTTTTAACTCAAGTTCAAGAGGTTTAATAATCGATGGAACTATATTTTTTTAAGAATTTTCTATGTTATCCAAAAATTCAAATTTCTCTTGAATATAGTTTAGTTCTTCATTTATATTGGCTTATTCAATTAATTCAGTATTTTCTTTTTCTAATTTTTCTTCATAATATTCCTTAAAATGTTCTCTTTGTAAATGATCGAGTACTTCCATTCGAAAACACTCATCATCTTTTTCTAACGCAGGATATTTCATTGATTTTGCAATATTAAAAGTTACTTTTTGGTCATTTACTCTCATAGTTAATTCTTCTTTCTGAACATCAATCCTAGCTTTTCTAGTGGCTAAAAATGGTCTTCCTAAAATGATAGGAATTTCTTTATCTTCTTCCATATCTAAAACAATAAAATCTACAGGGAAGATAAATTTATCCACTTTTACTAATACATCTTCAATAACTCCCTAGGATATGTAACGAACGGTCAGCTAACTGAAGAGTTACTGAAGTAGGTGAAATTTCTCCCAATCCTAATCTTTTAAAAATTGATAGAGGCATTAGATTGATGCTTGCTCCTAAATCACACAAAGCTTTTCCATAGAATTTTTCTCTAATAGCGCAGGGTATAGTGAAACTACCAGGATCTTTTAATTTTTTAGGAAGCTTTTTCTGAATAATAGCACTACACTCTTCACTAAGTGCGACCATTTCATTATCGGTAAATTTTCTTTTTTTATTTAAAATATCTTTCATAAATTTTACATAGTTTGGCATCTGTTCTAAAGCTTCTACGAAAGGAATATTTATTGTTAATTTCTTTAGAATTTCAAGGAATTTAGCAAATTGTTTATCTTTTTTATGTTGAATTAGTCGTTGAGGAAATGGTGGTGGAGGTTTTTCAACAAAAATTTTCATTGGTATTAAAGGATTTTCTAAGTTTGGATCTTGTTGATTCTTTTCCTTTTCAATTTCCACTTCCTCTTTTCGACTTTCAAGTTCTTTTTGAATTCGAGGTTCTAATTCTTTTCCACTTCGTAATTGTATCGCTTTAATTTGTTCATTTCCCTTGTCTTTAGGATTTATTTCCACATTACTAGGAAATGTTCCAGGTATTCTATTATTAAGTGCGATAGCGATATGTCCCAGTTGAGTTTCAATATTTTTAATAGCTGTTCCTTGATTTTGTAATTGGTTTCCTTGTATTTGTAATTGATTTCCTTGATTTTGTAAATGTTGACTCATATTTAATATTAATTCCTCTATAGATAATTTCTTATCTTTAAATTGTGGGTTATTATTATTAAATCTAGGTGGATAATTAGGTTTATAATTTGAATTTCCTTGATTAGAGGGATTTCCTAATGTTTGTGTTATGTTATTCATCCATGGTTGATTAGTTGTGTTATTATTCCAATTAAAATTAGGATGATTTTTCCATCCAAGATTATAATAATTCGCATAAGGATTATTGGGTATGTTATTAATTGCATTTATAGTTTCATATTGAGATTGGGATTCTATAAGTTGTCCGGATGAATTTTCTTCTAATATAGTTGGAGAGTAATTCATTCCAAAATGATCTAATTTTTTAGATACAACAGCAATTTGTGAAGCTAACATAGATATTGCATCATTTTCATGAATACTAGCTATCTTTTTCGGATTCATTCTATCAGCAGGCCATTAAAAATTATTGGTTGCTATTTCTTCGATTAGTGCATAAGCTTCATCAAATGGTTTTGACATTAATGATCCTCTAGCAGCAGCATCGATGATTGATCTTAAAGATCCTACTAATCCATTATAGAAAGTTTGAATAATTAACCAATCTGGTAACGCATGATGTGGGCATTTCCTAAGAAGTTCTTTAAATCTCTTCCAAGCTTCATATATTGATTCTCCATCAAACTGAGTAAAAGAAGTTATATCATTTCTAAGCTTAGCAGTTTTGGATGGTGGAAAATATTTGGATAGAAATTTTTGTGATAACTCTCCCCAAGTTTTAATAGATCCAAATGCTAATGAATTTAACCACATTTTAGCTTTATCCCTTAAATAAAAAGGAAAAAGTCTAAGTCTAATAGCATCATTAGATACTCCTTCATATTTAAAAGTAGCACATAGTTCTAAAAAACTAGCAAGATGTAAATTAGGATCTTCAGTAGGTGAACCACTAAATTGATTATTTTGTACCATTTGGATAATTGCAGGTTTAAGTTCAAATGAATTAAGCAGCTACATCGGGGTTTTGAATAGTTAATCGAATTTCATCTAATGTAGGATTGGCATAATCTCGTAATGGTCTCTGTTGATTGATATTTTCATTTTCAGGAATATTTGCCATTTGTGTTAAATTTATAATTTCTCTTTTTTGTTTTCTAATTCTTTTAATTGTACGCTCTAATTTTGAATCGAAAGGTATTAAATTTTCTTTTCCAAATTTTCGCATACAATTTTTGCCAAATAAATTTTAAAATAGTCCGTTACTCTAATAAATAATTTCTTTACTTTCTCGGGAACTGCGCCAAAAACTTGGTCCAATTTTTATATGTTTGCAAATTATGTTAATAGCAACGGCACCAAAAACTTGATCCCGCTGTAATATATATATATATATATATATATATATATATATATATTTGATTTTATGATTGAATGTTTAATGTGGATTCTACGCAAGTATACGTATCGTATCAAGTAATACGAGGCTCTAGTGGAGTCATGGTTATCGATCCCATGGGAAGTTTTTAACTCGAATTGTATCGACTAAAATTTAAAGGAATTACTTACTAATATAGTAAATGAAAATTTAAAGTAACTAAACAACTAATGTAAACTAATGCTTGAAATAAAGTTGATTTAAATAATTCAGAAAAAGTATCCTTCTCCTTGTTTTTAGAAAATTAAGTGAATGATGAATCTAAATAGAATTCTCGAATTGTATTGTGACAAATAAAGCATTCCTATTCTTTACCTTTTAGTCCGAGTGCAAAGAAAATCGACTAATCTTATGTTTGATTACCGAATCCGCGGCTAGTCGGGAGGATACTTGGCTGCCACTTAAGAGCTCCCACGTTCCCCTCACCCGAGGGCTAACATCTACACTTCAGCTCTCAAACAACGAGACCAAATTGAATATTTTAGTCTGTCACACTAACATGTCCAATTCTACGTCCGATAAATAATATTTCCCTATTTATTTGCACCCTCCTTCCAAGGCTTTTGACTTCCCTGAATATTGGATGTAATTTTTACTATAGTTGATACTTCAACATATTTTAACACATCAATTGGCCAGATTGAAATTAAATTAAGTTCTAAGTAAAAATTATCACAATTTATTTTAATACGTTAGGTACTTCTATTTAATTTCATCAATTCGCATAATTTTCATAAACATGGAGAAAGACTAAGAAAACTACTCAGAATGCAAGAGAATAAAACAAAGTATGTATTTCATTTAAAGTTAACAACTATAAACAAAGCTACTTATCTTAATTTCCTCTCCAAGCAGACTCCTTGAAGTTCCTTTGACTTTTCCTTCTAATACAACACACTTCTAACTCACTAAAGATTCACTAAGACTCTCTAAATAAACTCACTTAAGACTCCAGAGACACACACAAATGACACACAAAAGACACACAAAAGACACACAAAAGACACACACAAAGACTAAAATTCGTCCTCTATTTATAGAGGTAGGCAAAGGTCCAAGGGATGCATAAACACCTCTTCAAAAAGCGTCCAGGTTCAATGTATATGCATTTTGAACTGTCTCGCCGTCGGCGAGAAACGACCTCGCCATCAGCGGGACTTCTAGAAGGTCTTCAAACCGCGCGATCTCGCTATCAGCGGGCTCGGGCTCGCTGTCGGCGAGGTAGTTATAATTCCTTCAGAAATTCTCCTCATGATCTCGCCGTCGGCGGCCTCGATCTCGCCGTCGGCGACTTAGTTCATTTTGCATGAATTTCTTCCTTTTTGATCCAAATTCGCTCCATTTCATGCTTTTTGCTTCCATCACTTATAAATCTTTGTTCCTGCAGTAAAATAAAGAAAATACATTTCTTTAAAGTGTAATTTCATCAAAAATAGATATGAATTTTTTAATGTATTTTTCTGAGATCAATGTTTAATCTCTTTTACACTTCTTGCTTATTTTTGAATGATGTTACACTTTAAAGAAAGGTTGTTTTTATCCTTATTTTGTAGGGCTATCTGTTATGAACACAACGCAACTGAAACGGGACGAATTGGAGCTAATACGGAGCCAAACGGTGGAGCTGCGCAAAGCCTGCTCGCCGACGGCGGTCACGATCTCGCCGACGGCGAGATTTTCCAGAAAACACTAAAAAGTGCCCGAAAAGCTCGCCGACAGTGAGCTCGAACCCGCCGATGGCACCTGGGAGGTTTTGGACCAACTTTTGGCATTTTTTAGCCTAAATTTGACGTATTTGGACGCTTTTTCAAAGGGGTGCTTATGGAAACTCTTCAAACTTCGTCCATCCTCTTTAAAATGGAGAATTTAGGTTAGAAAAATGGAAAGAAATAAAGGAGAAAAGTGGAGAAAACTTTGAGGAATGTTTAGAATTCTTAGATTAAGAGTAGAAATGTAGATTTCTACCCTTTTGGAGAGATTGGAGAGGAGATTTTGAGAGAATTTTTAAGGGATTTCCCTAACATTACATGGATCGCCGGGAGACTTTATGGGAGAGATCTTCGTCTTTCTTTCAAGGGGAAAAAGCTAAGTATTGTTCTTCATTATCTTATAATTTTGTAAACATTTATTTAGTGGATTTTCTTTGGTTACATGAAGTTTCCATTGTGTTTTCTTCGCGCTTTGTGACGTATCTCTCTTACTTTTTCTTCTTCTTTGGAAATAGCGGCATGAGAAGATTATGCCATTATTTTCCTTTTACTTTTCTTTTGTAATGAGTAGAAATCATGTTTAGGATTTTGTGATGCATGGTAAAAGTAAATTTAATTATAAATGTGATGGTTTTTACTTGCACTTAATTTACATTGCAATTAAGGCCTGTTGTAATGTTAAAATTTATTGTGAAAACATACAATCCGAGAGGGTTATGCTTTCTACAACTAAGTACGAACCACATTCAAATTCCATGGATGGTGAAGTTCATGGGGATTGAATGCAAATAAATAGGGAAATAATATTAATCGGGCATAGAATTGGAGATTTTAGAGTGACAGGCTAAAATCCTCAATTCGGTCATATCGTTTGGGTGCTGAAGCGGAGATGTTAGCCCTCAGGCGAGGGGAACGTGGGAGCTCCGAAGTGAGAGTCGGTATCCTCCCAGCCTAGCCCCGGATTCAGTAACCAAGCATAGGATTAGTCAATGTTCTTTATGCCTGGACCAAAGGGTAAAGAATAGGATTGTTCCTATTTGGCACATACAATATTTAATGCATCTCATTCCTATACATTATCTATTTCATTTCATAAGAATTGTAGTTTTTAGTATCTCAAAATTCTCCAAACCAATTCATCCAAAAAGGGTTATCTTTAGAATTATTATTTGCATTTAGATATAGTTACTATCTTTGCATTTAACACTTGCACTTAGGAATAATTGCTAGATAAAACACAATTTTAATCGACATTCCAAACTAAAGACTATTAGTAGTAGACTAGAATTTGATGAAAGACTTCTTACTTCACTTCCTCGTGGGATCAATACTGAGGTTTTTAAAGAAAAATCTATATTACTTGAAACGATACGTATACTTGCGTAGTACCCCTAGTGTGTAAAATATTTTCTAATTTTTATATCATTTAAGATTTTGCACACTAGCTGCTATTTATAAATCGGGTCAAGTTTTTTACCATCTTTTGGAAGTTAACTTACTGCGCAATTGCGGGTCGGGTCACAGTGATTAATTTTTCTTTAAGTAATTCAAATGCACACAAATATTCTTCATTAAAATCAAACTTCCTATCATTTTCTAGAAGTTGGCACAAGGGTTTAGTAATTTTAGAAAAATCTTTAATATAACGCCTGTAAAATCCAGCATGTCCTAAGAAACTCCGCACCTCTCTCACAGTAGTGGGTGGTGGTAATCTCTCAATTACTCGAATTTTAGCAGGATCAACCTCCATACCAAATTCAGAAATTTTATGCTCAAGCATTATTCCTCCTGCAACTATAAATTGACATTTTTTCCAGTTTAGAACTAAATTTGTTTTTTCACAGAGTTGCAAAACTTTTTCCTAGTTTTCCAAACAAATATCAAATGAAGTTCCAAACACAGAAAAATCATCCATGAAAACTTCTATTCCATTATCTATCATACTACTGAAGATAGACATTATACATCTTTGAAAAGTTACAGGTGCGTTACACAATCCAAAAGACATTTTTCGAAAAGCAAATGTTCCATAGGGGCTAGTAAACGTTGTCTTTTCTTGATCCTCAGGAGCAATAGGTATTTGATGATAATAAGTATATCCATCCAAAAAGCAATAGTACTTGTGTCCAGCAAGTCTATCCAACATTTGATCGAGAAAAGGAAGAGGAAAGTGGTCTTTTCGGGTGGCAGCATTAAGTTTTCTATAATCAATACAAATTCGTCATCCATTAACTTGTCTAGTAGGTAAAATTTCATTTTTTTCATCCACTTCCATAGTCACTCCACTTTTCTTCGGTACACAATGAATTGGACTTACCCAAGAACTATCCGAAATAGGATAAATAAGTCCAACATCTAGCCATTTTAAAATTTTCTTCTTAACTACTGCTTTCATTATAGGATTTAATCTCCTTTGTGGATCAATTTTAGGTTTATGTTCTTCATTTAATAAAATTCTATGCATACAGATCGAAGGACTGATTCCTTTGATATCTGCCAAAGTCCATCCAAAAGTTTTTTTGTATCTTTTTAAGATTTCCAATATTTTTTGTTCTTGATATTCAGTTAACTCCGAAGATACAATAACTGGTAGGGTAGATGATTCTCCTAATAACATATACTTTAAATGCTTAGGGAGAATTTTCATCTCAAGTTCAGGAGGTTTATCAATAGATGAAATTAGACTTTTATCTCCACCTTCCATGGTATCTAATACTTCAAATTTCTCCTGAATATACTTCAATTCCTTATTCTTCTCATTATCTGAATCTGTTTCATTTTCAGTTTCATCTTCAATTATATCTTCATACTCCATATTCTTTTCAAACATCTCTTTAAAATAATCATTTCTCTAATATTCGCAGACTTCCATCCTAAAACATTCATTATCTTTTGCAACTGAGGGATACTTCATAGATTTCAAAATATTAAATGTCACATCTTGATCATTAACTCTCATAGCTAATTCCCCTTTTTGAACATCAATTACCGCTCTTCCAGTAGCTAGGAATGGTCTTCCTAAAATAATTGGAATATCTTTATCTTCCTCCATATCAAGCACAATAAAATCCACAGGAAAGATAAATTTATCCACTTTCACTAACACATCTTCTACCACTCCATTAGGATAAGTAATAGAACGATCGACTAATCGAAGAGTTACGGATGAAGGAGAAATTTCTCCAATTCCTAATCTTTTGAAAGTCGATAAAGGCATAAGGTTAATACTAGCTCCCGTATCACATAAGGCTCTTCCAAAAACTTTTCACCTATAAGACACGGGATAGTGAAACTACCAGGATCTTTAAGTTTTTCGGAAGCTTTTTCGAATTATTGCACTACACTCTCCGCTAAGTGCAACGAGTCTCATGATCCGTGAACTTTCTCTTCTTTTTAAGAATATCCTTCATAAATTTCGCATAATCAGGCATCTGTTCTAATGCTTCAACAAAAGGTATATTTATTGTTAACTTCTTAAGGATTTCCAAAAATTTTCCAAATCTATTATCCTTATTTTTCTGCTTCAATCTTTGAGGAAATGGAGAAGGTGGATTTTCAACAGTAATCTTCATAGGTTCAAGAGGATATTCCAGATCTGGATAAATCTTATTTGAACCTTTTTCAATATTCGCCTTCTCCTTCTCTTCTTCAACTTCTTTCTGCACTCTAGTTTCTAATTCTTTTCCTCTCCTTAATTGAATAGCCTTAAGTTGCTCCTTGTTTTGATCTTTTGGATTGATCTCCACATTACTAGGAAGCATTCCCGAAGGTCTATTATTAAGCGCAGAGTGAAAATATGTCCCAATTGATTTTCAATATTTTTTATCGCAACACCTTGAATTTGTAATCGATTACCCATATTCAAAATCATTTCATCCGTAGACAACTTCTTATCCTTAAACTCGTGGGTTATTATTAAATCCAAGAGGATAAGATGGTCTAAAGTTAGTATTTCCTTGGTTGTTCGAATTTCCAACTGGTTCATAGAATTGTGTCCCCATTGTGGGTTCACATTAGCATTACTATTATTCCAATCGAAATTCGGGTGATTCTTCCGATCGAGTTATAATAATTAGAATAAGGGTTATTAGGTCTATTGATTGCGTTTAAAGTTTTATAAGGTGTTTGAGATTCCGTTATTTGCCCAAATGAATTTTCCTCTAACACTGGGGGTGGTTGAGAATAATTCATTCCATATTGATCTATTTCTTAGAAAGTGCTGTTATTTGAGAAACTATCATAGTCATCATATCAGAATCATGAACACTAGCTACTCTCTTAGGATTTACCCGTTCAGAGGGCCATTGAAATTATCAGTAGCCATCTCTTCAATTAATGAATATGCTTCATCAAAAGGTTTTGACATTAACGATCCACCAGCAGCAGCATCAATAATTGATCTTAATGATCCCACTAATCCGTTATAAAAAGTTTGAATTATTAACCAATCTGGTAAAGCATGATGTGGACACTTCCTAAGAAGATCTTTAAACTTCTCCCAAGTTTCATATATTGACTCTCCTTCAAACTGACCAAAAGATGTGATATCATTTCTTAATTTAGCAGTTTTTGATGGAGGGAAATATTTTGATAGAAACATTTGAGAAAGTTCTCCCCAAGTTCGAATAGATCGAGGTGCTAACGAGTTTAGCCACGCCTTAGCTTTATCCCTTAAGGAAAAAAGGAAAAGTCTAAGTCTGACAGCATCATTCGACATTCCGTCATACTTAAAAGTAGCACAAAGTTCTAAAAAACTAGCGAGATGTAAATTTGGGCCTTCATTAGGTGTTCCTCCAAATTGATTATTTTGTACCATTTGGATAATATCAGGTTTAAGTTCAAACGAATTAGCAGCAACATCAGGATTTTGAATAGTTACATGAATTTCATCTGCTGTTGGGTTAGCATAATCTCTTAAAGGTCTTGGCAAATTTCCAACATTAATATTCTGATTATCTTAATTATTCGCCATTTCACAGTAATTTTCAGTTTGTTTTTGTTATTTTTTAATTCTTCTAATAGTACGCTCTAACTCTGAATCGTAAGGTATCAAACCTACAGATCCACTACTACGCATATAAAATCACACTACTAAGTAAATAAGCACACAAATATACTACAAAGTAAAGGTTTTTCAGTTACTACAATATCTATAAATAAGTATCGTTTATCTACCTCCACGGCAACGGTGCCAAAAACTTGATGCGGCGACTTTATATACTTAAAAATGCAGGACTTCATGAATTTAGATTTATATATTTATAATGGTTTAATAAAGTCACACTTTCAACGCAAGTATACGTATCATATCAAGTAATACAGGGCTCTAATGGAGTCCTGGTTATCGATCCTACTGGGAGGTGAACCTTCTTTAAATAAGATAATATAACACTAAAATCTAATAACAAATGTAATAATTGCTTAAGTGTACTACAACTAGTTAATGCAAAGTTCAATAATAAAATTACTACAATTACTTCTACGTACTAAACTCTTAACTAACACACACTAACTTATGTGATGTATAAGATACTTCTATACGAAAAAGTGTCTTTCTTCCTGCATAAAGATCATGATATGTGGATGACGAAGAATGTTAATTATCTGTATTGTGCCAAATAGGAGCATATTTGCTTCTTTACCCTTAAAAGAGTACCCCCTCTTCTAAGCATGTAAAGAACATTGCCATATCTTAAGTTTAGTCACTAAGTCTAAGGCTAGGCTGGGAGGATACCGACTTTCACTACGGAGCTCCCACTCACCCTTCACCCGAAGGCCAACCATAGGCTTTAGTTACCAATCTTAAGGCCAAATTGGGGATCCCATTATGTCACCATGAAACCTTTAATTTGAAGTCCATCAAAACTCATTTCCCTATTTATTTGCACTTAATCCCCATGAACTATGCAATTCATTCACGGACATTAAATAATTTCTTCATTCTTGTTGTAGAATATTCAATTCTTTTGGAATTAATATTCCTCAACATGTTTTAACAATTTAATTGGCCGGATTGAAAAGTAAATTTAGTTCTAAATGAAAGAAACATCACAACTTTATAATACTTTAAGGGCACATCAATTCCACATCATCACCTCATCATTACTTCATGCAAGAAGAAAGGCAAGGGAAACTACTCACAATTCATGGAGAAGATATAAAAACACATGGATTTTATATATAAAAGAAGAGTCATGTAAACCACAAAATTAAATACAACTTATCTCTTTCTCTTCCCCAAGCAAATTCTTCAAAGTCTCCTTGATTCCTTTTCTCTTCCTTGCAACACTTGATTTCTCCCTTTGGAACAAAGATGAAGAAGCAATCTCACACTTTACTCTCTCTTCTCCCCTACTTAGAGAAAAATCTCTTTTAAAATCACAAACCCTAACTCTCTTTTACACTTTCCTCACACTCTCTACAGCAATTTGCTTCTCTTCCTCCTCTCTATTTTCGTCTTGGACACTTAATTTAATGTTAGGAACGATTTCCCCAAGAGTTTCTTCAAGCACCACTTCAAAAATCCGCCAAAACTTTTGAATTCGAAGTTAACCGACATAGGGCGCCGGCGGCGCCCGATAGTGGCACCGGCGGCGCCCTATCATGCCAATAAATCTGAACTCTCTGGAATAGGGCGCCGGCGGCGCCAGAACTGTTTTCCTCCAAATTGCTCCATTTTGCTCCAAATTCGTTCCTTTTTGCATCTTTTCTCTCCAATCACCTATAATCATCATACCTGCAACAAATCATGAAAAATACCTTCCTTTAAAGTGCAATATCACCAAAAATAGGTAAAAACATATAGCTAAAAGAGTATATATTTTTGGTGCATCAGTGGGTTTGGTCAATTTTAGCTTGGTTTGGTTCAATTTGAATCATGTGTCCAATTGGGTTGATTTGGGTTCAAGTTGGGCTAACTTCAGTTTGGGTTTGGTTTGAATCAAATTGATTGAGCAAAAATTTACAAATCATTGTTATCAATGATTGAAAGAAGCATTGGAGTGATTTTGGAGTGATTTGGAGGGTCAATTTGGTGGAATTGGAAGATTTGGTCAATTTGGTCATTTTGGGTTAAGTTGGACTTAGGTTAGGCTAAAGCTTGGCTAGGATTCGATTGACGGTTCAAATAGATGTATAATTGTCATGAAGGGTTTTGGATAGAAATTGGGTGAAAAATTTAGGGTTAGGGGATTCAATTTGGGGAATTTAGGTCTTGTGACAAATTTAGGACAAATTTGGGGATTTTGGTTCAAAGGGATTTTGAATGAGATTTTAGTCAAAATTTTGGCCAAATAAATGTTGTGTTTGGTATAGGAATGTGTGATGAAGATTTTAGAACAATTTTGAAGAGAATTTGAGTTGAATTGGATTGGATTTGGGCATGTTTGGGTTCATGGGTAATTTAGGGCAAATTTGGATATTTTGATTTGAATAGGACTTGGGTGAAATTTGAGTTTAAATTGGGGGCAAATTAATGTTGCACTTTGTTTGTGGGGGTGTTAGGAAGAGTTTAGGATTGAAATTTGGGGGAATTGGTTGACATTGGGTCAATTTAGGGATTTTGGATTATTTAGGTAGAATTGGGGATTTTGGATTTCAAGTGGAATTGAATTCAAATGTGGGTTAAATTGGGCTTCTATTTGGTTTAGATTGGTATTTGAGATGTGGAATTGAAGTGTGGAATTGAAATGGGACAAGATTGGGGTCAACTGGGTAGACGTTGGGTTTAATTTGGGTACTTTTGAGTTAAATGGGCCAAATTGGGGCTTTTTGGTTAAATTGAGTTAAATTGACAAAATTGGGGAATGTGGTAGTTGAAGAAAATGATATTGGAAATATTTGGGAGATTTTGAAATTTTTAAGAAATTTTGGAAATTTTGGAATTTTGAGTCAAGAGGGGCATTTTGGTCATTTTGGGGGTTTTAGTGAAAATTTTGGGGAATTTGGTACATTTGAGATTAATTGGTCAATTTTGGTTGTGGGGAAAAATTTTGAATGGTGTTTTGAGGAATTTGGGTAATTTGGGGAATTTTGGGTAATTTGGTGGTTATAGGGGCAATTTAGGTAATTTTGGGTATGTTTAGGGGCCCGGGGTCAGAAATTAAAATTTTGGAAAAATGAATGTAGTCTTGAAGGGAGAAGAATGGGACCATTTTGGTGGAGTCAAGATTGAAGTGGTTTGGGATGGAATTAGAGTTTAGGAGCAAGGGTCGTGGACCTTAGCCAAGTCCAACCACTTTGGGACCAAGCCTAGCCAAATGGTAACCACTTTATGATCCTTCACATATTGAACCTAGCCATCTTAATCAAAGACTAGTGGCTTTGGTTCAATCATGTGAGTCTCTTAAAGGGTAAAAGGAAAAGAGTTTAAGGTTTGGGTCAAATGTCTTAGGGGTGTGTGTGTGTGCAAGAGAAGCCCAAGTCACTCAAGGTTACCCTAAGTCCAAACATTCCTATAGGAACTCACAGATGGTTTCCATATGGTGGTTTTAACCTTACAAGGTGATTTAGAGGTTTGTAACCATCTAAGTGGGGTCTCAAGAGGAGTTAAGAAGTGGCTGAATATTTCTAAATGGTGGGTTCAAACTCTAGTCTTCTAGGATAGTCCAGAAGAATTCCTATGGCTAGATTCTGAGTACTAAGAGAAAGATTAGACCTCACCAAAAATGAGGTCAACAAATGGACCCTCAATATGTATGGTGTGCTGACCGAGCACACCGCGCGTATTGGCGTTGAACGACGAGATCAACAGAAACCAACACAACCCACCTAGTTAACACACTCAGGAGAGAACACATAAATTTAGTGAGAAAGCATCCGCTGGGGATAAATCTTCTTCACCAAAGATTTTAGAACTCTCACTGGGGATAAAGAGGTGAGTTTCAATTTAATTGATTTTGAGATTGATTTAGATCGAGGTTTTAAATTTTTATTTTGATCTTTTGATTTTGATTTTTTTTTGAATTTTTGATTTCGAGTTTTGAAAATTTGAATTTTTGATTGAAATTAATTTGGGAGCTTGATTTGAGTGAAGTTTACGATTCATAGGAAGTTGTGAATTTGACAAGTTTAGAGATTAAAGAGGTGAGGACTGGAAATTAGATACCAGCCTCGAAATGAGAATCAGAATTTATTGGATTTGCTTTGAAATGAAGTTTTCCGTAGTGTTTTTTTGTGCTTTGTGATGTCTTTCTCTTACTCTTTCTTCTTCTATGAAAATAGTGGCATGAGAAGATTATGTCATTGTTTTCATTCTACTTTTCTTTTGCAATGAGTAGGACTCATGTTTAGGATATTGGGATGCTTGCTAAAAGAAGCTTTAATTATAAATGTGATGGTTTTTACTTGCACTTCATTTACATTACAATAAGGACCCGTTGTATTGTTAAAATTCGTTGTAATCGCATTGTCCTGAAAGGGCAGTGTCATTCTGAATAAAGTGGAACCACATTCAATGTCCATAAATGAATTGCGTAGTTCATGGGGATTGAGTGCAAATAAATAGAAAAATATGGTTTTGATGGGCGTCGAATTGGAGGTTTTAGGGTGACAGGCTGAGATCCCCAATTTGGTCCTAAGATTAGTAACTAAACTAGAAGGTTAGCCTTCAGGTGAAGGGTGAGTGGGAGCTCCGTAGTGACAGCCAGTATCCTCCCAACCTAGCCTTAGAATTAGTGATTGAACTTAGGATATGTCAATGTTCTTTACATGCTTGAAAGAGGGGGTACTCTTTTGAGGGTAAAGAATAGGATTGCTCCTATTTGGCACATACAATATTTAATGCATCACATTCCTAAACTTTATCCAATTCATTACATAAGAATAGTAGATTTCATTATCTCAAAATTCACCAAACTAATTTCCCCAAAAAGGGTTATCTTTAGAAGTAATATTTGCATTTAGGAGTAGTTATTATCCTTACATATAATCATCTACATTTAGGAGTATTTATTAGAAAAACCACTTATATATCACCCTTCCAAACTAAGGTTGTTAGTAGTAGATTAGAATTTGACTAAGAACCTCTTACCTCGCTTCTCTGTGGGATCGATAAACGGGACTCCATTAGAGCCCTGTATTACTTGATACGATACGTATACTTGCGTTTGAAATTGTGACTTTACAAAAATCATAATAAATATATAAATTTGAGGTCATAAATTCTTACATATAAAAAAGTCGCATCAAGCTTTATCCCCGTTTGGTTCAACCCGAGAGCCGTCCACACCAAAACCCTAAGATCTTGAGCTACACTCCACCAAATCGAGTGTGGTTTGTTTCTAAATGTTCATCTAGCCTAGACGAAGCTATCCATATGGTTGATCGAGCATTAAATCAACTCAACATGCATGGGGAATCAAAAGTGGCTCGGGATGAGGGGGAGGTTTATACCTTTGCTTTGAGAGGTGAGGCCTCAATCAGAGATGCTTGACCATTTGTGGAGATCCAAGGAGCCTACAGATTGAGCCTCTAGTTGTGGTAAGTTTCTTAGACCCAAGTTCGACCAAGGCCGATTTGGAGCTCTAGCCGATAGCACAGATGGGTGGCCTGGTGATGGAGCTTTCACTGAGGAACTCCTTCTCTTGGTGTGGGGATGGTGTGGGTGAAGTTAATTTGATTTTGGTAGAGGTTTCAGAAGTGTCCTATTTCTGGCCTGAATTTCGACTGAGAAATTAGCCTCAGGTGGTGGAGTTCAGGGCAGGAGAATGGTAGAGATCTTCTTCTCTTGGCCGGAATTGGGTCTGGGAGCAGTTTGGGAGAGTTTCGTGGAGAAAATTTCAGCATCTGAAATTCGGCCGTGGAGGAGCCAATTTATAGAACTCGTCGGAGAGGGGAGCTCAGGGCCAGGCAATGAGTGCTCTGAGCCGCTTAGGGTGAGGGCTGAGCAGGGCAGCTGGGCAGTGATGGGATTGCTCACTATCATGGCTCAATTTTAGGTTTTAAGGCCATTGGGGGCACTCAGGTGTGCCTGTTCCGGCGGCTCTGGCGGCTGGCAAGGACTCGGTAGGTAGCTGACAGGCTAAGGAGGAGCTTATGCAAGGGTTTAAAGATGGGACTTAAGCTCAGCCAAAGGCTAAACCCATTGGTCCAAAGTGGTGGACCTTTGGTCCAAGGCTCAAGGGGCTTGGGTTGGTTTAGGTCAAACAAGTCCTAGGAAGCCTAGGGTTGGCTGCCATGAAGTGGGTTTTGTCAATTTTAGATTGGTTTGGTTCAATTTGAATCATGTGTCCAATTAGGTTGATTTGGGTTCAAGTTGGGCTAACTTGAGTTTGGGTTTGGTTTAATTCAAATTGATTGAGCAAAAAAGTACAAATCATTGTTATGAATGATTGAAAGAAGCATTGGAGTGATTTTGGAGTGATTTGGAGGGCCAGTTTAATGGAATTGGATGATTTGGTCAATTTGGTCATTTTGGGTTAAGTTGGACTTAGGTTTTATATTTTTCTTAAATCTCTCTGAGGTCAGAAAACCTAGAGAAACAAACTTTGTATTTTTTTTTATTTTTCTTTGAATTATTAGAGTTATTTTAGTGAACGGCTTGAAAAATTTATTTTTTAATATGAAAAATTACCCTAAGCCTTTAAAATTTAATATCTTTACTTAGGGACTTAGGAAAATGTTTTGTTGGTTCCTAAGTGATTAGGAGGCCAAATGTGACATTTTGGTGAATTTTAATATTTTTTATGATTTTTATGATGTTTTGATTATTAAAATATTCAAAAATGATTAAAAATGAATTTTTTATGAAAAATCCAATTTCATTTCTTCTGGACTCCTCTGATCTCAGAGAACTCCCAAAATTGATTTGGTGAAGTTTTTAGCTATATTTTGGTTTTTATAAATTTTGTAATTTTAAATATGGTTATGTCACTTAACTAATTCATTTAGTGGGTTAAATTAACTCCAATTGATTTGCAATTTTTATGTGAGGTTCTCCTAATCCTAAAACACAGTGGAGAGTTGATTTCATGTCATTTTCATGTGTGGTTATTCCAAATTAATTTAAATTTAATTTTGAGTATTTGGTCAAATTTGGGTTGTTTTTAGTGAATTAAATCAAACCATAATTTTGCTAGGGTCCTCTGGTCCTAAGGCATTTCTAGATTTTTAAGAGCAACATGCTAATTTCCATAATTAATTTTTAAAAAAATGGCCCTAATCCTAGAAAATAGACAACTCCCTCTAGGCATAACCTCTAACCTTGGAAAAATCAGAGAATGTTCCCAAGTTCAAAGGCTACAAAAGCCCTATAGTCTCATGCCATAGTGAATTATGTATGTGAATGGAGAATTAAAACACTTAGGACTGTAAATAAATGATTAAAAATTAAATATATAATAAAATATTTTGATTTTGGTTCCACATTGTTCTCCTCTGTTCATTGAGCAAGAGGGTAATTTTAATTTATTTTTATGATTTTTCTATGCAAAGTATGCATTTTTAAAGTTTCTGTGATTTAAATAATTAAGAAAATCCTATTTTTCTACTTATCCGACTCAGCACTGACTGTATCCTCGGTAGCGTCGAAAGCACATGCGGCGTCTTCTGATTTGGCGCCGCAATCCGAGTCATCGCGCGCTTTACGGATGGGGTTCCCGTGCGACTTCATCCGAGCCGTCCAAACGTTACACGCGCCATCCGACGATCGTTGAGCTTCGTCCCCGTCTAGTTCAACCCGAGAGCCATCCACACCAAAACCCTAAGATCTTGAGCTACACTCCACTAAATTGAGCGTAGTTTGTTTCTAAATGTTCATCTAGCCTAGAAGAAGCTATTCATATGGTTGATCGAGCATTAAATTAACTCATGCATGGGGAATCAAAAGTGGCTCGGGAAGTGGGGGAGGTTTATACCTTTGCTCTGAGAGGTGAGGCCTCAATCAGAGATGCTCGGCACATTCTTGGAGGTCCAAGGAGCCTACAGATTGAGCCTCTGGTCATGGTAAGTTGCCTAGACCGAAGTTCGACCAAGGCCGATTTGGAGCTCTGACCGATAGCACAAATGGGTGGCCTGGTGATGGGGCTTTCACTGGAGAACTCCTTCTCTTGGTGTTGGGATGGTGTGGGTGAAGTTAATTTGATTTTGGTGGAGGTTTCAGAAGTGTCCTCTTTCTAGCCCGAATTTCGATTGAGAAATTAGGCTCAGGTGGTGGAGTTCAGGGTAGGAGAATGGTAGGGATCTTCTTCTCTTTGCTAGAATTGGGTTTGGGAGCAGTTTAGGAGATTTTCGTGGATAAAATTTCAGCACCTGAAATTCAACCGTGGATGAACCAATTTATAGAACTTGCTGGAGAGGGGAGCTCTAGGCAAGGTAATGAGTGCTCTGAGCCGCTTAGGGTGAGGGCTGAGCAGAGCAGCTGGGCAGTGAGGGGATTGCTCACTGTCATGGCTTAATTTTGAGTTTTAAGGCCATGGGGGGCGCTCGGGCATGCCTGTTTTGGCAGCTCTGGCTGCTGGCAAGGACAGAGCAGGTGGCTGGCAGGCTGAGGAGGAGTGGGGGAGGAGTTTAGTGCATTTAATTTGGGCAGAGAGGTTGCTTATGCAAGGGTTTAAAGATGGGACTTAAGCTTAGCTAAAGGCTAAACCCATTGGTCTAAAGTGGTGGAACTATGGTCCATGGCTCAAGGGTCTTGGGTTGGGTCAGGTCAAACCAGTCCTAGGAAGCCTAGGTTGGCTGCCATGTAGTGGGTCTGGTCAATTTTAACTTGGTTTGGTTCAATTTGAATCATGTGTCCAATTGGGTTGATTTGGGTTCAAGTTGGGCTAACTTGAGTTTGGGTTTGGTTTAAGCTAAATTGATTAAGCAAAAATGTACAAATCATTGTTATGAAAGATTGAAAGAAGCATTGGAGTGATTTTGGAGTGATTTGGAGAGTCAATTTGGTGGAATTGGATGATTTGGTCAATTTGGTCATTTTGGATTAAGTTGGACTTAAGTTAGGCTAGAGCTTGGCTAGGGTTCAATTCTTTCAAATCTTTCTTGAACAAATTCTAATTTTTCATTATTCATATCATCCAATTCATCTTCACTTTCACTTTCATTTTCATCCTCACATTCCAAATTTTCTTCAAATACTTCTTTAAAATGATCTTCTCTCAAATAATCACAGATTTCCATTCGAAAGTACTCATCATCTTTTTCAGTTGAAAGGTATTTCATAAATTTTAGAATATTGAAAGTTACCTCTTGATCATTAACTCTTATAGTTAATTCTCCTTTTTGAACATCGATCATAGCTCTCCCAGTAGCAAGGAATGGGCTTCCCAAAATAATTTGAATTTCTTTATCTTCCTCCATATCTAATACAATAAAGTCAACAGAAAATATAAATTTATCCACCTTCACTAAAAAATCTTCCACAACTCCTTTAGGATAAGTGATAGAATGATCAGCCAATTGAAGAGTCAAAGATGTAGGTGAAATTTCTCCTATTCTCAATCTTTTGAAAGTTGATAAAGGCATAATATTAATACTAGCTCCCAAATCACATAAAGCTCTTCCGAAAATTTTCTCACCTATAGCACATGGGATAGTGAAATTAACTGGGTCTTTAAGCTTTTAAGAAGCTTCTTCTGAATAATTACACTTCCCTCACCACTAAGTGCAACAGTCTCGTGGTCTTTGAACTTTATTTTCTTTTTAAGAATATCCTTCATAAACTTTACATAATCAGGCATCTGCTCTAATGCTTCAACAAAGAGAATATTAATTGTTAATTTCTTAAGAATTTCCAAAAACTTTGTAAATCTATTATCCTGTTCTGTTTCTTTAGTCTTTGACCAAAAAGAGGAGGTGGTTTTTCAACTGTTATCTTATTGGTTCAATCGGATATTTGTCCAGATATATCCTATTAGAACCTTTCTCAATGTTCACTTCCTCTCTTTCAACTTCGACCTCTTTTTGAACTCTTATTTCCAATTCTTTTCCACTCCTTAATTGAATAACCTTAATTTGCTCATTGTTTTGAACTTTTAGGTTGATCTCAACATTGCTAGGAAGATTTCCATAAGGTCTATTATTAAGCGAAGTAAAAATATGTCCCAATTGATTCTCGATGTTGTTCACAGCAACATTTTGAGCTTAAATTTGATTACCCATATTCAGAATCATTTCTTCAGTAGATAACTTCTTTTTCTTAAATTAGTGGTTACTATTAAAACCAAGAGGATAAGAAGGTCTATAATTGGTATTTCCTTGGTTGTTCGGATTTCCAACTGGATTCATAGAATCGTTTCCCCATTGTGGGTTAACAACAGAATTAGTATTATTCCAGTTGAAGTTTGGGTGATTCTTCCAACTAGGATTATAATAATTCGAATAAGGATTATTGAATTTGTTATTTATGGCATTCAAAGTTTCATAAGGTGTTTGAGAGTCTATCATCTGTTCTGATGAATTTTCTTCTAACACTGGGGGTGTTGGAGAATAATTCATTCCATATTAATCTATTTTCTTAGAAAGCGCAGCAATTTGGGAGACTATCATAGTTATCGCATCAAAATCACGAATACTAGCTACTCTCTTAGGATTTACCCGCTCAGAGGGCCATTAAAAATTATAAGTAGTTATCTCTTCAATTAACGAATATGCTTCATCAAAAGGTTTCAATATTAATGATCCACCAACAGCAGCATCGATAATCGAACTCAAAGATCTCACTAATTCATTATAAAATATTTGAATTATTAACCAGTCTAGTAAAGCATGATGTGGACACTTTCTTAGAAGATCTTTAAATCTTTCTCAAGCTTCATATATGGATTCTCCATCAAACTGACTAAAAGATGTGATATCATTTCTCAGCTTAACAGTTTTTTAAGGAGGGAAATATTTTGACAGAAAGTTTTGTGAAAGTTCTTGCGAAGTTCTGATAGATCCAGGTGCTAACAAATTTAACCACGCCTTAACTTTAACCCTTATTGAAAAAGGAAAAAGTCTAAGCCTAACAACATCGTTTGATACTCCATCGTATTTAAAGGTAGCTCACAGTTTTAGAAAACTACTGAGATGTAAGTTAGGATCATAATTAGGTGTTCCTTCAAATTGATTATTTTGTACCATTTGGATAATAACAAGTTTAAGCTCAATAGTTAAGTGAATTTCATCTACTGTTGGATTAGCGTAATCTCTTAAAGGTCTTGGTATATTTTTATTTTGATTGTTTAAGTTATTCAAGTTGTTCGCAATTTTGTGAGGATATTCAGATATAAGATTTCAAATACTACACAATTAATTTTAGCAGTTACCTTTCCTCCCTGGCAAAGGCGCTAAAAACTTGGTGCGACTTTTTTAATTTGCCAAAATTTATGACATCAGATTTATATATTTATATTGATTTAGTTTTCTATTGAGTCACAAAATTAAACACAAGTATACATATCGCTCAAGTAATACAGGGCTCAAATGGAGTCCTGGATATCGATCCCACAGGGAGGTAATTAATTTTATGGTGTAGCACAGAAATCACTTCTCGAATCACAACACAATTGTAAGTAATTACAATTCTTAAAATAGAGACAAACAATTGTAGTTACTAATCCTACCAAAGTACGTTCTAATCTTCTAGCAAGTTAAACTAACACAAGACTAAATTTATAACAAAGTTCAGTTGTAAGAAATAATCTTCCTCTTCTCTAATAATAATATGATGATTTTTGTGACATAGATCAGTGATGTAAATGTATTGTGTCAAATAGAAGCATTCCTATTCTTTACCCTTTTCCAAGCGCATAAAGAACAATGGTTAATCCTAAGTTTAGTCCTAATATCTGTGGTTATGCTGGGAGGATACTAGCTCTCACTCCATAGCTCCCACTTCCCCTCCTCAGAAGGCTAACTATCACTTTGGTTTCCAAACCCTAGGACCAAATTGAGGATTTCAGTCTGTCACTCTGAAATCTCCAATTCTATGCCCAACAAAGTATATTTCCCTATTTATTTTCACTCAACCCCTATGAACTACGTCACTCATTCATGGACATTGAATGTGACCTTCACTTTTGTTGTGGAACTCATAATTCTTTTGGCGCATATGTTCCCAACAAGTTTTAACAATATAATTGGCAAGATCAAAAAGTAACTGAAGTACGACGTGAAAATGTCATCACAAATTCTCCTTAATAAATTGGCACATCATTTCCATATCACAACATCAACACATCACATGAAAAAAGGAAGACAAAGAAATCTACTTAATACTCATGAGGAAAAGATGACAAAACATAGATTATATATATAAAAACAACGTCATACAAACAAAGTAAAGAAAAGACTACTTAACTCAAACTCTTTTCCAAGCGAATCTCAAGGAATTCCTTTGACTCCTCTTCTTTCTTCACAATAATACACAATCTCTCTTTAGATAAGTAAGGAAGAAGAAATCTCTCACTTTCCCTCTCCTCCTACACTCCTTAGAAGAGAATATACAAACCCTAGATTTCTTAAAAAAATGAAATGACACACTCCCTCACACTCTAAACTCTCTCATCTCTAAATTTGGCTCCATAGTAGTTTATATCCGGCCATAACTGATTTCCCAAGAGTTTCTTCAAGCATCCCTCTAAAATTCGGCCAAATACATTGAATCTAGATTGAATTCGAGATAGTGCATTGTTCGGCGCAGGATAGGGCGCGCCGTCCAACGCTATTTTTCGCATTCTGGTCTAAAGTATCTATAAGTTGGTGCGGTCCAGCACTGGTGACAGCGCCGTTTAGCATTAGTTCAATAAAATACACTTTTGACCCATTTTACTCCAAATTTGCTCATTTTCTCTTTCTTTTACTCCAAAGGCTTAAAATCATTGTATCTGCATGAAATCATGAAAAATATCTTTCTTTAAAGTGCAATATCATCAAAAATAGGTATGAAATGGACATTAAAAAGTTATCAAATTTTCAGTGGATCAGCGATCGTCTCTATCAACCCCAATTGAGGCCTCACCTCTTGGAAAAAGGTAATGAATCAAATTTCCTAAAATGGCTCTCTTTGGTCTTTTATGAAAAAAATGAACAATACATGTCCACTTAATAGTATATATGGATTCATATCACTTAGATGAAGCCATAGGATCAAACCCCATGCGATTTGATTGAGAATAGAGTTAGATCTTATGGTCTGATTGCAGATGGTTCTTAGTATTCTGTCCCGTAGGGACGAAGAATAAACGTCGTCCGTTTCTGTGTATTCAAAAAGGAAGGCAAAAATCAATCAATACAACAGAATTACGGGGGAGGAGTGCAACGGATCGATGCCACCTCAGCACTTGCATGTAAAGCACCGCGAATTGGATGGTGCCACGTAGGAGATCGACGAGTACGGGGTTGTTGCGGCGCCGTGTGGTTTAAGTGAAGAAATTCATATTTTATGAATTAAATGAATCCAGAAAATATATTCCAACTTAAAAATTCATAACCTTGCAAAGAAAAATCATAAAAATAAAAATAAAAATACACTTGAACTGAGTGGATAGACGAGAAAATAATAAAAATAAAATAAAATAAAATAATTAATTTATATTTAATTTTTTTATTATTTAAATGCCTCTGATGGTATTTTAATTATAAAAAAGTTAAATATATACATAAAAATATGAAATTTTTAGGGATCATTCACTCTCTCATTAGAAATGCCCCCTGATTTTTCTAAAGTCAGAAGACATCCATAACATCAAAATGCCTAATTTCCTACATAAATTGTAATTATCTCAAAAAATAATTATAAAAGATGAAATAAAATAAAAAAATATAAATCAGAATGGAAAGTAAAAAGAAAGTTTAGGGCAGTAATCCTAAGCAATAAAATGGCAAATTTCACCTTTGAAATTAAAAAAAAAATGTTTGAGGTAAATGTGAAAAATTAAAAATTTTGCATTTTAGCTCAAACTGTCTCCTAAACCTAATTTAAGCATAAAAAATTAACTTAGAAAACTTCAGGATCACTTCCTAATGAAGACATTAAGAGGCTAACCTCATCATATTGGAATCTCCTTAATGAACCAACTTTAAATTTGACCTTAACCAAGATTAGACCTAACCTAATTCAATTCAAACTTAAATTCAGTTTAGCTATGACCCCACTTAGACCTAGTTCAACCTATGTGAATTCAAGATCAACTTAGGCCCAACCCCAACCTAGACCTAATCAAACTAAATTCAACTCTGAACTCGACTTAGATCTAGCCCATCTTGGAACTGACTCAGTCTAGACCCCATTTGAACTCAACCTAGACCTAATTTAAATTAAACTCAACTTTAAATTCAATCTAGGTCTAACCCAACCTTGACCTAGCCCAACTCTAACTTGAGTTAGGTCTAACACAACTTAGACTTAACCCATCTAAAACTAACCTCAAAACCTAGCCCAGGTCTAATCCAACCAAGACCTGACTTAATTTAATTCACATTTTAAACCTATATTAGAGCTAAACTTTCCTTAGAATTAAACAATGAGCCATAGGAATTCGTGATAGTCCGCCTTGTGCGACATAAATTCTCACCTCATTTTTAGGCTCTTGCACAGTCATGGTGAGCATTATAAGTCCTATCTTTTTTAAGGATCTGAGGTTGTTGTTTGATACGATCTAAGTCCTCCTATTTTCTTAGGGTATTTGCATGATAGGTATCATGCAAATGTGACCCCTTATAATAAAATTGGCATGATTGAACATCTAATAATATCTCTTCGAAATTGAAGCCAAACCATAGGATAGCTTGGGAAGTCACCAAGGTTCTCCTCGAGATCTGTGACATCTCCTACCTTTCTTCCTTTGGATTCTACAATAATTGTTCTTATTTGATCCCTTCCCATTTGAATTTTTTGTGTCCAACCTTGAGGTCCTAAACGTTGAATTCATGAAGACAAATACCTTTGATCTAAATTGAGAGTTTTCTTAGGTGACTTCAGTTGTCTAAGTTGTAATTAACTATAGGGGCTTGCCCTTATAAGAAACTAAAGAACTCATGTAATATAAAACCTGCATAATCTTTTATATTAGATAGGGGAACTTGTCGTTCAATATAAAGGTTCACAGACTTGAACGATGTCATAAGTTCGTAGTTTACTTAATCAAGCCACACTATCAAGTAATATGTTTATTCCTCGAGATAAGCGCATCACTCGTGGTGTTGTGCTCGATTTTTTAAACTATCAAATATATGAGATCGGTTCGGTCACACATTTTCAAATTTAAAATGCTACCTTTCAAAATTATATATATGTATTAAATTAAATATATTTTTAAGACAGTCGACGGGATCCCCATTCCAGCGACCAACAAATTCTAATTTGACGACCGACACATATTCCCATAGAATAAGAGACAAGTTAGAGTGGGAAGTAATCATAGCCGGTAAACCGACAATGACTATTAATATTTATAATTCAATTGAATCAACACATCAAAAAATAGAAATGATAGTGTCATACCACTTGATACTATCGATGAAGGGGTAAATTTAGTGGATACTGGTGATGAACACAAAGAAATTGATATCGATGAGCATTATTCTGGAAATGATTTGGATGTAGTAATCTGTACTAAATCATCAAGTGACTCATCGTAGGAGGTTAACGAAGATATGTAAATTTCATTTTTTTTTACTTTGTACTTCTATATTTTCAGTTTCAGTAGTTTGTAGATTGCATATTATAGTTTTCTCTTTCGTTTACTACGTACTCTTATTTTTTTCAGTTTCAGTAATCTGTAGATTGCATGCAATTTAGTATTGCCCTTTCTTTTTACTGCTTATTATTGTACTTACATCTGTAGTAAAATGTAGATGCACTAATTAAATTTACTTTCTTTCTTGTAAATAACTTCTAAAGGGCGGTGCAATTTGGCCCCCAAACTCCCCACGGTCGGGGGACGTTTTGGCTTGCAGAAGTCCATCAGCCGACAAGGCTGTGGAAGTGGTGTAACCACCACACTGGAACTACCTTTAGTCCCAGCTACCACACCATCACCTTCGCCAGTCATGACCACGACACCAATACCGTCAATAGGCACAATACCACCACAACTACCAATCGCTGCCATGACACCACCATCGCCACCAGTCGCGACCATGACACCACCACAGCTATCAGCCACGACTACGACACCACAAGCACCGTCGGCATTAGTTTTTATTGATGCACCGTCCAGTTTGAGCAGCACGAACAACAGTCACCAGCACTGGACAGCGGGGAACACATAATTTTTAATTTAATATCGATGCCTTAAATTTTTTTAATTTAATAGAGAACTAGTCATATGTTATTTTCAGATTTAATCCCCCCACATAGACCATCCATTCTATCAGAGATATAATCTGGAGCAAGTGTGACCATCTGTAATTATACTAGAGGGAGATCCCGATGACAGTTTCGGAATGTGGTTTGGAGATTTTGAGGTAAACCCTGAATATAGTAATTTAAAATATGTATTTATTTTCCTGAGTCTAATAACTTCTAATTCAATTTATAGAAACAATAGTATTGGCTCACCAAGGATAAGAAACACATATGTATGAACTTCATGCTTAAGGCGAGCAATCGTCTGTGAGATCAGTTCAGTGAAATATGCCGGACACGTGAGCACCCCTTGTAGCTGGACGAGGATGTGCTTCCCGCACTGCTCAGGGCCTGGGACTCTTTTGAGTATCAGAGGAAGAGGGACATGCAAAGTAGGAGTCATTCTGACTGCAGAAGGATGGGGAGCTCGAAGCACACCGGTGGAGCGCTTCCACTTACAGAGTATAAGAGAAGGCTTGGCATTAAATCTTATTTTACATTAAATGCATGCTAGATATTCCATTTCACCGACAGGCATTAGAGAAGGGATGAGAGCCAACTGCTGCAGAGTTACACGAGAACACCCATAAGCTGCAGACGAATCATTCATAGGTGAACAGCAGGTCACAAGAGATCCAGGTAATTCACAAGATTAATGAGTATAAAATTCTAATAAATATGAAATCTATTTATTCATTCACTTTCATTAATTATATGTTTTGTAGGAGGCCTTCCAGAGGCTTAAGGGGAGCTGATCTCAGTAGTAGGGTTGTGGTTCGGGCACATCTCCCGATCCTTCTAAGTAAGACCTCTAGAGGGAGGTTTTCGGCGGGAAGAAGAAGGAGAGGGTCAATAGGTTGGGGTCCCAGACACTGTTTTATGATGAATGCCCAACCTCTAGTATATCTGATGTATCCACTTGCACTTAACATGAGGAGGAGATGCGTCGCTATGTTGTTGTTAAGGTTGCTGCCTAGGTAGCCAACCTGAGATCGATGATAAGAGTAGAGATCGAAACAGTGCTGCGTTCTGAATTGTAGAAAAGGAAGGAGCCAGTGCATGATGAGGGTGGGGATGATGATGATGATGAGAGGACACTGAAGGGGGTTATATTTTTTGTTTGTTTGTGTATTAAAAATTTTATTATTAGCGAACCTTATTTTTATTATGCAGTTGTACATTCATTTGATTTAATTCAATTAATTTTCTTTCATTTCTATATATGATTTATGTGATAATTAGTTTGTTACTATGTTTTGATGTACTTTGATTGTGTTGTTACGATTGCAGATATGTAGATTCTAGCTTTGAAAGAAGGTTTTAATTTTTTTTCCCTGATAGTACAGATTTTTTATGGCATTTCAACAGTTTTACAACTATGCTGAAGGGTTTCTAATGATTTATCGAACAAGCGATGTTCGGATAAAGTGCTGCACTTTTACTACAGACAAAACTGTTGGTAAATTCACATGATTAATCGATCGTGAGTGACATTTTACAGACAGAACCGCGACACTTTTCTGAGGGCAGTGCAACACTTTTCATACGGATACTTGTGTCGCTTATATAACTGACAGTTAAGCTACGGTTAAATATAGAGCGACGTCCACGTCAGATAACCGTCGGTTAATGTAAACTGTCACTAGTAATTTTATTACTACAAGCATTTTGGCTACTTCTAAACTGTCGGTAAATATATCATTTACAATTTATTTTTTATTACCGACGGTATTTAACAGTCTGTAATAAACTAAATTTCTGTAGTGACGTAATGTCTGCAAATCCAACCAGTAGACCACGCCTATGGTCCAAGCTATCTAAACTTCTTGCAAAGACCTCCCATCAAAACTATTCAGCCAACTGGCTTTACTTCGACATGAGTGATCGCCATAGGACCTGTCACCTCAGTCGATCAAACTCGAATATGTCGACTAGATGATAGCCATCGTGTTTCATTCATATTGTAATACAAATATAATATTAAATCAACAAATTAATTGCATTAAGAGCGATTTCCATAACCGTTCCCTCATTTTTGTAATTTTACAATAGGTCCCTATAAATAGGAGGCCAGAAAATGAATAAAGGGACAGCTTCCCCGACTTCTCTATCCAGAATTCTATAACTACTCTACTCTCTCTCTCTCTCTCTCTCTCTCGGCTCTTAAACTCTTGAAGCATGTGTTTACAAAAGACAACTTAAAATTCAACACAATAATTCATTGAATATGTGATCATACTTATTTGATTGATCATATTAGATCCATTAATAAGCATTGCTCCCGTTTAATTTTGAAATATATAACATGCATGGGATAAAATATATACGCAACGTACTCAATAGTCAGTAACTTCGAAAATGAAATATGATTAATTACAGTTTCTGTCACTTTCTCGTCCAATAAAGACTTGCTAACAATATAATGTGAGAGGAAATTAACAGCCATAATATATAGATTTAAGATTAAATAATTAAATTTCTACAAAAATCATAAATATAAAATCCAATATTCAAAAGCAATAAATCAAAGTAGAGTGCTGAAGCGAGCCTTGACCTAGTCTTTTATACATCGACATCTATCCTTGGACCATTCACTACGTAATTAAATCCTGAAAAAATCACCTAAATAATTAATTTGTAAATATCAATATTTCGGTCCCTACGTAATTAATCCTCAAAAAAAATTAAGATTGATATACGTTTGCTTGTACTACCCCAAGGATTTGTCTTCATCCATGTCACTTTTATTAACGGGCTTTATGCCTTTTTATAGCAAATAATGTACGAGAATAAATTATTATTCTTAATATATATATATATATATATATATATATATATATATATATATATATATATATATATATATATATAGAGAGAGAGAGAGAGAGAGAGAGAGAGAGCGCATTCCTTGTCTACAGTTGGTGGCGAGTAATTGTAAGTCCCATCTGCGAGGGGCTCGAACCCCCGTGGTGCGTGGGGGTCGAATTACGAGACTACGTAGAGTCGACATCTTCATGTGTTGTAGATACGTAAATCGATTTTGAGGCTACGTCAAATATCGATTTCTTTTATATATATATAGAGAGAGAGAGAGAGAGAGGAGATGAAAAAATTAGGAAGAAATCTTGACAGTGTAAAGTTAATTAAGATTAAAAATATGCACTAAAAAAGGCTTAAAAATACTAATTAAATCTTAAACAATAATTAACAAATATGGTGAATTGATTAAGAGAAGGCTACTGATGATGATTTACGAAGCTTTCAGTAACTGTTGAATTAAAAAAATAAAGGCCTCGTAGAGCATAAACAGAAAGGAAAAGAGCGACAGCATTAAAGTTCAAAAAATAAAGAAAAAAGCTCCAATCATTTTATGGAACGTTGACACCAAGAAATAGACAATTGAGAAGAAAAGGTTGAGTAAAGAAAAGAGATAATATTTTTATGCTTATTTTATCAACAGATGAAGACATATGATAGAATAATATAAGAAAATTTAATTTAAAGAAACCTAAATAGTACCTAGTAAGCTAGCCATTCTATTCTGTAGAAGTTTCTCCAGATACATTTACATATCAAATGCCTTAATTTTTACATTTATATCTCTCTAATCCTTGGTATCACATAAAAAATATCACTATTTTTCATGTATATGTAGAGTTAATTACATAATGTAAATCTTCCTAATATTAAGAATATTTGGACAGTCAAGATCATGAGAAAACCTTAGTCTATTATGATTATATCTAATGTATCCTACTTATTTATATCAATTTAGAAAATATGGTTGCGCTATGAATTGAGTACATTGTTATTATATAATTAAACTATGATGTGCTATGCAAGATAAATTTTGATGCAAGAAAGATTAAGTCTTGGAATGAGGACTTCTTCCCCAATATATCCACTGCATGATTGCACCAAACTTCCTTTCTAAGGACTATGTTGGCCCTCAAGAAAAGTAAGATAACACTTTATTTTAGGAAGATTTACAAGAAAAAAAATGAGATCGATGAAGGAATATATATATAATCAATGAAGCAATAATTCCCTTCATTTTTATTTTTATTCTTCTAATTTTGCATGCTAGATGTATGCTTTATAAATGATATTTTATATATGTATTAAAGGGGCATTTACATATATAACAACTAATTCCTAGGCATTTATATATTCAACATCTACCTTTTGCTTTTTGATTTTATATATAACACCCAAATCTTTCATTAAGAGATCACAAATGTAAAATAAATATTTTCATGCATATGTAAGTTATAGGGTTTAGGGTTTAGGGTTACATATGTCAATACTTAAGAAATGATTGGTATGTATGTAAATCTTCCTTGTATTAAATATATTCTACTTAAATTATTTGTAAATTTTATATTTTTTTATAATTTGATATTTTGTTTCTTCTTTTTCTCCATTTTTTTAGTTCGGAGGTCGGAGGAAAGGTGAGGGGGACAGTGGGCTCTTCTTTCAATCTGCCAATAAAAATGACCTTTATATATTGTGATATGAGTTGTATGACAAATGCCAAGTTGCCCAATAATTTTATTTTTTCTTGATTCTTAATAAACTTTACTGCAATAATCTTAAATAATATATACAAATTTATATTTTGAGTCCTTTTTTTCTTCTAAATTGCAAGTGAGTTATGGTTGAGATTTTTGTAGTTTTAAGTAGGGTGAAGGTTTGAAGTTATATGCTATTGAATTTGACACCTAACTTTAAAAATATAAATAAAAAAAAGTATATATGTATATATATTTTCTTAATTAAAAGATTAACTACTTCTTGTGTCATTAAAATCATTTTCTAATCTTATATTTAAAAAAGATTGATTATTACTTTCAGTCATATTAGCAATAATCATGATTTTAATTAGCTTTTAAATTCTCATATAAATAAATAAGTGAAGTGAAAGAAACGAAAAAATCGTAAAAGATTGAAGAACACGAGATTTTACGAGGTTCGGCAATTTGTGCCTACGTCCTCGAGAGCAGCAATTTCACTACAATACATACCCATAGAAATACACATCGAATATATAGAAAAAATCCACAGATAAAATTACTAAAATACCTCTGTACCGTAATACTGTTAATACTGCATGTTATAATAAGAAGATGCTCCTGATTCCTTTTGTATCAGCATCCCATACTTAAAACAAATATTTTCTGAGATTAAATTTAATTGTCGTTATAAATTAGATATATAATTCCTATCATAAATATCAATGTCATTTTGTATAACATTATCACGCAAATAAATGCGTCAAATAGCTTAGTTCTATAATTAGTTATCATGGAATACTAGCCATATGTAGGCCATATTTAATTATTTTAGACTAAACCTACGTATGCATGCAAGTTTTAATTAATTATATGAAAATTAAATGCAAATTAATTTACATTATGTGGCCAGAGATTAATGCACGCTAATGGTTTTCAGTTTGATTGTTGGCTACTCCAGCACCGACACAACTGCTCTCCTTCCCCTCATCTACTGACGCTGACAAGAAAAGATTATATATATATATATATATCATTTGCATGCATGCAATTTCATTGAATCTTAAATGGCAAGCCATAGCAATTGCAGAAATCTAGTTTAGTGATTAATTAAAATAATGTATATTTATGCGTTGGATTATGTGTATAATATAGGTACAAATCTAGCAATTAACTACCTCGAATCATACAAATAGTATCTACATCTCTAAGGTTATATATGAAAAAAGTGATTGGCATGTTTTTATTTTATTAAATTAAATTCTTGAGTGTTTGTCATGGCATGCGCAAGTTTGTGAGATTGTTAGTTTGTTTTTTGGGGGTAAAATATTAGATATATAAATAAAAAATTTTGGGGTGATGCGTTCTTTAATTTTTACGATATAGGGTCCAGTATTATCTGTCAATTCATACAGTCAGGTAAATACCCTTTGTTTTGGAGGGAGGCATGAGAGAAGTTGATAGATGTCTTGATAGGGCTTGTGTTTCTCATTCTGTATTTTTGTAGGATACTCAGGTTGTTGGAAATGGTTCAAAGCAATGATCACTGCTTGCCCCATAATGAGAGAGAGAGTGATAGAGAGAGAGATTAAAAAACGGAGAGAGAGAGAGAGAGAGAGAGAGAGAGAGAGAGAGAGAGAGAGTAAAACCTATCAACTCCATCTTCCTCTCTTACGTGGTTCGACAAATTGCCTACGTCCATAGCTGCAGAGGATTTTTATTGCTTCAGGAATTACACAGTACAACACTTATATTACAAGAACTTGTATCAACTCCGGCTTTCTCTCTCTCCTTCTCCCTCTCCATGAACCACCAAGAAGAAGATGGCGGCAAAATAAAGCTTGCAAATTCCCCTGTTTACTTCACCAGTCAGCAAGCACCGAAAAATCGAGGCGGAGAGTTTGGTTGCTTGAGGAAGATTTTTAATCCAACTTCTTCTGCACATGGTAGCGGGACCCTCCAACATAAAGAAATGGGAGATTAATTTTAGCACAGCTATAACAAGAAAGAAAAACATAAAGAAATAAGATTAATTAATTTCCATAAATAAGAGATCTTTGCAAGGTAATTTAATTAATCAATGATTAATTAAATGCCACGAAGAGAAAACTGCCATGTAAACAAATGCTGTCGAAGATGTCGAAACTTTCAAAAGTGGGCCATTTTCCACAACTCAACAAAAGGCATATCTCTCCAGGACCTTGTTGTTCTCACTTTACTCGAGGTCTAGTCCTTGTTTAGATGAATCTAGGGTCTAGCCATAGGAATTTTCTAGTGATTATCTTAGAAGACTAATGATGGAACCCATCCCCCTTAGAAATTCAAAATGCTTCTTTGTTTCACTTGGAGTTTCATATGCTTAAGGCTAACTTCTAGCACTTAGTAGGATGAGGCTAAGCATAAGGAAGCTCAATAGGAGTCTCCTATAGGATGGTCAAGCCTTAAGGTAAATCCTGGGTGTTCTAGTCTTGGTTAGGCTAGCTCACACACTCACAACCACACTTACACTCACTACCGCAAACCCTAAACCAAACTTCCTCAACATGATCCCCTACTCTTTTGGAAACTCATGTAGGTGGTTCCTCAAGCTCTTAGCTCTAGGCTAGGGTTTGGCTAGGACCAACCCATGGAGGATCCAAAATGGGATTTCCCTTGGTCTCATGGCTCAAGTAGGTTGACATTCCCATTTGGAACCAATTCTTACCAAAATCCCAACCTTGACCCTTTAGCCCCTAACCTTCCCCCAAATTACTAAACTGCCTCAAACCCTAACTTTGACCAAAATTCCCAAAGTTGCCCAAATTACCCAATTCTCTCCAAAATCATTCCAAAACACTCATCACCACCAAAATTGACCAAAATACTTCAAATTGACAAAAATTCTCAAATAGCCCCAAAATTAGCCAAAATTACCAAAATACCCTTCATGACACAACATTCCAAAAATATCCAAAATCATCTCAAATGTCCCCAAAAATCAATTTGAACCACTCCACTGAGTCCAATTTGACCAAAATCCCAAAATTGTCTCTGAAGGCCCAAAATACCCAAATCACCCCAATGTCCACCCAATTGCCCCCAATTTCCCTCAATTTCAATTCTAAATTCAAATTCATCATATCAAATCTCAATCTAAACCAAATCTAAGTCCATTGAACCAATCTCCAAACCTAATTTCAAGCCTAAATCAAAATCCACAATTTTGACCATGTACCCAAATTCTCCCAAATTGCCCAAATTGAATGTCATAGCCAAGTCAATTTCCCCAAATTTGAATTCTTCCGAACTCTTCACAAAATTTCCCAAAACCAAATTGATCCACCAATTGACCAAAATTTGAACTCAATCTCACCCAAATCCAACCCAAGCCAAAATCCCCAATTTGTCCCTAAATTAGCCCCAAGCCCCAATGTCACCAAATTGAATGCCCTAATCCCAAAATTTCCACCCAATTCATGTTTAAAACTCTTCATGACATCTTTATAAACCAAACTGAACCATCAATTGGACCATAGCCAAACTCTAGCCCAACCTAAACCAAAGCCTAACCCAAAGTTCCCAAAATTGATCAAATGCCACAATATAACCAAATTAAACTCCCAAACCAATTCAAAATCACTCCAATCCTTTTTTTAAACTCTTCATGACAAATATTCACATCAATTTGGAAAATCAATTGGATCCTAAAATTAGAAGGACTAGATATGTCAAAAGGAATGAAAAAAGATCAAATTTGGAGCAAAAATGAAGAAGGTGTTAAATTGAACTCGGACGCCTAAGAGCCCAGATCTGACGCCTAAGCGGCAGCAAACAGCCCAAACCCAACCTATTCCAAGTCCAATACCATGACCCAATTTTAAACCCAAGACCCAAGCTCACCCAAATCAAGCCAATTTGACCAAGCTAAGCCCGCCGTAGCCAAGATATGGACCCCATGGACTCGTCTAGATCCACCTAGCCCAACCTAATGGATCCATGGACCAAGGGTCCCCTAAATTGAGGGATCATGTTCCTTAAATGGCTAGACTAAACATATCTTCACCCCAAGCCATCCCCAAACCAATTAATCACCATTAAGGCCTACTTACTATCTCACCTGACCACCCTAGCCTAAGCACCACCCTGGTCGGCCGGCCTAGTCGCCGTAGGAGCCAAAAGCGAGAGCCACCGCACTTTAATTCAAAACCAATTTGGCCCAGCCTATGTGTTTAACTCCAATTGGTTGGTTGCGCCGCTCAGCCCTCCACCTCAGCAAGCTAATACACCCACCAGCAAGCCCTGAGCTCCACCATAGCCAGGGCTATTTAAACCACCCCCCCCCCTTTACGGCCATGAAGGGAGATGAGCAATTACCTTTGGGAGATTCTGCCAAATTGTTCTCTGAGCTTCTCTTAGACCTCCTGAGTTCATCACCACCATCCTTCAGCCCTAACTCTTACTGTCCAGAGCCAATTTCCCAGCTCAATTCCTAACCAAAACCAGGACACAATTCATCATAGCTCCACACTACACCAAATTCAAATTAACTTCACCCACACCATCATCGGAGCAAACAAAGCTGATTCCCCACCAAAGCACCATCACAGAGCCCCTTTAGGCTAGACTTCCATCAAAGCCCCCAAATCGATCTGATCGAACTCCTACTTAGACAATTTATCAGAACCCAGCAACACTTCCAAGAGGTTCGTTAGAGTCCTCTGAAACTTCTACAAGCATCTGATTGAGGTCTCACCTCTCAGACCAAGGTATTGAACTCTCCCCCCAAACCAAGCTTATTTTTAACGTTCATGGCATTAAACTTAATTTCATAGGCATGTAACCATATGGATAGGCTCTGATTGACTAGATGTATCTATAGAAACAAACTCGAAGTAATTTGGTTGAATCTAGCTCAAGATCTTAGGGTTTTAGTGTGGACGATTCACAGGACGCACTAGTTGAGGATGATGATCAGGAGTCATACGATCGCGCATGTATCAAACAAATGTCCAGGATTGCATTGTACAAGCCCTCGGTGCATAAAGTACGGAGCTGAGTCAGATGGCGGCATCAAAGGGGAAGGTGCCGCGTAGCCTTTCGGAGCCGTCGCGTGTTTGCGTGGCGCTAAGTCGGATAAGTAGGAAAATAAGTAATTAAATGATTTATATAATTCCCAGAATATTAAAAATCCATAACTTGGTGTAAGAAACTCAAAAAAATAAAAGAAAAATACCTTATTGCTCGGTGAATAGAGGAGAACAATGTGGAAATAAATTTGGAGTTATTTGACTTATATTTATTTTTAAATTAATTAAATACAGTAAATATTTCACCATGGCATGAGGTTTTGAGGGTTTAGAGGCCCTTTGGTTGGGAATCTTTCTTGATTTTTCCAAGGTCAGGGGGATCTCTAGCTCAAGATTTCTGACCTCTCTGTTTTGGTTTAAAAATTATAATAATTAAAACATAAATCATAAAAATACAAAATTTGTTTTCGTAGATTCACTATAGTCAGAGAGCCCTAGAAAAAATATCAAATGAATTTAAATAATTAAAAATGGCACTAACAGTAATTAACTCATTAAAATCCTTTAAAAATTAAACAATTAACATATAAATGTAAAAATCATAAAAATTATTCCAAACTATGAATAATAAATAGAGGAGCTCTCCATAAAAATTTGGAGTAAATTTGAGTTAATTTACCTACTAAAGTTGATTTCTCAAGTAAAATAGCAATTTTGGCATTAAAATAATTATAATAATTAAACTATAAGTCAAAAAATTATAAAAGTACTTTTGGGAGCTCCTAGTAACAAGAGGAACTTAAGAAAAATAAAAATAAAATTAAAATAAATATTTCATTTCAAGCCCATATTTTAAATTTTTAATAATTAAAAATAATTAAAAATGATTAAAAATCATAAAAATCACTAAAATATAAAAATCCACCAAAATGTCACATTTAGTCTTTTGATCACTTGGGAGTAATTAAAATGATTTTCCTAATTTTCTAAGTAAAGATATTAATTTTTAAAGGCTTAAATTAAATTTTCCTTGATTTTCCACTAAAATAATTCTAATAATTAAATTTAAATCACAAAAATATAAAATTTATTTCTCTGAGTTCCTTAACCTTAGATAAATTTAATAAAAATATAAAACTTAATTTTTAACTTAAGTAATATTTTATATTTAATTAATACTCAAAACTAACAAATAAAAATAATAATTAAAAATAAAACTAAAAAAACCATGAAAATTGGTCTAAATTGTCCTTTAACCTAGTTGAACCTCTAATAGTTTTATTAAGAACAGATGATTTGTTTTTGGTTAAGTTATTGAATTAACTTTAAAAATCTCTATTTTTGCACTTAAATAATTATAAAAATTATAAAAATTTAGAAAAATCACATTTTCTCCTTTGATGTTTTAACTGACCCATAAGTGGGGTAACATAGAAATTTAAAATTCATTTGAGTTAAATTTAATGAATTATGAAGTGATAAGGCCTTCAGGGGAAAATTTGTAATAATGGAATTTAAGCCTTAATTAATATTAGGCCTAATTAATGGTAAATGGGTAATTAATGATCTTAATCAACTCTTCTATATGATTGAAATATAAAGATAAAATAGTAGAAACCAATCTCATACCTTTTCACAATAAAGGCATAATTGTGCTTTCCTATATTGTTGTTCTAATGATGGTTGTCTCTTCTGGAGGATCGGGAGCTGAGAAAGCCAGTCTCGAGCAAAGGTGACTTATTTTGGAAGTGGAGAGGGATCTAGCAGATTGGTCCAAGCGAATTGGCAACTCGCTGACTTGAATAGCTTGACGTGCCTGACGTGGGTAGACAAGACCTCTTCCCAATGCTGATGATTTATCATCGGTCAGTTCAAGTGTACAATGTTCTATCATCGCTCGTTTGAGGCAAGTGGTAATCTTCAAGGATGTTGTGCTCGATCCCACCCCTCGGTCCAGCCTCATTTTCTTGGTACGCTCAGGTCACACTCTCTTTGTCTGCTCGGCCAGCTCATCAAGGGTTGGTGGGCGGGAAAAGCTGATTGTTCAATGCTACAGCTATACATAAAAAAGATTGAATACATAGTTAGGGGTCTAATCTTCGAAGATAATAATTTTCTAATTTAGAACCTCTAATTAATGGTTTAATGACAATTCAATGTTTTGATAAGGTTCAAGATCACATAACTCAATATTCCTAAAATTACAAATCTTCTCATTAAGTCTTAAGGGCTTAATAGTGAACTAAGTTTAATCCAGGTTGGAATAATGAGGTTTCAAGGACATATAATCAACTTAAAATGTCTTTGAAACACTACAAGCCCAACTCTAAACTAGTTGGTTAAATTCTTAATAAATTGATTTGCCCTTAAAGGCCTTGACCTATATAATTCATAAGTAAAATGTAAAGTGATGATTACTCCACTTAAAAGGATAATTAAAATATCAAGGTTCACTGAACATAAGAGTACAATGTGAATGAATTATTTAGCAATATAATAAGTTCAAATGAACTCGAGACGGTTTAGAAGGGTTGTGAAATATCCATGGTGTTCACCAAACCTTTTCACAAGTCATCTAAATATCTTGGAGGGCAACTGGACTTATTATGCTTTGCTAAAGAATGACATCCTTTGCATTAACAAATAAGGATCCATCAAGTTATGACATAGGACTCGGTAGGCACACCTTAAACCTATATTTCTGGATTTTCTTTCATTCAATTTTAATTCTCTGCAAAATTATATATGCACGTTGCAAATACTAAACTTTCAGCTGGAGTGAGAGAAAAGGACAAGTACGCATTTACATTTTATGCACTGCAATTTCCTTTGTTCATTTTGTTGCACTTTAGTTTTAGTACTTTTTACAAAATAAAACTTTCATGTCAAAACCAAAACCAAAGCCCAGAACCAGAAATCCATTCACAACAAGCAAAAATTTTAAACAACTCAAAATTTAATCACAAACAAAATGAAACACAACAATTGCAACTAAATTAAAACGTCTTTTTGAATGATCAGAATCCCACGGGTGAGGAAAACGAGATTTCCCACGATCTAGATGAAAGTATTGAACTCATTTATTTGAATTTGGTAAATTAATATGGACTAAGTGAATCCGAAGAAAATAGAGGTACCAGAACGAGGGAACCGTAGGATCCTAACCGGTGTCGCTATAATCAACTTAAATTCCCTATGATAAGACATATTATATTAAACTTGACACAGTAGACAACTTGAAATCTAAACCATGATACTTCTTTCAGCATCCTACATTTGACACTTCTAAAACTTAAACTTACTGCAAAGAGGAGCTTGGAGCAAACACCATGGGCAGCACGATGAGGTATGTGGAAGAACATCTTTGAGGAAGCAAAGGAGTTTACAATAGCAAATCTTTCATTCAAATTAAACAACAAGCCATAGGACTTCAAGGTTATCTGCTTAGTGCGCATAAATTCCTAACTATCTTTTAGAACTTTGCACCTCGTGCAATATAAGTCCTAACTCGTCTTAGGATTCCCGAGATTGTCGTTCGGTATGACATAAATTCTTCTATCTTCCAGGCTATTTGCATAATCAATATTATGCAAATGTAAGCCCTACTTAATAAAATTGGTAGGATGAAACATACAATAATATCTTTTCTAAATTGGAGCCAAATCATAGGATATGTTAGGAAGTCTCCAAGGTTCGCCTTAGAATCTGTGGCGTACCCTAGCTTTTCTTCCTTTGGATTCTGAGAACAAAAATGTTCCCTATTTGCACCTCTCTCTATTGGCATTCCCCTACACATTACTTTGAGAATCCTACCTTTTGGAAGTCATGAAAGCAATATTTCTTGATCTAAATCAAGAGTTTTCTTAAGTAACTTCGATCATTTAAGATGTAATTAACTATACGGGCTTGCCCCTATAGAAAACCTTAAGAACCCAAGTAATATAAACCCTATCTAGTTGCTTCATATTAGACAGGGGAACTTATCGGTCAACATAAATGGTTCGCAGACAAAACAGATGTCATGGATTCTTTAGTTTATTTGATCAAGCCTCACCAACAAACAATGCATCTATTCTTCGGGATAAATACATGGCTTATCGCGCATCGCTCGATTAATTAAACTATTGCATGTATGAGATGGGTTTGATTTCATATTTTAAAATTAAAATGATATTTGTGTGTTTGGACATCCATTTAATTTAATATATATATATATATATATATATATATATATATATATATATATTAAATTAAATGGATGTCCAAACACACAACTTTTTTAACGGCTGACAGACCTCTCTAACCTTCTTTTAATACATGAGAGAAAATAATATAAGATTATATTTTGTACAGTACTGTCCTGTCAACAGTATATTGGTGAAAATATTACGATGCAAGTGTTAGACAGTGATGCCATAAATAAGAATTGAAACATAACCTTGTGTGTAATAATGGTCTTCCTCAGTGGTTTGTCTAGGGTTAGCTTGATCACTTCGGTATGTGGGCTCAGTTCGACCACTTCAGCAAGTAGGCTCAGTACTGTTGATTTAGTTTTTGGTCAACTCTTTTCCTTGATGTATATCCAATCTCATCGAGACATAGGACATCCCTTCTAATGTCATTAGATGACTAAATCGAACTTATATTAGTTATAATTTGAGTTAACCTTAATTTAACCTAAAGTTAAAATCTAATTAAATAGAAATTGAAATCAACTGAACTAAAATAGAACCAAACATGACCAACTTTAGCTAAACCCTAAAACTGACCTAAATTTTAACTTTAAACCAGAGCACACACCAAAATTATCATTTTTTCAATAAATTATTTTAGAGTTTGAAACATTATTATGAAAGTTGTATAATTTTTATGATCACATATAAAGTTCATACAAATAAGTTTGATGATTATATGATATAATTTTACGTAAAACTTTTCACTACAAGTTCTTATGTAACGTCAAAAGTAACTTTTTCTCCACAGATCAATCCAGTGATCAGTATTTTATTTTGCAAGTTACATGATATTCAACATTATATATGAGAAGCAAGCAAATCAGTTTGATGATGATCAGACACCATTTTCATTTTAAAATATTTATTTTAGGTTTTATGCATAAAAAATATTCATACATAAAAATCTTTTAATTTTTTTAAAATTGACTACAGGAGTATGTCCATATTATCAAAAAAATATTCAAATGGACCCCTCTTTGCCCAAATTAGACTCCGTTTGTGGATTCGTTAAGCCTGCAACAATTTAGACCGTAGCTTTGATAGTAAAAAAATAATCCTCATAATTCACTCAAAAAAAAACTTAAACCAAAACCAAACTTTAACTAAAGTAAATATGAGTTAAAAAAAAACTTAATGTCATCAATCAAAACTCATTAAAATTTTTACTCAAAATTCACCAAATTTTCTCTCTCTCAAGGATAAGTCAACTTGAAATTATTGAGATAGGACCCACTTTGACCAAAACTAATGCACCAGTAGTCATATCTAGGAAATTCATATGAATGATTCACCGTTGTATTGAAAGTTACCCCCAAATCTAGAATTGATTCTCATAAACTTAAGATCTAAATGGAAAGTGGGAAGGCTAAATAACCAATATCATGCCTAAAAAGTTGACATGATGATCTTTCAAGGTTGTAGTAAAGTTTGTCCCCATATTAGAATTAATTCTCATGTTCATTAGATCCAAGTAGAAGGCAAAGGGACTACCCAAACATAATCTTGCCTGATATGTTGACATTACTGGCCTTTCAAAATTATAGTTAAGGTTTCCTCTAGTCTAAAATTGGTTCTCATGGGCTTAATGTCTAGGTAGAAGGACCGACCAATCTTAATTATGCCCAGGATGTTAGTGTATGCTCCTTCTCTAGTTGAGGCTCACATTGCTAGTCTGGAGGTGAAGGAGGAAGATTCACTACTGGAAAAGTTTTTATAATCGACGACAAAACTAACAGCTTAAATATACGTCAGAAAAAATATATTAATTTTTGACAGCATAATAATTGTATATTAGTTGGACTATTTGTGACAGCATAACTAGAGGATTTGTCATCGATTAGCTACAATAATAATTTTCCGACGATATTTTTGTTACTGTTGACATTATATACCATTTTTTATAAATCAATATTAATCGATGGACACTGTACGTTGGTTATTACAAAACCTGACATATCGTGGGACGTAAATCAACGATTTGTTTTAATATGGGACGACAATTGTGGTCGGTATTAATGTTTTAAAAAGACGAGTTTTATGTCATTCATAAGTCATTAGTAAATGCCCTAATTAAACCCTCCTCATTTGAATCCCTCATTTTCTTATCTTCTTTCCTCTTGTTCCACCCGTGGCTTAGCCCAAACGCTTCTTCTTCCCTCCCTCTCTGAAACCCTCAGCCTCACCTTGTGCTCTCTCAGTTTCTTCCAAGAACACCGCTTTTGCGACCGCACCCTCACCATACAGTCACTATTGGAACTTGCTAGAATCTTGTGACACTGCTTGCAGAGACCCAAAATTTCCACTTTTCTCCTCCTTCCACTTGTCTCCTACCTAAAACCATTAACTAATTAAGGTAACGTCATGTCTTATTTTTTACGTGATTTCATGCCTAAGGGTTGTTTTGTTGCACTATAAATTTACATTAAATATGATTTGGTAAATCTAGTAAATCTAAGTTTATCAAATTCCTATGCTATTAAATCTTGAATAGTATTTGATTCGGTTGAGGTTAAATTAAGAATAGTATTTAGATGAAAATGAGCGGAATCCAAAGTGCGATATGGATTTATCAAATTTGTGAAACCCAAATTAATGAAATTTAGGTTTATCAAGTCAGTAGCTTTATTTTGATGAAAATGACCATATAAAGAGATTTAGGTTAAATCCAACCTAATTCCTACTCAAAGGTGTTTTTGGCTAAAAGAAAGATTTAGCGTTAGTAGGATTTAGTAAATCTAAATTTATTAAATCTCCCGCATTGTTGAATTTAATAAATCAAGGATTTAAGGTCTCAATCAGTCAAATCCACATTTATCAAATTCGAGGCTTTATTTTGACCAAAGTGACTGCCTGGCAAGATTTAGGTTAAATACTGCTGTAAGGGGTTCTTAGGGCAACCAGAAGGAGTTAGCATTAGTTGGACTTAGTCAATCAAAATTCATTAAATTTAACACGTTGTTGGATTTGCTAAATCCAGATTTAACATGAATCAAAGAAAATAATTCATACCTTAAATAACTATTTCCATAAATATATATGGTTTATGCATGCTTTTGTACCATTTGGCAGGATTTAACATAAGTTATGGATAAATCCTATTTAAAATTGTCTACCAAACTCAACTCATCCCAACTTTACTAAATCTGTTGATTCGGATAATTTACTAAATCCCAAATTTATCGGGAGTCGGCATCATTCTGAGATTTACGAAAAAATATCAATTTAGAGATGTATTTTTCTTTATTTGGAAATATTTAGCTTAAATCTTGCATAAATCATGATTAATTGGCTCCTAAACAACACATAAGTATTAGATTAGGGGGTTATTTGGCTGGAAATAGGATTTAGTTTGAATAAAATTTAATTAACCTTGCAAATTTGAATTTATCAATTCCTAAGGTGGTTAAATTCTGAAAACAATTTGGCATGTTAGTAGACAATTTTGGCGAGATGTAGGGTAGGCCTGTGAATTTAGACCAAACAACAATAATCGCTTGAAAATTGATTCGAAGTTTAGCTCGTACATGAAAATCGGATAGAAATAAACAAGCTTAGGTACGAGCCAAAATTTTGGATCGAATTTTTTTCGAGCCTACATCATCTCAGCTCAAAGTCAAATCGTTTAACATCTTAGTAATGTTAGTTTTGTTGATGATCATTAATCGAGCGAACATTGATTCAAAATCTCTTAAGAAACCTCCCTCTAATATTGTATGACACACCAACTCTCTCTCGAAAAAATTTGTTTCATATTTTGTCTACAAGTGAAAAGCCTGTCACTAACTTAAGCATTCTCATCTCCGCATCTTTTAACTAGATTACTTTCACACCTCTAAACTTATTCTGTGAAAGAAAAACTTCATATGACGTAAGAGTGTTCACTTCATCATCGAGTGGGAAATCAAATATCCATTGCCAAAATGAAAATTCACTTCAAACATTGTGTTCTCTAATGTTATGAACATAATGTTTGAAGTGAATTTCCATTTTGACAATGAAAATTAGATTTCTTATTGAATGATGAGTGAACTCTCATACATTATGTTAATAACTCCAACCTCTAATTACTATATTGAACATGTCGATAACACGTAAGCTATTATTAAGATATTGACATATTTTTTTTTCTCAATTGGATATAAACTAACAATTTGTTTTTTTTTAAGTTCTACCCTCCAACCCGGACTATTCATGCCATTCGGGATATCATTCGGAGTATGTACCACTTAGTGTACTTGTCATGAAGGTGATCCCGATGGCAATTCGAGATCTTGGGTTTTAGGATTTTGTGGTATGTATAGTTCAAAAATATCTTGAGTTCTTTTTATTTATGTATCGGACAAACATAATCCTTGTAATTTTGCAGAAACAATTCTCTTGATACCATGAGCATGAGGCACACATTCGGTGCAACTTCAAGCGCAAGGGCAGTGATTGCCTCTATGATATATTTGGTGATATTCAAAAATTGTGACAACATCCTCTATGGCTTGGAGAGGATGTCTTAGCCTCACTGCTTAGAGCTTAGGATTCCCCGAACTACCAAAATAAGTGGAACAAGCAAACCAGAATAGGCAATCAACTATGGAGACATGGGACCCTCAGGGCACATGATCACTGAAAAATTTATTAAGAAATTCATACCTATTTTTGATGAAATTGCACTTTAAAGAAAGGTATTTTCTTTATTTTGTTGCAGGAATAGAGAATTTAGGTGATAAAAGCAAAAATCATAAAAAGGAGCGGATTTGGAGCAAAAAAGAAGAAAATAATGCAATTTGTGTTGAGTCGCCGACGGCGAGATAGAGCCCGCCGACGGCGAGGGTATGAGGAAGAAATTCTGAAGGATTTATAACTGTCTCGCTGACAGCGAGCCCGAGCCCGCCGACAGCGAGATAGCGCGGTTCGAAGACCTTCTAGAAGCCTCGCCGACAACGAGGTAGTTCGTCGCCGACGGCGAGCTAGTTCAAATGGCGCAGATACATTGAACCTGGACACCTTTTGAAGAGATGCTTACACACCTCTTGGTCCTTTGATCACCTCTATATATAGAGGCCGAAAATCAGTCTTTTAAGTGTCTGTGTGTCTTTGGTGTGTGTCTCTAAGTGTTATTTTGTGTTCTAATTGTGTCTTCAGTGAGTAATTAGTGAGTCGTGCTATATTGAAAGGAAGAGTCAAAGGAACTACGAGGAGTCCGTCTAGGGATAAATCAAGATAAGTATTTGTATTTATTGTTTTTAACTTTAAATGAAATCCATGCTTAGTTTAGTTCCCATGCATTCCGAGTAGTTTATTAGTCTTTCTTTTCGTTTATGAAATTAAGTGACTTGATGAACTAAAAATAGAAGTACTTTTAAATATTAATAAATTGTGATAATTTTTACTTAAAACTTAATTTACTTTCAACTGGCCATTTGATTTGTTAAAATATGTTGATTATCAACTATAGTAAAAATTACATCCGATATTCGGGGAATTCAAAAGCCTTGGAAGGAAGGTGCAAATAAATAGGGAAATAATATCATTGGGCGTAGAATCGAGCATTTTAGTGTGACGGACTAAAATATTCAATTCGGTCCTATTGTTTGAGAGCTAAAGTGTAGATGTTAGCCCTCGGGCGAGGGGAACGTGGGAGCTCGAAGTGGCAGTCGGTATCCTCCCAGATCTAGCCGCGATTCGCAATCAAACATAGGATTAGTCAATATTCTTTACACTGGACTAAAGGGTAAAGAATAGGAATGCTCCTATTTTTCACAATACCTTAAAATTATCTATTTAAATTCATCAATCACTTAAATTTCTAAACAAGGGGAAAGATACTTTTTCGAATAGTTAAGACTTATTTAGCAATTAGTTTAATTTCCTGCACTTTCAATACGTATTAATTTTCTACTTAGTTAAGTTACCTAATTAAAATACTTAGTTTACTTTATTGCACTTAAATCTAGAATTCCAAATTTTTGTATACTATTTTAAAATTATTATTATTATTATTTTAAAATTAGTTGTTATTTAATTTTCTCTTTCCCCGTTGGATCGATAACCGTGGACTCCACTAGAGCCCTGTATTACTTGATACGATACGTATACTTGCGTAGCATCCACAACATAAACAATTACAATTCTATACATATAATATAGTGAGGTCAAGTTTTGGCGTCGTTGCAATTAAATTAAAAATATCATAATATAAAATTGTGGGTCAAGTTTTTGGCGCCGTTGCCGGGGAAAGTAAGAAAATTTTACTAGAGTAACGGACTATTTTAAAATAATCATAATAAATAAATTAATATCAATTCTAAAATTGTATGCGCAAATTTGGAAACGAAAATTTAATACCTTACGATTCTGAATTAAAGCGTACAATTAAAAGAATTAGAAAACAAAAGAAACAAATTATAAATTTAACACAAATGGCGAATATTCCTGAAATTCAAAATATGAACCAACAAAGACCATTAAGAGATTATGCCAACCCTACATCGGATGAAATTCATTTAACTATTCAAAACCCCGATGTAGCTCGCTAATTCATTTGAACTTAAACCCGCAATTATCCAAATGGTACAAAACAATCAATTTAGTGGTTCACCTATCGAAGATCCTAACTTACATCTTGCTAGTTTTCTAGAACTTTGTGTTACTTTTAAATATCAAGGAGTATCCGACGATGAGATAAGACTTAGACTTTTTCCTTTTTCATTAAGGGATAAGGCTAAAATGTGGTTGAATTCGTTAAGCACTCGGATCTATTAAAACTTGGGGAGAATTATCACAAAAATTTCTATCCAAATATTTTCCACCATCTAAAACTGCTAAGTTTAGAAATGATATAACTTCTTTTTGTCGATTAGATGGAGAATCAATATATGAAGCTTGGGAGAGATTTAAGGAACTTCTTAGGAAATGCCTACATCATGCGCTACCAGTATCAGTCGATTATTCAAACCTTTTATAATGGATTAGTAGGATCCTTAAGATCAATCATCGATGCTCGTCTTGGAGGTTCATTAATGTCTAAACCATTTGATGAAGCCTATGCACTAATCGAAGAAATGACAACAAATAATTTCCAATGGCCTACTGATAGAGTAAATCCGAAAAAGATAGCCAGCATTCATGAAAACGATGCAATATCTATGTTAGCTTCTCAAATTGCTCGCTATATCTAAGAAATTAGATCATTTTGGAATGAACTACTCTCCTACTTTAGAAGAAAACTCATCTCGGACAAATCATAGAATCTCAATCTAATTATGAAACTTTAAATGCTATTAATAATAGAACTAATAACCCTTATTCAAACTATTATAATCCTGGTTGGAAAACTCATCCAAATTTTAATTGGAATAACACATCTAATCAACAATGGATGAATCAACCTAATCAAGCGAATCCAAACTATAAACCTAATTACCCACCTGGATTTAATTAACCCTCAATTCAAAGATAAGAAATTATCTATGGATGAATTAATTCTGAATATGGGTCATCAACTACAAAATCAAGGAAATCAACTACAAATTCAAGGAAATCAATTACAAATTCAAGGAACATCTATTAAAAATATCGAAACTCAACTTGGACATATTGCTATCTGCGCTAAATAATAGAATACCCGAAACTTTTCCTAGTAATGTGGAAATAAATCCTAAAGATCAAGGAAAAGAACAAATTAAAGCAATACAACTAAGGAGTGGAAAAGAATTAGAACCTCAAATTCAAAAAGAACTTGAAAGCCAAAAAGAGGAAGTGGAAATCGAAAAGGAAACACTTCAACAAGATTCAAACTTAGAACATCCTTTAATACCTATGAAAATTTCACGTTGAAAAACCTTCACCACCATTTCCTCAACGACTAGCTCAACATAAAAAAGATAAACAATTTGCTAAATTCCTTGAAATATTAAAGAAATTAACAATCAATATACCTTTTGTCGAAGCTTTAGATCGATGCCAAATTATGTAAAATTTATGAAAGATATTCTAAATAAGAAAAGAAAATTCACCGATAATGAAACGAGTCGCACTTAGTGAAGAGTGTAGTGCTATTATTCGAAGAAGCTTCCGAAAAATTGAAAGATCCCGGTAGTTTCACTATACCCCGCGCTATAGAGAAAAATTTTATGGAAAAGCTTTGTGCGACTTAGGAGCAAGCATCAATCTAATGCCTCTATCGATTTTTAAGAGATTAGGATTAGGAAAAATTACACCTACTTCAGTAACCCTTCAATTAGCTGATCGTTCGGTTACCTATCCTAAGGGAGTTATCGAAGATGTGTTAGTAAAAGTGGATAAATTTATCTTCCCAAGCAGATTTTATCGTTTTAGATACGGAGGAAGATAAAGAAATTCCTATCATTTTAGGAAGACCATTTTTAGCTACTCGGAAAAGCTATGATTGATGTTCGTAAAGGAGAATTAACTATGAGAGTAAATGACCAAAAAGTTACATTTAACATTGCAAAATCAATGAAATATCCCGCGCTAGAAAAAGATGATGAATGTTTTCGGATGGAAATACTTGAACGAGTTACAACGCGAACATTTTAAGGAATATTATGAAGATAAATTAGAAAAAGAAAACACTCGAATTAATTGAAGATAATAATGAAGAACTAGATTATATTCGGGAAAGATTTGAATTTTTGGATAATATCGAAAACACCGACAAGAATATAGTTCCATCAATTATTAAACCTCCCGAACTCGAGCTAAAAATATTACTCGATCATTCGAAATATGCTTATTTAGGTAATTCTTCAACTTTACCAAGCTATTATTTCATCCGCATTAAACGAATCTCAAGAACAAAAACTTTTAGAAACTTTTAAAAAATATAAGAAAACTTTTGGTCGGACTTTAGCAGATATTAAAGGAATTAGTCCTTCAATCCGTATGCATAGAATTATTTTAGATGATGAACATAAACCTAAAGCGGATCCCCAAAGGAGATTAAACCCGATAATGAAAGAAGTAGTTAAGAAAGAAATTTTAAAATGGTTAGATAATGGTATTATATATCCTATTTCCGACGATGCTTGGGTAAGCCCAATTCACCGTGTTCCTAAGAAGGGAGGAGTGACCGTCATCGCCAATGAAAATAACGATCTTATTCCTATAAGACAAGTTACCGGTCTGGCGTATATGTATTGATTATAGGAAATTAAATACCGCCACCAGAAAGATCACTTCCCTTTACCATTTCTGAATCGGATGTTAGATAGATTAATCGGACATAAGTATTTTTGTTTTCTAGATGGATACACCGGTTATCATCAAATACAAATTGCTCCCGAGGATCAAGAGAAAACTACATTTACTAGTCCTTATGGAACTTTCGCTTTTCGAAGAATGCCTTTTGATTATGTAATGCACCAAAGAACATTCCGTAGATGTATGATGTTTATATTTAGTACGTTAATCGACAATGGAATAGAAGTATTTATGGATGATTTCTCCGTATTTGGAACATCATTCGACACATGCTTAACTCATCTCGAAAAAGTATTAGAAGTATGCGAGAAAACAAATTTAGTTCTAAATTGGGAGAAATGTCAATTTATGGTTGCGGGCGGCATTGTATTAGGGCATAAAATTTCGAAAAAGGCATGGAAGTGGACCCCGCAAAAATTCAAGTTATAGCTAAATTACCACCTCCAACTATGGTAAAAGGGGTAAGAAGTTTTCTTGGACATGCTGGATTCTATAGACGCTATATAAAAGATTTTTCAAAAATTACTAAACCTTTATGCCAACTTCTCGAAAAGGACAAGAAATTTGAATTTACAATCGAATGCCTGAATGCTTTTGAACTCTTAAAAGAAAAATTAATTACAAGACCTATAATAGTTTCACCTAACCTGGGAGAAACCATTTCGAGCTTATGTGTGATGCTAGTGATTATGCTCGTAGGAGCAGCTTCTTGGGCAAAGATATGAAAAGATTTTTAAAGTTATATACTATGCTAAGTAAAACTCTAAATGATGCCGAAATAAATTATACAACTACGTAAAGAGAATTATTAGCGGTAGTATATGGTTTTAATAAATTTAGACCTTATCCGATCGGAACAAAATGTATCGTGCATACCGATCATTCTCGCTATCAAATATTTAATGCAAAAGAAAGATTCCAAACCAAGATTAATTAGATGGATGCTATTAATGCAAGAATTCGATTTTGAGATCGTTAATAAGAAAGGAACCGATAATCAAATTGCGGATCATTTATCAAGATTAGAAAATCATGAATTATCCGATATTGAAAATGAAATTATGTATGCTTTCCCGATGAACAACTATATAATATCAATGAGTGGAAAATACCATGGTATGCCGATATAGTAAACTATATAGTTAGTAATATTTTACCACCTATGCTAAAGTCAGCAACAACGAAAAAATTCATCCATGATACGAAAACCTATTTTTGGGATGAACCATATTTATATAAGCAATGTAAGGATTTAATTATTAGAAGATGTGTACCTTATGAAGAAATCGAACCAATTATTCAAAAATGTCATGATTCTGATTTTGGAGGACATTTTGGGACCGATAAAACCGCTTATAAGATTCTACAATCTGATTTTATCGGCCTACTCTATTTAGAGATGTATATAGATATATTAAAACTTGCGATAAATGTCAAAGAGTAGGAAATATATCTAGAAAAAATGAAATGCCTCTAAATTTTATATTAGAAGTTGAAATTTTTTATGTTTGGGGATTAGATTTTATGGGACCTTTTATTCCTTCATTTGGAAACTCATATATATTAGTAGACTGTTGATTATGTTTCCAAATGGATTGAGGCACAAGCTTTGCTTAGGTGTGATGCTAAGAGTGTTTCAAAATTTTTGATGAAAAATATTTTTACTAGATTTGGAATGCCGAGAGTGATTATCACTGACGGAGGAACTCATTTTAGAAATAAATACATTCACAAACTAGTAGAAAAATACAATATTACTCATAAGATATCCACTACTTATCATCCACGTACTAACGGATTAGCGAAGTATCTAATCGTGAGATTAAACTTATTTTAGAAAAATCAGTAAACCCAAATAGGTTAGATTGGTCTATTAGATTAGCATAATCGCATTATGGGCTTATAGGATCGCTTATAAAACTCCGATTGGAATGACTCCTTACGAAGCTTATATATGGAAAAACATGCCACTTACCAGTTGAATTATAACATAAAGCATATTGGGCGATTAAAGAATTTAATTATAATATGAAGGAAGCTGGTGAGAAAAGATTGCTGCAATTAAATGAATTGGAAGAATTAAGAAATGAATCATGTTGACCTCATTTTTGGTGAGGTATTCTCTTCTTCTCTTTAGTACTTAGGATCTAGCCTTAGGCTTTTCCTTTGACTATCCTAGAGGATTAGAATTGGGACCCACCACTTAGAAATTCAAACCACTTCTTAACTCTCTCGCAAACTCCACAAACTTGATTAGTAGACCCCTAATCACCTAGAGGGTTGAAATTAAATGTGGAAGTTTAAAGGATGAGTTCCTATAGGATTCTTTGGCCTTGGGACCGCCTCAGGTGGCCCGGTCTCAGTGAAGGGGGCTGACTTACACACACACTACACCTATACACTACACTTTCACACACCTCTTAAAACCACACCCATACCCAATTTGACCTCCTAACTCATGCAGGTGATTCACATGGATGGTCTTTAACCCCTAAGCCCTCGGCAAGAGGGTTAGGAACAACATAGTGGGTGCCTCAAATGAGTCCCTTCATGGCTCATGTGGGCTTGATGTGGCTTCATGGCTCAACCAAAATGATTTCATTCCACTTACATTCACCCAAGCTTCAATTTTCCAAATTTTCAATTTTTGACCCCCGGACCCTACACCCGCCAACTTTACCCAAAACCCTCGAAATTACCCAAATCTTCCAAAATTTCCAAATCACCCAAAATTCCCCAAAACCATTCCTAAACATTTCCTCACCAATCAAATTAATTATCCATACCCAAAAATACCAAAAATTACAAAAATACCTCCCAATACCCTCCAAATACCCAAAATACCCCTCTTAGCCAAAAAATCCAAAAATTCAGAAAATTCCTAGAAAATTCCAGAAAATCCCAAATATTCCCAATTTCATTTTGATCAACTACACCATGGGCCAATTTTGTCAATTTACCCCAATTTTATCAAAATCCCCAATTTGACCCATTTTAACCCAAAGTGAACCCAATGTCAAACCAAACCTACCCAATTGACCCAAATTATGGTCCAATTCAATTCTAAACTTCAATTCAACATCCCCAACACTAATCTAGACCAAATCCAAGTCCAATTTGATTGAAATTTAAATCCAATTTCACTTTGGGCCTTAAAGCCCAATTTGAACCCATGACCCAAACTTAGCCCAAACTCACCCAATTCAACTCCAATTAACCCCAAATCTCTTCTAAACCTTCCTTAACATTCCCATAAACAAAACACTAACATGATTTGCCCAAAATTTAGACCCAAATCCCACTTAAATTCAACCCAAAATCAAAAAGCCCAATTTTGACCTAAACCCAAACCTAACCCAAATAGGCCCAAACCTCAAAATCAAAACCCAACTAAAGCCAAAACCTCTTTGAAACACTCCCATAAACATTTCCCAACATTTATTTTACATCAATTTCAACCCTAGCCCAACATTAGCCCAAGTTAGCCCAATTTGACCTATATTGGCCCATTCACCAAAAAGCCCAAATCCAACCCAATTCAAACCCAAACCACCCCAAATTTGCTCCAAATCACTCATAACCAATCCATGAGCTAAAACCAACATTTGTTTGGCCCAATCCTTCACAAATTACCCATCCATAAATTTATTTCCAAAACCAAAAGCCCACTTTCTTAAACCTTCCTAAAGCCCATCTCCACCAAAATCCAAAGGGGGAAAATCAATCCAAGGCCCATATGACAAATTCTCTTCATCATGCATTCAATTAAAATCATCCCTAAGTCCTAATCCAATGATCAAATAATTCTAAATAAAGCTTCATCCAACTTTCCACCAAAATATCCTAAATCCTTAAAATCCATTTTTATGAAGTTGACTAAACTTTTCCCAAGCCAAATGGAGCCAAATGCAAGCCATGAACAAGCCACATGAAGCCATGGAAGGTTTGACATGTGATCAAGCCATTAATGGAAAAAGGAGGAGCCTCTTTTAAGCCCCCTTAAAAAGGTTTTAACCCTTTTAATGCTTCACCTTAATCCATGATTAATCAAAATATTCATGGATGGTGACCTCTCCACCCTTTTCTAGCCGATTCACCTGATCCTCCCTCAGCCCAAATCATCCATGGAAGGGTGCACCAAACCCAAAATGGTGGGTTGACCCATTTGGACCCAAAATGACTCTCTCCCCATACCATTTTAATCCAAACCCTTTACACATGTCCATGGCCAATAGATTGCACAAACCTCCAACCCTGACCCACCTGGACCTGAGGGTGACCCATGCCCGCCGGCCAGCCGCCTGGGTCGCCGGAAAACACCATGGCCGAGACCTCGGGAGGAGCCAAACTTTGGAATTCCACCTCGCCGAGTTGCCCCATGCCCAATGGCCACCATGGTCGTTCTTCACATGCCAAGAGCGACTCGATCCCAACCCTCGGCCACCCCCGGAGAGCCTCCAGCCCATGCCTATTTAAGCACCACCCCTCTCGGCCATGAGAGGTGCCGAACAAAACCTTAAGGAAACTCGCCAAAATCATTCCGCATCACTCTCCACACATAGAGCACTTGATCCCCACCGAATTCCAGCCCCAATTCCCTCCAGCTCGAGCTCAATTTCGAGCTCAAACTTTAGCCCAAAAACCAGGACACTTCTTCACAGTGAGCCAATCCCCAAATCGATTGGTCCTACACCTTCACCGGACCAAGAGGAGAAGTTTCCCACCGAAAGCCCCATCTCCAGTGCCACCCGGTTGCTCCAGACCTCCAAGCTTTGTGATCGGCCGTGGTCACTTTCATAGCTAGACAATTCACTGTGCCAAGGGACTTCATCCGGAGCTTACTTGGACCCAATCGAAGGTGACACAACTCTCGCATCGAAGCTTCACTTCTCCGAGCAAAGGTATGGACTCCCTCTTCTTCCCGAGCTTCCGGAGATTCTCATTTTAATTTGAATCAATTTAAATGCATGTTTACTATATGGATGTATTCGTCTCTTCAAGACGAATCCATAGAGCATAAGAACACGAAAATCCGTTAAGAATCGAGCGAGAAATTAGGGTTAGAAGGTCGACGGTCACGGGTGCACACCGGCCGTAGACGATGACCGGGAATCGTTGGATCGCGCGTGTATCGAGCGGACGGTTCGGATTGCGCCGGATCGGAGAATGTTACGTGAACCGCGGGTCCCGGACGGCCGACTCGGATGGCGGCGCCCAATCACGACGCGACACGTACCCCTTCGGAGCTGCCGATGTTTCGCTGGCGCCGCGTGGATAAGTAGATAAATAGGGTATTTAATGTATTTATTAAATATCAGAAACTTTGAAAATTCATAACTTTGTGTAGAAAAATCAGAAAAATAAAACAAAAATATCATCTTGCTTAGTGAACAGAGGAGAATAATGCGGAAAAGAAATCATTTAATTTCATCCAGTATTTTATTTTTAATGATTTATTTACCCTCTCGCATTGTTTTAATTCTCCATGCATATAGGAAATTCACCATGGCATGAGACCATAGTGGCTTTTCAAGCCTCCGAATTTGGGAACATTCCCCGAATTTTCCAAAGTCGAAGCCATCCCTATGAGAAGTTATTGATTTTTCAAATTTATGTTACTCGTTTTGAGTATTTTAAATCCAATAATTAGCATGTTGTGAAATAAATTCTAGGAAAATTTGGTAATGTTTCTTATGACCAGAGGACCCTAGGAAAAATAGGTTTTGAATTAATTCACTTGGAATAACCCTAATTGGCTTAAACACCCTAAATAGGTTCTTAATTAATTAGAGCTAATCATACATCAAATTGACTTGAAATCAATTCTCCACTGACCTTTAGGATCAGAGGAATCCACCATAAAAGTTTGAAGTCAATTGGGTTTGGTTAGCCCTATCAAATGGGTTGATTAAGCCATTTAGCCAATTTAAACTTTGAAAATTCATAACTTTCAAAATACTTTTCAAAAATTCACCAAATTGGTTTTGGAGCCTCTCTGATATTAGGGAATTTAAGAAAATTAAAATTTCAATTTTCTAAAAAAGTTGATTTTTTGCATTATTTTAATGTTTTAATAATTAAAAAATAATAAAAATCACAAAAATAATAAAATTCACCAAAATGTCACATTTTGAATTTTAATCACTTAGGAACAAATCCCATATTTTTCCTAGGTCTCTATGGTGAGTTATTAAATTTTAAAGCCCTAGGGTAATTTTAAAATAAAAAAAATGTATTTTCTAGCATTTCTATTAAAATAATTCTAATAAATCAAAGAAAAATCAGAAAATTATAAAAATTGATTCTCTGATTTCCTTGATATCAGAGAGATTTTTTAAAAATATAAAATTCATTTTTCAAACTTTATTCTATTTTTAAATTAATTAATACTCCAAAACTCAAAATAATTATAATAAAAATAATATAATTCAAAAAATCACCAAACTTGGTCCAAGTGGTCCCCTGGTCATTAGGAATGTCATATAATTTTCCTAAGGACAGAAACTTTCCCTTGGTCATATTATTAAATTTTCCCTGGAAATCTCTATTTTCCACCAAAAATAATTACATAAAAAAATTAAATACAGAAAAAATCACATTTTCTCCTCTAATGTCTTTATTGACATATGAGTGAAGTCACATAAAAATTTCAAATTCATTGGAGCTCAATTTAGTGAGTTATGAAATTATTAAGCTTGAAGGGCAAAATGGTAATTAAAATTTTAACCCTTAATTAAAACTTTAGGCTTAATAAAATGAAAAGGTAAAATATTTGATCTTAATCTGATTTGGATGATTGAAATTTAAATAATTAAAGGGTAGAAACCTACTAAACAATTTAAAAATAATTAAAATAAACCTTAATAAAACAATTAATTAAATTTGGAAGAATAATAAATTTGGAATTATTAAAATAGGGATGTTATTAGGAAGAAATTTGTTCTTTAATTTAAGAATCCCTAAATTAATCATCCCAATAATATTTAATTCCTAATTAAAATGATAATCCAAGTTTAAGATTTAAAATGCTAAAAGATTTAATCATTAAATTAAATTAAAGTTAAATTATTTAAAGCAAATCCCTTTAAAATAAAATGTTAAATTAAATTAAATTAAATTAAATTAAATTAAATTAAATTAAATTAAAACAAATTAAATCAAATTAAATTAAATTAAATTAAATTAAATTAAATTAAATTAAATTAAATTAAATTAAAATTAAATTAAATTAAATTAAACTAAATTAAATTAAAACTAAATCAAATTAAATTAAATCAAATCGAATTAAATTAAGCTAAAGCATATTATATTAAATTAACTTAAATTAAATTAAATTAAATTAAACCACATTAAATTAAATTAAATTAAGTTAAATTAAATTAAATTAAATTAAATATAACATCACCTAAGACATGAAGAATTCAAAAATAAATCTAAAACAACTTGAACACTATTCCAAACTTAAATCCATTAACTAAAATTAAATCATAAACCACTTGAACATCCATTTGCCCTCGAAAGCTCGTGATGTCATAACTCTTAAAAAGGAGTGTTAAAAGAAGCGTCACTTCAACTATAGGATATTCAAATGTCCTAGTTCACTGAGCAAGATAACAAAACTTAAACTCCCGGACGATTAATTCATTTGTATAATTAAATTCACTTGGACTTAGGATAATCCTAGAAATGTTGAAAAGATGTTTAAGATTCGTCTTAAGAACTTCCTCAATATGATAGGATATTTATAAGAACAATTGAACTTAGTTGTTCTTTGATGAAGAAAATCGTCCTCAAACTAAAATACAAGAACCTAGACGTCATAGGAAATGACTAGCTATAGGATTAGGAACTTGGTAGAAAACCATAACCCTTCCCTTAGCTTTACCTAGGAACTTACTTTAAATGCTTAAATATTCTAACCGTGTTTTAAGTGCAGCTTGGATGACGGAAAGACCTTACGAGTACGCTTTTATTTTATCGCAATTTACCTTATTGCAATTTATTTAATCGCATCGCACTTACTTTTCTTGCATGATAAACAACTCGTTGCATGAAAACCTACACCTCTAGGATAGTCCCTAAAACCGAAACCAAAACTAAATTAAAAGTCATTACAAGATAAAACTCACCGCCACAACATTTCAAAATATAAGACAACTCAAAATTTAATCACAAACGAACAACAAAACTACAACTACAATTAAATTAAAACGTCTTGTTGGATGATCGGGAATACCTCGGATGATGTAACCTACGTGTTGCTAACGGGATTTCCCACTGGTCTAAATGAAAGTGTGGAACTCATTCAATTGAGTTTAGCAAATTCATCCGGACTAAGTGAATCCGATAAAAATAACGATGCCGGAAGGATGGAACCGCGGGATCTTAACCGGTGTTGTTATAATCAACTTTAAGATTTGTTTAATTAAAATATTAAAAACACCTGGATTTTAAGATCTTCTCTAAACCAGAACACTTCTCTCATCCCCTGATTTATGATTTCTATAACCAAACCTCTGCAACAACAAGGAGCTCGGAGCATGATGGGCAGCACGGCCATCGTCATCAGCAAAACCTGAGTCTACTTCAGCAAATCTTTCTTAGAATTAAATAACCAAACCATAGGACTTCGAGGTAGTTTGCCTAGTGCAACATAAATCCTCAACCTTTTTTTAGGCATTTGCATTGCAAATTAAGCCCTAATCGGTCTTAGGACTCCGAGGTAGTCGTTTGGTACGACATAAACCCTCATATCTTCAAGTGCTATTTGTATGATTTTATCATACAAATATAAGTCCAAATTAACTAAAATTGGCAAGATTGAAATATAAGATAACATTAGGACTTTCCTAAATTCAAGCCAAACAATAGGATAGTGTGGGAAGTTTCCAAGATTCTTCTTGGATCCTCAGCTTCTCTTACTTCTCTTCCTTTCGGACTCCTGAAAATAAATGTTCCAAATTTGAGCTAATCCTTTTGAAATTTCAAAATTCAATCCTTTCGAAAACCTTAAATTTTGAAATTCTCGAGAGCAAAACTACCGATTATTATCGAGAGTTTTCTTAGGTGATTCCCGTCACTTAAGATGTAATTAACTATAGGGGCTTGCCCTTATAGGGAATTTTAAGAACCCGGTAATATAAACCCCGCTTAATTCATTTATATTGCTAGTGGAATTTGTCGGCTTATAAAATTGGTTCGCAGACCAAACGGATGTCACAAATCTTCTAGTTTATTTAATCGAGCCCCATCATCAAGCAATGTGTCTATTCTTCGGGATAGATACATGGTTTGTGATACGGTGCTCGTTTATATAAACTATTCGGGATGTGAGATCGCTTGATTTCATATCTTAAAATTTTCAAATTTAAAATTATTTTCAAAATCAAATATTACTTTTCAAATTATTTATTTAAATTAAAATTAAAATATGCCGACAAATCATATGATAATGATCGATTTATAAAGAAAAGATGAAATTATGGCATGATCGGAAGATTAATCGGAGAAATTTTGAACCAGGACGTGAAGTTTTACTATATAATACTAGATTGAAATTATTTCTGGAAAATCGAAGTCTCGATGGTTTGGACCTTTCACCATAACTCAAATATTTTCATACTGAACTATAGAAATTGAAGATCCAAAACCGGACATAAATTTAAAGTTAATGGACATAGATTAAAATCATATTTTGAAGGTATAAGACCTAACTATAAAGAGGTTTCAATGCTTAGTCGACTTCGATTAATAATCGAAATTAAGTCGGCCGACGACGTTAAACCAAGCGCTTTATGGGAGGCAACCCATATTAGTTATTTATTTTTATTGTATCTTAATAGTTAGTCTATATTATTGAAACTTTACTACTCAATTATTATTAAGAATCATCACATATTCGAACCCATTATGATGAGAAAAGAAATTATTTGATTTAGAGCGAAATTGGACATTATTTTGGAATCTCGCCGACGGCGAGGTCGATACTCGCCGACAGCGAGGTTCGCGCCTAAATTAAATTCATTTTATTTATCGAGCTCGCTGACAGCGAGAAACGTCCCGCCGACAGCGAGAACATGGGAGGCAGCTTTTATAACTGAGTCGCCGACGGCGAGAAACTTCTCGCCGACAGCGAGGAAGTTATAAAGATGAGTTATTTATAATTTGAATGTCGATTTGGACGGTTTCAACACAAATTCCTTTGTGAAAACCCATTCTTAAATCATTCTAGATCTGCCTTCTTCACTAGAATTCATTCCATTCACCATAATGGCCTCCAAATTCTTAGATTCCTCTAATTCTGGAGTGTTTAACCGGAGGAAATTTGTGAGTGCGGAAGCGCAGCGGATCTTCAACAAGGTTTTGGTAAAGAAAAGAGTTATCAAGGAACGGGGATTTGTCAATCGAGGATTAGAGAATTCCACTACGAAGATAGAAGAAACGATCGCGCAGCAGCACTGGGAGGTATTTTGTTACACTACGTCTGCTCGTTGTTATTCCAGCTAGTGAAAGAGTTCTACTCTAACTTACATGCGATCAACAATGGGAATGTCTACGTCCGAGGAAGATGGGTGACGTTTACTCCATCAAGAGTAAATGAATTATTCTCTATAGAAAACACCCCGGTATGTCACTATTCAAACTTTGTGCCTTCTCGATATAATATGAATGAGATATTTCGATATCTGACTGATGAACCGGAAGATTGGGAAATGCGTGAAGACGGGTATGTTAGTTTCTCCGCATCACTTTTGAATCCTCGTCTCAAAGCACCGGCACTTTTTCATCTCATCTAAATTGTTACCTACTATGAGGGTAAACAAGGTTTCGAAGGAATGCGCTATATTGAATTATTGTATTCAAAATGGATCGCCTATCGATGTTGGATCAATAATTGTTAAGTCCGCATTGGGTTTAATTGTGCATGGGTCGGCTCACGCGACTAGGACACCCATCTACTATTTTTGCATTATGCGACCAGCACTGGGTTTCTTATGAAGCTCGGGAAAAGGTTCCGTTACCTTGGAAGCCGCTCGATCCTACGTATATGTTCCCTACTTTGGACAATAATGATGAAATTACATTTATCTCTGATAAAGCTTCACAGAATAAACCTATAGCAAGGCCTATTTCAGATAAAACAGAGTTACTTATGAAGAAAATTAAAGGAATGGAGAAAGAACCGCAGAAAGTGAGAGATTCAATCGACAATATATCTGATTTATTTGATCACATTGATCGGAGGATGAAGGAACACTTTGATCATTCCGGACACCCGGAAGCTAGCTTTCTTCATTTACCGAGACGAAGGGTTGGATCACCGAAGAATCTGCTTCGGAATTTCCCTTCGAGCCTTTCTATAACTTATTTGTGCATCATCGTCATATCGGAAATATCGTAGAAGATGAAGATTCGACATCGAAGAGTAGTAGTAAAGATTTCCATAGTATGTTTGTGTTTATGTTATTTGATTTGATTTAGATTTTATTATGTGTGGAGTGATGATTTGAATATCTCAAACTTAATCGAGATATGCGTCATAGTTTTGTATCAGCATTTAGTGTGTCGTGGATTGGTTTGCGATGCTCGATTAGTAGTAAGGATTGGAGAATTGAAGTTTGATTATAGAGTTTAAAATTATGTTAGTTTGTACATCTCATAGATTTCAATATTAAAGTTAATTTGTTGTGTTGTGTGAATTTGTTTGTGTATAAGTAGCTAATCTTCATACTAAATTAATAAATGATGTGATCGGAAATATAATATAAGGCAAATCAAGGACGAAAATGAGTGACGAATTTCGGAAATTTAAATTTTTGGAATCTCGCCGACGGCGAGAAAAATCCCGCCGACAACGAATATCAATCTCGCTGACAGCGAAGAATTTCTCGCCGACAGCGGATTTTTTCCTAGAGTTTTTGGTTCCGAAAAATATTAGCTCGCCGACGGCGAGAAAAATCTCGCTGACAGTGAAGTCGCGAAAAACATATATTTTGACCGGTCAAAAACACTATTCATCATCCTCAACCTCTCATTTTCGCAAAAACTACCCTAGGGCTCACGAAATTTCGGATTTAGACGGGATTTCATCACTCAAAAACACCGGATTTCATCTTCTCTTGGTAAGTGCTTCACTCCTATGCAAAAATTTTTGATTTTCACCATGTATTTTCACCACATTGCAAATTTTGGGAAAAATCAAAATGTGGAAGAAATATTCGGTGGAAATCCATGGAATTTGATTTAAATTGTTTATAAATGTTGTAGGAAGCCTTCTTAGTATTATTTTTAAGTTTAGTGAAAATTTTCACGATTTTCACAGATCGATCGTATGGCTCCACGACAAAAACGTCGAGTAGAATTCGACGAAGACCGATTCATCAATGCACGAGCACAGGCTAAATATTTTGAAAACATACAAGGAAGAAAGTGCATTGCGGATCGGGTTTTCAAAAATCCAGGAGGAGAAGTAGAGTGGATTATTAAGGAACGAGGTTGGGAGAATTTCTGTTACGTTCAATATAGAGCATACTGTAGAAGTGGTTAAAGAATTTTATGCCAATTTGATCGCCGCTGAAGATGCACCAAGAAAGGTACGAGGATTCTTTGTAGATTTCAATGCCGCAAGAATTAACTCGTTCTATGAAGTTCATGACTCGCACTTTAGCGAGTATGAAACTTTTGGAACGATGGAAGGACCACTGGAGGAAGTCATTAGCTTTCTCACTGATGGAACCGGAGTTTGGAAAATTAAGCAACAGGAAAGAGTGAATTTTCCTCTTTCTAAATTAAATGCAGTCTCAAAAGCTCGGCATTACTTTATTTGTTCTACTCGTTACCCACATATCACCACAAGTGAGGTAACACGAGATAGAGCAATTCGAATTTCGTATTCGAAAAATAGAAGCATCAACATTGGGAGAATTATTTATCAAAACATCCCGGCCACTCCTCGAAATGAGAGTGGAGCTGGATCGGGACACCTCGGATTAATTTTTGCACTCTGCCAACTCTCTGGAGTTGAGGCTAGAGATGATGAAGAATGGGTGGAACCAATGAAACCACTCACAGCTGCCAATATTAAGAAGTATGAATCTCATGAAGGGTGGAGAGCAGGAGTAAGAAGTTATTTTACTCAGTCAAGTAGAGATATACCCTCTACTAGCTATGGACCTCCTGAGCCTACCACCCCTACCCTACAAGATCTAATGAATGAATTGACACTGCATAGGAGGAGTTTTGAGCAGCTTGGAGAGACAATGGGGAGAAGATTTGATCATTTTGATCAAAGGATTGATAATCTGGAGAGGAGACATGATTATGATAGCGAATATCTCCAGCGACATTCGGAATACGAGATTGCATACTATGAAGCTGAACGTCGCTACAGGAGTGGTGATTTAGATGTTGTCTTTCCTGAGTGCCCCCGATATTCACAGTACCAGCCTGCTCAGTCTTCTCAGCCTACAGATCAGGGAGGAGATGATATAGCCTGGGACTTTGATGAATAAGATTAGGACTTTATTTGTTTTTTTTGTTTGATGTTAAGTTATTGTGGAAACTTTTATATGTTTGTAATATTCAGGACTTTATGTTGTGAGACATTGGATGTTAGTTAGATTAATTTGCTTGAATTGTGATAATAGTTTAGTTATTGTTTTTTGTGTTAGTTAATTGCATTTGTTTTTATGTTAAATAGGATGTTAGTTTTTCTTTAGTATGTTTTTATTTTATTCTGTATTATTTTAAGTTGTAAAATTGTTAATCTGTTAGTTAAATTATTTTTAATATGTTAGTAATTCATATGTGTAGTGTAGAGTTAATTTTAATTGTTGTATTTAATACTTATCTCATATTTTATCCCTGCATTTTCTTTAAATTGTTATATATATATATATGGAGAATACTAACAAGTACGAGGTTCAATGAAAAATGAAAAAGCTCGCAAAAATTTCAAAGAAAAAAAGAAATACCTAAACTTCAAAGGTATGATTTATTTACTTTCCCTCTTTCATTATTTAGAGTAGATATTAAAATTTAAGTTTGGGGGGGGGGAGTAAAATACAAATTTAGTTATTAACTTGTTCTCAATTTCTATTTTCAAATATTATAAAATGATTTTTATAACAAATTTTTCAATTTAATTAATATGAATTATTTTATTTAATTATTATAAAAGGTTAAATGAAATATTTCTAGTGCTTTAATTAATTAAATAGAATAAAATATTTGGTTAAAGGGAATATGAATATAGTAAACTATTTTTAGTAAGGAAAACTATATTCTAAAATTAAAATTCTTAAGTATTCAAGTGAAAAAGAAAAGATTGAAAATCAATGAAGTAAAAAACTATGAAGTATATATAAGTTAAAAAATATTTCTAAGTTTCAAATTTAGGAAGATGAAAATGAAGTTCAAAATTATTAACAGGCTCTCCAGATACAGTAATCCTCATTAACAAAAAAAAAAAAGAAAAAAGAAAAAGAAAAAGAAAAAGAAAAAGAAAAAGAAAAATGAGGAGAAGCTTGAGGAGATGCCTTATCAAAAATTGGCTTCATTTGAATTAACCTAAAGGGAAAAACTTAGATATTTCCAAACTTATGTTTATGGATTAGAATTTTACCTAATAGTGTTTTCTTGAATTTCTTATCATATGAATATCTTAAGTAGTTATTCTTTTAAATATAGTCATTCCTGAAATGAATAGTAAGCTAGAAATCTTAGACTCGATAACTAAATAATTTATTTCTATAAGATTAATTAAATTACATGAATTATTTTTATTTAACTTTATTATGATATTAATTAATCTAATTCATAGTTATTTAAAGTGAAAAATCTTATTATAGAACTCATTATTTTTATGTAGTACTAAAATTACTTGAGGACAAGTAATAAGTAAGTTTGGGGGATTTTGATCACTGAAAAATTTATTAAGAAATTCATACCTATTTTTGATGAAATTGCACTTTAAAGAAAGGTATTTTCTTTATTTTGTTGCAGGAATGGAGAATTTAGGTGATAAAAGCAAAAATCATAAAAAGGAGCGGATTTGGAGCAAAAAGGAAGAAAATAATGCAATTTAGTCTTGAGTCGCCGACGGCGAGATAGAGCTCGCCGACGGCGAGGGTACGAGGAAGAAATTCGAAGGATTTATAATCTGTCTCGCCGACAGACGAGCCCGCCGACGACCGAGATAGCGCGGTTCGAAGACCTTCTAGAAGCCTCGCCGACAGCGAGGTAGTTCGTCGCCGACGGCGAGCTAGTTCAAATGGCGCAGATACATTGAACCTGGACACCTTTTGAAGAGATGCTTACACACCTCTTGGTCCTTTGATCAGCTCTATATATAGAGGCCGAAAATCAGTCTTTTAAGTGTCTGTGTGTCTTTGGTGTGTGTCTCTAAGTGTTATTTTGTGTTCTAATTGTGTCTTTAGTGAGTAATTAGTGAGTCGTGCTATATTGGAAGGAAGAGTCAAAGGAACTACGAGGAGTCTGCTTGGGGATAAATCAAGATAAGTATTTGTATTTATTGTTTTTAACTTTAAATGAAATCCATGCTTAGTTTAGTTCCCATGCATTCTGAGTAGTTTATTAGTCTTTCTCCCTGTTTATGAATTTAAGTGACTTGATGAACTAAAAATAGAAGTACTTTTAAATATTAATAAATTGTGATAATTTTTACTTAAAACTTAATTTACTTTCAACCGGCCATTTGATTTGTTAAAATATGTTGATTATCAACTATAGTAAAAATTACATCCGATATTCGGGAATTCAAAAGCCTTGGAAGGAAGGTGCAAATAAATAGGGAAATAATATCATCGGGCGTAGAATTGAGCATTTTAGTGTGACGGACTAAAATATTCAATTCGGTCCTATTGTTTGAGAGCCGAAGTGTAGATGTTAGCCCTCAGGCGAGGGAACGTGGGAGCTCGAAGTGGCGATCGGTATCCTCCCAGCCTAGCCGCAGATTCAGTAATCAAACATAGGATTAGTCAATATTCTTTACACCTGGACCAAAGGGTAAAGAATAGGAATGCTCCTATTTGTCACAATACCTTAAAATTATCTATTTAAATTCATCAATCACTTAAATTTCTAAACAAGGGAAAGATACTTTTTCCGAATAGTTAAGACTTATTTAGCAATTAGTTTAATTTCCCGCACTTTCAATACGTATTAATTTTCTACTTAGTTAAGTTACCTAATTAAAATACTTAGTTTACTTTATTGCGCTTAAATCTAGAATTCCAAATTTTCGTATACTATTTTAAAATTATTATTATTATTATTTTAAAATTAGTTGTTATTTAATTTTCTCCTTCCCTGTGGGATCGATAACCAGGACTCCACTAGAGCCCTGTATTACTTGATACGATACGTATACTTGCGTAGCATCCACAACATAAACAATTACAATTCTATACATATAATATAGCGAGGTCAAATTTTTGGCGTCGTTGCAATTAAATTAAAAATATCATAATATAAAATTGTGGGTCGGCACACTAGTAAGGTGCTCCCACATATAGAATACAAGCAAAAACTGGCAATATTTCATTCCTACTTTAAACTTTTTTATAGTTTGACGCTGTATTCTAACTATTTCGTTAGATTGACATATTGTGGAAATGGACATTACCCCTCCGCCATCAATGTACATGAGTGCGCCCACCAAAGGTAGTCCGTCCAGTCCTGGATTGAAGATAGATCCTTTGCAACCCAAGAAATTCACAAGCTAAACTAGCTTGATGTTAATACATGCTAGCTGTAACTGAATGCAATTACTATTTTTTGCATGAGAGATTCCAGTAGTTTAAGGAGAGTAGAACCCAAGCATCGACAGGTATTACGATCTGGGTACATAATTCTTCCGAGTAAGAACTATGGAGGGAGGCTGCTGAAGGGAAGAAGGGTCGTGTCTACCGGATCGGGTTACAGAGATTTGCCTACGACGCTCACCCCTCCACCAGTGCATCTAGAACTTCCATATCTACAGCTCAAGATGAGAAAATCTCTAAGCATGTTGTCACTGTCGGCATATTTTTAGGTTGTGTTGTATTTAAAAAAAAATGGGTCGCCTACAGAAATTGTCGGTGAATTTTAAATTTTAAATTTAATTTAAATATATATATATATTTATATAGTTTTAGAAAGAAGCATTTGATTTTGAAAATAACTTTAGGTATGAAAATTTTAAGATATGAAATCAAACCGATCTCACATCCCAAATAGTTTATATAAACGAGCACCGCATCACAAACCGTGTATCTATCCCGAGGAATAGACACACTGCTTGATGATGGGGCTCGATTAAATAAACTAGAAGATTTGTAACATCCGTTTGGTCTGCGAACCAATTTTATAAGCCGACAAGTTCACTTGTTTAATATAAAGAAATTAAACAGAGTTTATATTACCTGGGTTCTTAAAGTTCCCTATAAGGGCAAGCCCCTATAGTTAATTACATCTTAAATGACGGGAATCACTTAAGAAAACACTCGATAATGATCAATGGTTTTTCTCTCAAGAATTTCAAATTTTGAGGTTTCAAAGGATTGAATTTTAGAATTTCAAAAGGGATTAGCTCAAATTTGGAACAGTTTATTTCAAGAGTCCAAAGGAAGAGAAGTAGGGGATGTCACAGACCCGAAGTGAACTTCGATGACTTCCCATACTATCCTAATGTCTGGCTTCAATTGAGAGTTTATTTAATGTTGCAATCCTGCTAATTTTAATTAAATAGGACTTATATTTGTATGATAAAATCATACAAATAGCCTCGAAGATGTGAGGGTTTATATCGTACCAAACGACTACCTCGGAGTCCTAAGACCAGTTAGGGCTTAATTTACATAACATGATTATGCAAATGCCTAATGAAAAGTTGAGAATTTATGTTGCACTAGGCAAACTACCTCAAAATCCTATGGCTTGGTTATTTAATGCTAAAGAAGAGTTTAGCTGAAGTAGACACAAGTTTTGTTGACGACGATGTCCGTGCTGCCCACTATGCTTCAAGCTCCGTGTTGTTGCAGTGGTTTAGTTTTAAAAAGTGAAAATCAGGAGATGAGAGAAGTGTTTTGGTTTAGAAGAGTCTGAAGGTTCAGGTGATTTAATATTTTGTTAGGGGAATCTTAAAGTTGATTATAACAACACCGGTTAAGATCCCACGGTTCCATCATTCCGGCACCGTTATTTTCATCGGATTCACTTAGTTCAAATGAATTTGCTAAACTCAACTGAATGAGTTCAACACTTTCATTTAGACCGTGGGAAATCCCGTTAGTAACACGTAGGTTACATCATCCAAGGTATTCTCGATCATCCAACGAGACGTTTTAATTTAGTTGTAGTTGTAGTTTTGTTGTTTTGTTTGTGATTAAATTTTAAGTTATTTTATATTTTGAATGTTGTGGCGGTGAATTTTATCTTGTTGTGACTTGTAATTTAGTTTTGGGTTTCAGTTTTGTGGCTATTCTAAAGGTTTCAGTTTTCATGCAGGGTGTCAATCTTGTTTAACATGCAAGAAAAGTAAAGTGCAGTACAGGTAAGTAAATTGCAATAAAATAAAAGCGTACCTGGAGGGTCTTCCCGTCATTCCAAGCTACATTTAAAACACATGTTAGAGCATTTATATATTTGCAAGAAAACACCTAGCTAAGGGAAGGTTTTGGTTGTCTACCAAAGTCCTAATTCTATAGCTAGTCGATTCCTATGACGTCTAGGTTCTTGTGTTTTGTTAAGGATGATTTTCTTCATCAAAGAACAATTAAATTCAATTGTTCTTCTAAAACATCTTATCATATTGAGAAAGTGCTTAGGATGAGTCCTAAACATCGTTTCAATACTTCTGAGATTATTTTGAGTCCAAATGAATTTTATTGTACTAGTGAATTGATCATCTGAAAATTTAGTTTAGTTTGTTTCTTGCTCAGTGAACTTAGACATTTGATTATCCGATGAGTAAAGTGACATTCCACTTAATGCTCCATTTAAGAGTTATAATAATGAAAGCCTTTAGGGGGCAAATCACTTTGTTAAAAAATTTAACCGCTTTGATTAAAGTTAAATTGATGATTTGGGATGATTTAATTTAGTATCAAAATTCAAGTTGATTTTATATTAAGTGTTTTAAATTGTTTGATTTGAAATAGGTGTTTATATTATTCAATTTAATTAAAATTTTAATGATTTAAATTTAATTTGACTTAATTGTAACACTTTAGGTCAATTTTAATTGGTTTGGTTTTTTATGTTTTTAATTATGAATTGTCTTAAGGTTGATTTTCTTTAATGTTTCAAATTTGTTTTAGATTTGTTTTTTAAGTGATTTCAAATTAATTTTAATGTCTTAAATTTATTTCAATTTGATTATCAAATCACTTAATGTCATAAGCTTTTAATTTAATTAAGGTTTATTTTCCTTTTAATTATTTAATTATTAATTTCAAGTATCTTTTTTTTAGTTTGATTAAGAGTTGAATATTATTAAAGTGATTCATTTAGGGGTTTTAAATTAAAGAATTGATATCTTCATAAATCATATCCCTAATCTTAATAATCCAAACTTTAACTTATTCTTCCAAAATTCAAATTGTTTAATTAATTAAAATTTACTTTAAATATTTTCAAGATGATTAATGGGTTTCTACCCCTTAATTCCCTAGGTTTCAATCATTTAATGAAAATTTTAAAATCAGATATTTTACCCTCCCCTTGATTAAACCTAAATATTAATTAGGGTAAAATTATTTAATTACCTTTATGTCCTTTTAAGCATGTTCATTTCATAACTCATCAAATTTAGCTCAAATGAACTTAAAATTTTTATGTCACTTCAGTCACATGTCAATTAAGATTTTAGAGGAGAAAATGTGATTTTTCTGAATTTAATTTAATTTATATATTTATTTTTATGAAAATATGGGGTTTTCAATAAAAATTCAACAACGTGACCAAGGTGAGGTTTCTATTCTTAGGAAAATTATGGGATGTTCCTATTGACTAGAGGACTATTTAGACTAATTTTGGTGATTTTTTGAGTTATATTTTATTTATTATAATTATTTTGGGTTTTGGAGTGTTAATTAATTATAAAATAAAATTAAAGTTGAAAAATAGATTTTATATTTTTAATAAATCTCTCTAATCTCAAGGAGTCTAGGGAAGTAAATTTTATATTTTTATGATTTTTTTTATTTATTAGAATTAATTTAGTGAAAATGTAGGGAAATTCATTTTTTAATATTAAAAATTGCCTTAAGCCTTTAAAATCCAATATCTTAACCTAGAGACTTGAAAAAAATATTTGGTTTGTTCCTAAGTGATTAGGAGGTAAAATGTGACATTTTTATGATTTTTATTATTTTTTAATTATTAAAATATTAAAAATATGGTGAAAAATAAAAATTTTTGAAAAATTCAAATTTTAATTTTCTTAGATTCCTCTGATATCAGAGAGGTCCCAAAACCAATTTGGTGAATTTTTAAAATATAATTTATGTTTTATGAATTTTTAAAGTTAGAAAATAGTCATGTGATTTAATTAATCCATTTAATGAGTTAAACCATTTCCAATTGATTCCAAATTTTTATGTGAGACTCCTCTGACCCTAAAGATTAGTGAAGAATTGTTTTCAAGTGGTTTTGATGTGTGGTTAATCCTAATTAATTCAAATTCAATTTTGGGTGTTTTGGCCAATTAGAAGTATTTTAAGGGAATTAAGCCGACCATAATTTTTCTAAGGTCCACTAGTCATAAGATACCTCTCTAAATTTTTCTAGAATTTTCTAAGCAACATGCTAATTATTGGAATTAAAATGCTAAAACAGACACTTAAACTTGAAAAATCAATAACTTGCCATAGAGATGGCCTCTGACCTTGGAAAATTCAAGGAATGTTCCTAAGAACAGAGGCTACAAAGGCTTATGGTCTCATGCCATGGTGAATTGTGTGTGTGAGTGGAGAATTAAAACACTAAAATCATTAAATAATTAATTAAAAATAAAATACCCATCAAATTAACTTAATTCTTTTTCCACATTATTCTCCTCTATTCACTCAGCAAGAGGGTATTTTTATTTTATTTTTGTGATTTTTCTACACAAAGATATGGATTTTTAAAGTTCTGGGTATTTAAATAAATCAGAAAATACCCTATTTATCTACTTAACCCAGTCAGCGCCGTGTCAACCTCGGCAGCTCCGAAAGGCCACGCGGCGCTCTCCTATTCGACGCCGCCACCTGAGTTAGTAGTCACACGTCCCGTGGTCTCGTTCCGTCTGTTCGTCCGACGCAATCTGGATCATCCATCCGATACACGCGCGATCCAACGGCTGATGGTCATCGTCTCCGACTGGTGTGTGTCGAGAGCCGCCCACACTAAAACCCTAATATCGCCCTCATTTCTTAACCAATTTACATGAAATTTGATCCTAAGTGTTCGTCTAAACGAAAGCTATAAATCCATGCGGCTAACATGCATTGAAATTGATTCAAATGAAATGGAGAATCGCTGGAAGCTCTCGGGAAGGAGGAGTTCCATACCTTGGTTCAGGAGGTGAAGCCTCGACTGAATGTGCTCGGCACGTTCGTTGGAGCTGGAGGAGCCTAGGGATGAAGCCTCTGGCCCTGGTGAATTGTCTAGACCAGACTTCCACCAAGCCCGATTTCAAAGCTTGGCAGATAGGAGAAATGTCTGGCCTGGAGAGGGGACTTTTGCTCGGGAACTTCTCTGGTGAAGGTGTAGGCCAATCAATTTGAGGATTGGCTCACTGTGGTGAAGTGTCATGTTTTTTGGGTGGATTTTGAGCTGAGAAATTGAGCTCGGTCAGAGGGAACTAGGGCTGGATTTCATGTGCGGCTTATTTTTGGGTTGTGTATTTTATTTGGAAAAGGGGGTCGCCTACAGAAATTGTCGGCGAATTTTAATTTAATTTAAATAAATAATTTGAAAAGTAGTATTTGATTTTGAAAATAATTTTAAATTTGAAAATTTTAAGATATGAAATCAAACCGATCGCACATCCTGAATAGTTTATATAAACGAGCGCCGCACTACAAACCGTGTATCTATCCCGAAGAATAGACACACTGCTTGATAATGAGGCTCGATTAAATAAACTAGAAAAAGTTTGTGACATCCGTTTGGTCTGCGAACCAATTTTATAAGCCGACAAATTCCCCGCTTAATATGAAAACATTAAACAGTGGTTTATATTACTCCGGGTTCTTAAAATTCCCTATAAGGGCAAGCCCCTATAGTTAATTACATCTTAAGTGACGGGAATCACCTAAGAAAACTCTCGATAATAATCGTAGTTCTCGCTCTCAAGAATTTCAAAGTTTAAGTTTTCAAGGGATTGAATTTTGGAATTTCAATAGTGGAATTGGATCAAATTTGGAACATTTTATTTTGGGAATTCAAAGGAGGAAAGGTAGGAGAAATTACAGATTCGAAGCGAACTTCGGTAATTTCTCGACTATCCTATTGTTTGGCTTGAATTTAGGAAAGTCCTAATGTTTATTTAACATCTTGATCTTGCCAATTTTAATTAATTAGGACTTATATTTGTATGATAAAATCATACAAATAGCCTCGAAGATGTGACGGTTTATGTCGTATCGGACGACTACCTCGGAGTCCTAAGACCGGTTAGGGCTTAATTTGCAATGCAAATGCCTAACGAAGAGTTGAGGATTTATGTTGCACTAGTGCAAACTACCTCGAAGTCCTATGGCTTGGTTATTTAGTTCTAAGGAAAGTTTTGTTAAGTAGACTCGGATTTTGCTGATGACGATGGCCGTGCCGCCCACCATGCTCCGAGCTCCTCGTTGTTGTAGTGGTTTAGTTTTAGAAGTCATAAATCGTGAGGTGAGAAAAGTGTTCGGTTTAGAGAAAATCTTAAAATCCAGGTGTTTTTAATATTTTAATTAAACAAATCTTAAAGTTGATTATAACAACACCGGTTAAGATCCCACGGTTCCATCCTTCCGGCATCATTATTTTTATCGGATTCACTTAGTCCAGATGAATTTGCTAAACTCAACTCGAATGAGTTCCACACTTTCATTTAGACCGTGGGAAATCCCGTTAGCAACACGTAGGTTACATCATCCGAGGTATTCCCGATCATCCAACAAGACGTTTTAATTTAGTTGTAGTTGTAGTTTTGTTGTTCTGTTTGTGATTAAATTTTGAGTTGTTTTATATTTTGAAATGTTGTGGCGGTGAATTTTATCTTGCAATGACTTTTAATTTAGTTTTGGTTTCAGTTTAGGGGCTATCCTAAAGGTGTAGGTTTTCATGCAACGATTGTTTATCATGCAAGAAAAGTAAGTGCGATGCGATTAAATAAATTGCAATAAAGTAAATTGCAATAAAATAAAAGCGTACCTGGAGGGTCTTCCCGTCATCCCAAGCTGCACTTAAAACACAGTTAGAATATTTAAGCATTTAAGACAAGTTCCTAGGTAAGGCTAAGGGAAGGGTTATGGTTTTCTACCAAGTTCCTAATCCTATAGCTAGTCATCTCCTATGACGTCTAGGTTCTTGTATTTTGGTTTGAGGACGATTTTCTTCATGAAAGAACAACTAAATTTAATTGTTCTTATAAGAATCCTATCATATCGAGGAAGTGCTTAAGACGAGTCTTAAACATCTTTTCAACATTTTTAGGATTATTTTAAGTCCAAGAGAATTTAATTATACAAATGAATTAATCGTCCAGGAGTTTAAGTTTTGTTATCTTGCTCAGTGAACTAGGACATTTGAATATCCTATAAGTGAAGTAACACTTCACTTAATGCTCCGTTTAGGAGTTATGACAACAAAAGCTTTCGAGGGCAAATGGATATTCAAATGATTTATGATTTAACTTAATTTCAATTAATGGGCTTAAGTTTGGAATAGTGTTCAAGTCGTTTTAGATTTATTTTTGAATTCTTTATGTCTTAGGTGATGTTATACTTAATTTAATTTAATTTGATTTAATTTAATTTAACTTAATTTAATTTAATGTGGTTTAATTTAATTTAATTTAATTCAAGTTAATTTAATATAATATGATTCAATTTAATTTAATTTAATTTAATTTAATTTAATTTAATTTAATTTAATTTAATTTAATTTAATTTAATTTAATTTAATTTAATTTAATTTAATTTAATTTAAATTAAATTTTAATTTGATTTAATTTAATTTAATTTAATGTGTTTTAATTTAATTTAATTTAATTTAATTTAATTTAATTTAATTTAATTTAATTTAATTTAATTTAATTTAATTTAATTTTTTAATTTTAATTTAATATTTTATTTTAAAAGGGTTTGATTTAAATAATTTAACTTTAATTTAATTTAATGATTAAGTCTTTTAGCATTTTAAATCTTAAGTTTGAGTCATCATTTTAATTAGGAATTAAATATTATTGAGATGATTAATTTAGGGATTCTTAAATTAAGGAATAAATCTCTTCCTAATAACATCCCTATTTTAATAATTCCAAATTTATTATTCTTCCAAATTTAATTAATTATTTTATTAAGGTTTATTTTAATTATTTTTGAATTGTTTAATAGGTTCCTACCCTTTAATTATTTAAATTTAAGTCATCCAAATCAGATTAAGATCAAATATTTTACTCTTTCATTTTATTAAACCTAAAGTTTTAATTAAGGGTTAAAATTTTAATTACCATTTTGCCCTTCAAGCTTAATAATTTCATAACTCACTAAATTGAGCTCAAATGAATTTGAAATTTTTATGTGACTTCACTCATATGTCAATGAAGACATTAGAGGAGAAAATGTGATTTTTCTGTATTTAATTTATTTATGTAATTATTTTTGGTGGAAAATAGGGATTTCCAAGGAAAATTTAATAATATGACCAAGAGAAAGTTTCTGTCTTTAAGAAAATTATGAGACATTCCTAATGACCAGAGGACCATTTGGACCAATTTTGGTGATTTTTTGAATTATATTCTTTTTATTATAATTATTTTGAGTTTTGGAGTATTAATTAATTTAAAAATAAAATAAAGGTTGAAAAATGAATTTTATATTTTTCAAAAATCTCTCTGATATCAAGGAAATCAGAGAATCAATTTTTACAATTTTCTGATTTTTATTTGATTTATTAGAATTATTTTAGTGGAAATGCTAGAAAATACATTTTTTTAATTTTAAAATTACCTTAGGGCTTTAAAATTTAATGTCTCATCATAGAGACTTAGGAAAAATATGGGGTTTGTTCCTAAGTGACTAAAATTAGAAATGTGGCATTTTGGTGAATTTTATTATTTTTGTGATTTTTATTATTTTATTAATTATTAAAATATTAAAATAATGCAAAAAATCAACTTTTTTAGAAAATTGAAATCTTAATTTTTTTAAATTCCCCTAATATCAGAGAGGCTCCAAAACCAATTTGGTGAATTTTTGAAAAGCATTTTGAAAGTTATGAATTTTTAAAGTTTAAATTGGCTAAATGGCTTAATCAACCCATTTAGTAGGGCTAACCAAGTCCAATTGACTTCAAATTTTTATGGTGGGTTCCTCTGATCCTAAAGGTCAGTGGAGAATTGATTTCAAGTCAATTTGATGCATGATTAGCTCAAATTAATTAAAGACCTATTTAGGGTGTTTAAGCCAATTAGGGTTATCCCAAGTGAATTAATTCAAAACCTATTTTTCCTAGGGTCCTCTGGTCATAAGAAACATCACCAAATTTTCCTAGAATTTATTTCAGAACATGCTAATTATTGGATTTAAAATACTCAAAATAGTAACATGAATTTGAAAAATCAATAACTTCTCATAGGGATGGCCTCGACTTTGGAAAATTCAGGGAATGTTCCCAAATTCGGAGGCTTCAAAAGCCCTATAGTCTCATGCCATGGTGAATTTCCTATATGTATGGAGAATTAAAACAATGCAGACAGTAAATAAATCATTAAAAATAAAATACTTAATGAAATAAAATGATTTCTTTTCCACATTATTCTCCTCTGTTCACTGAGCAAGAGGGTATTTTTATTTTATTTTTCTCGATTTTTCTACACAAAGTTATGCATTTTGGAAGTTTAGGGAATTAAATAAATCAGAAAATCCCTATTTTTCTATTTATCCGAGTCGGCGCCGCGTCAACCTTAGCATCTCCGAAGCGCCGCGTGTCGTCTTCTGATTCGGCGCCGCCAGCTGACTCTGCACTCCAGGGGCCCGCGGTTCATGCACCATTGCGCTGTCCGGCTCCATCCAGACCGTCCGCTCGATACACGCTCGATCCAACGGCTCCCAGTCATCGTCTACGACTGGTGTGCACCCGTGACCGTCAACCTTCTAACCCTAATTTCTCACTCGATTCTCAACGGATTTTCATGTTCTTATGCTCTATGGATTCATCTCGAGGAGACGAACACATCCATACGGTAAACATGTATTTAAATCGACTCAAATTAAATGGAGAATCTCTCGTAAGCTCGGGAAGAAGAGTGAGTTCATACCTTTGCTCAGAGAAGTGAAGCTTCGATCCGAGGGTTATGTCACCTTCGATTGGGTCCAAGTAAGCTCCAGATGAAGTCCCTTGGCCTGGTGAATTGTCTAGCTATGAAAATGACCACAGCCGATCACAAAGCTTGGAGGCTGGAAGCAATGGCTGGCCTGGAGAGGGGGCTTTTGCCGGTAAACTTCTTCTCTTGGTCTGGTGAAGGTGTAGGACCAATCAATTTGGGGATTGGCTCACTGTGGAGAAGTGTCCTGGTTTTTGGGCTAAAGTTTGAGCTCAAAATTGAGCTCAACTGGAGGGAATTGGGGCTGGAATCCAGTGGGGATCAAGTGCTCTATGTGTGGAGAGTGATCTGGAATGATTTTGGTAGAGTTTCCTTAAGGTTTGGTTTCAGCACCTCTCCATGGCCGAGAGGGGTGGTGTTTAAATAGAGGTGGCTGGAGAGCCTCCCAGGGGGAGTTAGGGCTTGGGATCAGCTGCTCTTGGCAAGAGAAGAACAGCCATGGTGGCCATTGGGCATGGGGCAGCTCAGCGAGTGAGAATTCCAAGCTTGGGCTCACATGCGAGCTCTCGGCCCGGTGGTTTCCGACGGCACGTGGTGGTCTGGCCGGCCAGGGTCAGGTCACCCTCAAGGTCAGGGAGGTCAGGGCTGGGGTTTAGTGTAGGCAATTGGCAAATGCCATGTGTCAAAAGCTTGATTTAAAATGGAATGGGAGAAGGCCAATTTTGGCTTGATTTGGTCAAGTCCACCTTTTGGGCTTGGTTCACCCTTCAAGGTGGCTTTGGGTGTTGTGAGGAATCAAAGGAATCAACTGGTTTGACATGGAGAAGTCCTTATCCAAATATATTTGGATTAAATTTGGGTTAAGGGGAATCATGGTTAAGGCTAATGACTTTAGGAGATTAAGGAAAGAGTCTCCTCCTTTTGCCCAAAATGGCATGGTGACATGTAAAGAGGCTCTCATGGCTTCCATGTGGCTCATGCATGGCTTCATGGCTCATCTTTGGCTTGGAAAAAGTTAAGTCAATTTCATGGAAATGGGTTTAAAGAAATTTTGGCATTTTGATGGGAATTTGGCATATGGCTTGATTTGGAACCATTTGATGATTGATTTGAACTTAGGGATGATTTTAATTAAGGGTATGATGATAAGAATTTGTCATATGGGCCTTGGCATGAAGTTTGGGCTTTTAGGAAGGTTTAAGAAAGTGGGCTTTTGGTTTGGAAATAAATTTATGGATGGGAAATTTGTGAAGGATTGGGCCAAACAAATGTTGGGTTTAGCTCATGGATGTGTCATGAGTGATTTGAAGCAAGTTGGGAGTGATTTGGATTAAATTTGGGCTTCCTTGGTGAATGGGCCAATATAGGTCAAATTGGGCTAACTTGGGCCAATGTTGGGCTAGGGTTGAAATTGATGTAAAATAAATGTTGGGAAATTTTTATGGGAGTGTTTCAAAGAGGTTTTGGCTTTGGTTGGGTTTTCATTTTGAGGTTTGGGTTTATTTGGGTTAGGTTTGGGTTTAGGTCAAAATTGGGCTTTTTTATTTTAGGTTGAATTTGAGTGGGGTTTGGGTCTAAATTTTGGGCAAATCATGTTAGTGTTTTGTTTATGGGGATGTTAAGGAAGGTTTAGAAAAGATTTGGGGTTAATTGGAGTTAAATTGGGTGAGTTTGGGCAAAGTTTGGGTCATGGGTCCAAATTGGGCTTTAAGGCCAAAAGTGAAATTGGATCCAAATGTCAATCAAATTGGACTTGGATTTGGTCTAGATTGGTGTTGTGGATGTTTAATTGAAGTTTAGAATTGAATTGGACCAGAATTTGAGTCAATTGGGTAGGTTTGGTTTGACATTGGGTTCATTTTGGGTTAAAATGGGTCAAATTGGGGGTTTTGATAAAAGCGGGGTAAATTGACAAAATTGGCCCATGGTGTAGTTGAACAAAATGAAATTGGGAATATTTGGGATTTTCTGAAATTTTCTGGGAATTTTCTGAATTTTTGGATTTTTTGGCTAAGAGGGGCATTTTGGGTATTTGGAGGGTATTGGGAGGTATTTTTGGAATTTTGGGTATTTTTGGGTATGGATGATCAATTTGAGTAATTTGGGAATGTTTAGAATTGATTTTGAGGAATTTTGGATGATTTTGCAAATTTTGGGTGGTTTCAAGGGTTTTGGGTAGGCTAAGCGGGTGTAGGGTCCCAGGGGTAAAAAATTGAAAATTTGCAAAATTGAAGATTGGGTGAATGTAAGTGGAATGAAATCATTTTGGTTGAGTCATGAAGCCATATCAAGCCCACATGAGCCATGAAGGGACTCATTTGAGGCATCCACTATGTTGTTCCTAACCCTCTTAGCCAAGGGCTTAGGGGTTAAGGACTATTCATGTGAATCACCTTCATGAGTCAGGAGGTCAAATTGGGTATGGGTGTGTTTTTAGGAGGTGTGTGAAAGTGTAGTGTATAGTTGTAATGTGTGTGTAAGTCAACCCTTCACTGCGACTGAGCCACCTGTGGCAGTCCTTGAGCCAAAGAGTCCTATAGGAACTCATCCTTTAAACTTCCACATTTGATTTCAACCCTCTAGGTGATTAGGGGTCTACAATCAAGTTTGTGGAGTTTGCAGGGAGTTAAGAAGTGGTTTGAATTTCTAAGTGGTGGGTCCCAATTCTAATCCTCTAGGATAGTCAAAGGAAAAGCCTAAGGCTAGATCCTAAGTACTAAAGAGAAGAAGAGAAGACCTCATCAAAAATGAGGTCAACATTTCAGTGGGGATCAAGTACTTTATGCTAAGAGAAGAGTGTGGAGTGATTTTGGCAGAGTTTTGGTAAGGTTTTGTTCAGCACCTGTTTTGGCCGAGAGGTGGTGTTGTTTAAATAGAGGTGGCTGGAGGGCTTCCCAGGAGCAATTGGAGGTTGGGATCAGCTGCTTAGGGCAAGGGAAGAACAGCCATGGAGTTCAATTGAGTTGGGACACCTCAGCAAGGAGGAATTTGAAATTTGAATCAAGTAGGTGCTCACGGGTGTGGTGTTTTCCGGCGGCCCAGGTGGTGGTCCGGCCAGGGTCAGGTCACCATCTGACTCAGTGGGGTCAGGGGTTGAGTTTGGGGCAAGCAATGGGTATTGGTCATGTGTAAAGAGGTTTGATTTAAATGCTACGGGGGAGAGGTCATTTTGGGTTCAATTTGGTCAAGTCATGGTTTAGGCTAGGTGCACCTCCCCAAGGCTGGTTTGGGCTAAAAAGAAAATCACTTGGGTGAGCTTGATTAGTGGGGTCAAGTCACAATCTAAGTACAATTAGGCTTAAGCAAGATTAGGGGATACATGGGAGTGTTTAATCACTCCTAAGGGAATCATTAAAGGGCTTCCTCCTTTTTCCATTTAGGGAGTGGTGATAAGTCAAAGCTCTCAGGGCTTTCATGTGGCTTGTGCATGGCTTCAAGGACTCCATTTGGCTTAGGGATGGCTTGGCTCATTTACATGGAAATGTATTTTGGGATTTTTGATGAATTTAGGGGAAATTGGCATGAGGCTTGATTTGGATTTATTTAATGATTGATTTAGAACTTAGGGATGATTTCAATTAAAAGGATGATGAGAGAAAACTTCATGTGGGCTTTGGAATAGGTCTTGGGCTTTTTGAAATCATTTTGGATGAGCTTTTAAAATGGTTTAAGGAAGTGGGCTTTTAGGCTTTGAAATAAATTTATGGATGAAAATTGGTGAGGGGTTGTGTCAAATAAATGTTGGGATTGGTTTAGAAATGTGTCATGAGAATTTTAGAAGAGATTTGATGCCATTTGGAGTTGAAATTGGTTCAATTTGGGCTTTTTTAGTAATGGGGTCAAAATAGGCCAAATTGGGCTTACTTGGGCTAAGGTTGGGTTAATATTGGGATTGATGTAAAATTAATGTTGAAAAATGTTTATGGGAGTATAACAAACAGTTTTCAACTTTCTCTGATTTTGGGATTTGGGCTCATTTGGGTTCATGATGGATTTAGGCCAAATTGGGGATTTTTGGTTTGGGTTAGGTTTGGGTGAAGTTTGGTTTCAAAATTTGGGGCAAATCATGTTATTTTTTTGTTTGTGGGGATGTTAGGAAGGTTTAGGAAAAGATTTGGGGTTAATTGGAGTTGAGTTGGGTTGGTTTGGGCTAAGTTTAAGTCATGGGCCAAAATTGGGCTTTAAGCTTCAAATTGAAATTGGATCCACATGTTGATGAAATTGGGTTTGGGTTTGGTCTGAATTGGTATTGGGGATATTGAATTGAAGTTTATAATCAAATTGGATCAAAATTGAGGTCAATTGGGTTGGTTTGGTTGGACATTAGGCTCTCTTTGGTTAAAGATAAGCCAAATTGGGGATTTTGGTAAAAGTGGGCTAAATTGACAAAATTGGCTTATGGTGTAGTTTAACAAAATGAAATTGGGAATATTTAGGATTTTTTGGAATTTTTTTTGGGAATTTTCTGAATTTTTGAAATTTTTGGGTTAAAAGGGTATCTTGGATATTTGGAGGGTATTGAGGGGGTATTTTGGAATTTTTTGTATATTTGACCAAGGATGATCAATTTGAGTGGGGGGAAACGTTTAGGATTGAATTTGAGGAATTTTGGGTAATTTAGGCAATTTTGCAAATTTTGGGCAATTTCAAGGGTATTTGGTAGGCTTGGTGGGTTTAGGGCCCTGGGGGTCAAAAATTGAAATTTGGGGAAAATGAAGGTTGATCAAGTGTGACTGAAATGAAATCATTTTGGTTGAGTCTTGAAGCCATATTAAGCTCACAAAAGCCATGAGAGGACTCATTTTAGGCACTCAATATGTTGTTCCTAACCCTCTTAACAAGGGGCTTAGGGGTTAAGGTTCATCCATATAAATTACCTATATGAGTCGGGAAGTCAAATTGGTTAAAGGTAGTTTTAGGTCTTGGAATGTGTGTGTAGGAGTGAGGTGTGTGCAAGTCAACCCTTACCAGACCAGACCACCCAGGGTAATCCTAAGGCCAAAGACTCCTATAGGAAACTCATCCTTTAAACCTCCACATTTGATTTTAACCCTCCAAGTGGTTTAGGAGTTGTTAATCAGGCATGTGAGGTTTAAAGGGAGTTTGAGAGGTGTTTGAATTTCTAAGTGATGGGTCCCATTTCTAGTCCTCTAAGATAGTCAAGGAGAAGCCCTATGGCTAACTCCTAAGTACTAATGAGAGAGAAGAGAAAAGACCTCATCAAAAATGACGTCAACAAATGGACCCCCAATAGGTGTGGTGTGCTAACTAAGCACACCGCGCGTATTGGCGTTGACCGAACAGATCAACAAAACCAACACAGATGTCTAAGTGACAAATTCAGAACAAAGCGTAGAAAATTCCCGCTGGGGAGTATCAGGTAAACCTTCAAGAATGAAGTTTCCAGAACTCTCGCTGGGGAAGAAGAAGGTGAATTTCAAATCACAAAATTTCAAGAGATTGGATTTTAGATTGGTTTCATTTCTATTTCAAGTTTCAATTTTGAGTTTGAATTTTCGATTCAAGTTTAATTTCAGTTGCAATTTGACTCAATCGAAATTTTGTTTTAAATTTAATTTGGGATTTACATTTCAATGTGAATTTGGCAGAGATTTCGGATTTGAAATGAGAATTGGAACCTAGATTCCAACCTCAAGATTGCAAAGAGAACTAGAATTTAGGTACTAGCCTCGAGGAGAAGATCAGAATTTAGGTATTGATTGAAAAGAATGAGAATCAGAATTTAGGTACTGATCTCGAAATGATAACTGGAATTTGGTAAGAGAGAATTGAGATTTGGTATCAATCTCGGAGAGAGAGTCAGAATTTGGTACCAACCTCGAAAGGAGAGAACTGGAATTTGGTACCAGTCTCAAAAGGGAGAATTGAAATTTGGTATCAATCTAGGAGAGAGAGAGTCGGAATTTGGTACCGACCTCAAAAGGAGAGAACTGGAATTTGGTACCAGTCTCGAAAGAGAGAATTGAAATTTGGTATCAATCTCGGAGAAAGAGTCAGAATTTGGTACCGACATTGAAAGGAGAGAACTGGAATTTTGTACCAGTCTCAAAAGAGAGAATTGAAAATTGGTATCAATCTCGGAAAGAGAGTTGGAATTTGGTACCGACCTTGAAAGGAGAGAACTAGAAAATGGTACCAGTCTCGAAAGAGAGAATTGAAATTTAGTATTAATCTCGGAGAGAGAGTCGGAATTTGGTACCGACCTCGAAAGGAGAGAACTGGAATTTGGTACTAGTCTCGAAAGAGAGAATTGAAATTTAGTATCAATCTCGGAAGAGAGTCGGAATTTGGTGCCGACCTCAAAAGGAGAGAACTGGAATTTGGTACCAGTCTCGAAAGAGAGAATTGAAATTTGGTATCAATCTCAGAAAGAGAGTCGGAATTTGGTACCGACCTCGAAAGGAGAGAACTGGAATTTGGTACAGTCTCGAAAGAAAAAATTGAAATTGAGTATCAATCTCAGAAAGGGAGTCAGAATTTGGTACCGACCTCGAAAGGAGAGAACTGGAATTTGGTACCAGTCTCGAAAGAGAGAATTGAAATTTGGTATCAATCTCAGAAAGAGAGTCAGAATTTAGTACAGATCTCGAAAGGAGAGAACTGGAATTTGGTACCAATCTCGAAAGAGAGAATTGAAATTTGGTATCAATCTCGGAAGGAGAGTCGGAATTTGGTACCGACCTCGAAAGGAGATAACTGGAATTTGGTATCAGTCTCGAAAGAGAGAATTGAAATTTGGTATCAATCTCAGAAAGAGAGTCGGAATTTAGTACTGACCTCGAAAGGAGAGAACTGGAATTTGGTACCAGTCTCGAAAGAGAGAATTTAAATTTGGTATCAATCTCGGAAAGATAGTCAGAATTTGGTACCGACCTCGAAAGGAGAGAACTGGAATTTGGTACCAGTCTCGAAAGAGAGAATTGAAATTTAGTGTCAATCTTGGAAGAGAGTCGGAAGTTGGTACCGACCTTGAAAGGAGAGAACTGAAATTTGGTACCAGTCTCGAAAGAGAGAATTGAAATTTGGTATCAATCTCAGAAAGAGAGTCAAAATTTGTTATCGACCTCGAAAGGAGAGAACTGGAATTTGGTACCAATCTCGAAAGAGAGAATTGAAATTTGGTATCAATCTCAGAAAGAGAGTCGGAATTTGGTACCGACCTCGAAAGGAGAGAAATGGAATTTGGTACAAGTCTCGAAAGAGAGAATCAAAATTCGGTATTGACCCCAAGAGTTTGTATTTGATTTGGTTTGGAAGATTTTGTGGAAATTTCAGTTTAGTGGAAGATTGGAATGAGACATGAAAGTATTTCACATCCCAGGAGGTTGATCGAAGTTTGATTGTTTGGCGAAGGATATGAATCAATGCCATCAGAACCAAATCGAAGACTTCGTGGTTCTGTGTCAGTAGACTCAGTCGACCTTCTCAAAAGAGGAAAGAGATCGCGGAGAGTCGAAAAGGACTTCAGGATGATTAAAAAAGTGTAGAAATTTGGAATTAAGGTTTGAGTCTTCCGTGGGGAAGAATCAACTCGAAAGAGGGTTCAAAAGAGTTTCAAATGGATTTCGATTTGAAGAAGAATTGCAAGATTCGAATCGATGAATTCAGATCGAAATTCAATTCAAGATTTAGATTTGTTTCGTTTGTTTTGGTGATTCAATTTCATTTTTATTTATTTAGAGTTCGTGTTAATTTAGAGATTATTTTGACGTTCAGATTTTTAATAAGAGTTCTCATTTATTCTCTATTTTTCCTTCGTTCTTTGTTTGAAGTTCATTTAATTTAATGGCATTTTCCAGTCAATTTACACAAAAAGAGGTGAAGGCAAAACATGATATGGTCATTTTCCTTCCAATCTTGTCGAAAATACATCATATTGCTCGATCCAAAACATGATGATATTTTCTTTGAAAATTCAACATCTCATACAATCCATTTAAATCTAAAACGGATTGTGTAAGATTCTTGCAAGTTTCTTCCAAAAGCATCTGTTAAAATCCATGTCTGAATAGTGAGTTACATGGACAATAACATCACCTTCCAAGCCGTCCTTGGCAGGAAATGCCGTCAGGATGCGCATTGGAGGTGTGATATCTCCCATGTAGCTCACAACTCGTAGGGCCGAAGGCTCTCTAACTCTGGATCTGGCTGGAAGTGGAAAGGCATTTTTCTGTCATCCATCCTCCTGAAAGTGACGAAGATCCGCTCAACAGGCACTCCTGAATGCAATGTTTTGCTATGTCTGCTCCATTTCCTTTTAATACCAAGACGAAACCTACCGGTAGTGGTATCTCCACCGGCCCTCGGAATTCACCGGGCTCGCAATCCGGAGGTCGGATCCGAACATGATGTTGCACCTGGTTGACAAAAGACACTCGTGCGAAGGTCCGACGAAGTCATGATGGTCTATGTGTGGAGGTATGCAGTCGCCCTCCTTGTAAATATTAATGATGGAGCTGTTGGGTATGCAGTTCGCGAGCAATACCCTCCATGTCACCATCCTCTTTACCATTCTCTTGATAATTCTTGGCATCGGATCCACCTCACTGCGACGGAGTATCCCTGGTGGATTTCCTTTTCTGTCTACCGTGAAGTTGTAGCAACACCCGCATTGGATCGTAACTCTTCCTTTTCCTGGCATCCATCTTTGGGGTTCTGAATAGGTCTTTTCCCTTAGGCGGCCAGCTCGACCCATTTTCTGAAGCTCGATGACACAGTCCAGAATTCGCTGTTGTTCATAATCTGAGAACACATATGTATGCAGTTCGAGGCCTTCCAAGATATTAATCCCCTTGCCTCGGATTCTTTCAAAATATTCAAAAGTTTTCTTCTCAACATTCTGCATCCTTTCCAGCTCGTATTCCGGAATTATCTGCAGTCGGCGAGGCCTGGTGACATACTGGTGAATGTATGGTTCAACCCCAGCACGTTCTCCCGCATGTCTTGGCTCCTCGGGGATCGTCTCAATCGGGACATCCTCCGGGGTTACTTTCGCAATAAGACTCTTCAAAATTGGTGCATCTGTCTGGCGTCGTGGCACCGATTCTGTTTCTTCTCTTCTTGGCATTTCTTTTATCTTTTCTGTTGTTCTTGGCATTGAATTTCTCTTTTCTGCTATTCTTGGAATTTCTTTCATCCTTTCTGTTGTTCATGGAATTGACTTTCTCTTTTCTAGTTCCTGAAGAACCAATTTCTTGAAGTACTTGCGTTGACGGTAGCAACTGTCTCTTCGTGTTGGTCCGCCGCTAGCTTGGTTAGCATCTTGCAAATGCGACGGTTCTTATTTCTTCACTGAGTAGGAGTGAGAGTAGCTCTCCTTACTTCTTGAATTTCTGTGGGCATGGCGCTGACAAGCCCGTCCCTCCGTCGTAGCAACCACGGACTTAACTTTCTTGTCCTCTCCCATTGCATGAGCGGCGTTTGCTTTTCTTTTCTTGCTAGTGGACTGTTGACTTGGGCCACCCAATTTCATTACTGTCTCACTGTGGAATTCTTCCCGGTCAATCGGGGTCCAATCAGTTTCTTCGTACTGTAGCCCGGCCGGTGTAAAATCAGAATCAATCTCAATCACGGCCCCATCCTTCATCCTCTTTTCATCGAGTGCCAGACTCACGCCATTCTTAAAGTTTAGAACCAACCGCCCATTCGATATTTCCCTACGAAAAACAAGGAAATGATCAGGGGTTGTACTAAGAACAAGAACAATAAGAAAACACTTATTAATGAAAAATTTTATTTACTTCTTTTAAATTTTATAGGAAGTAAGAAGAGATGAGGAAAGATCAGGAATGAATCGATTTAAAAGGAGGAATCAAAACTTTATTATTATGATTTCACATGTTTTCTTTTAACACATTTTTTGTTAATGATTTTTATCATCCATTTTTATGTTTTTGGGTTCGGACCCAGTTACAAGTGATTATTGTGTCCGTGTTTTTAGGAATGAGACTCCACTTTTAAAGTCCATCCTTCGAAACATCAAGTCGTGTAATACTTCTTTAGATATCGTCCATTGATTGGAAGCATATGGCGTTCTCCATGGCAATTCACAAGCTGGTAGGAATCTCCTGAGTAGATGTCTCAACCACGAACGACCCTTCCCAAGTCGGTTCGAATTTACCTCTTATCTTGCGGTGTGCGAGAATAGGTCTCTTGAGGACTAGAACTAAGTCACCGACATTGAATGTCCTTGGGCGGACCAGTTTATTGTGGGCCTGGATCATCTTGGCTTGATACAGTTCCAAATTCTGCTGCGCTGCAAGTCATTTTCCTTCCAAGCTTTCCAATTCTTCTGGTCATAATTTGGCATTTTCCTCTTAGTAATCTTGCTCGCAACTGCAATTCTGAGAAACGAAAGCTGCACCTCCAAGGGTAAAACGGCTTCGGACCCGTACACTAGAGCGTAAGGTGTAGACTGAGTAGGAGTTCTGAAAGTCATCCTGTATGCCCATAAGACTTCTAACAACTTCTCGTGTCAATTTCTATTGTTGTCGTCTAAAGTTTTCTTTAAGATTTGGACGAGAGTTTTATTAAAAGCATCGGCCATTCGCTCTTGGGTAGTAGATCGTTGAATAGTGCCAGTCAATCCCGTGTCTTCTGACAAAATTGTTGATCTTCGTGCTTCTGAATGCTGACCCGTTATCTGAGATAATCCTGCGCGGTACCCCGAAACGGTAGACAACTTGATTCTTGAAGAACTGTAGCACGTGGTGTGCCTTCACTTCTCTGAGCGGTACTGCTTCTGTCCACTTAGAAAAGTAATCTGTAGCTGCAAGAATGAAGCGATGTCCTCTTGAAGAAGGCGGTTCTATCGAGCCCACAATATCTGTGCCCCAACATTCAAAAGGCCACGACGCAATTGTCGGATGTAACACATTTGGAGGTTGATGTAAAACCACTCCATGCACTTGGCACTGGTGACAACTCTTTGCAACTTTCATGTTGTCGATCATCATTGAAGGCCAGTAGTACCCTAGTCTTTTAATCTTCATCTTCATTTTCGGACCTGACTGATGAGTGCCACAAAGTCCTGAATGCACTTCTTTAACAATTTCACGAGCCTCGGACTCGCTCAGGCACCTTAGCCACATCTGATCGAAAGACCTTCTGTATAACGTATTGTTTATTAATGCGTAAGACAAAGTTTTTTTCTTAATCTGATGAGCTAATGACTTATCGTCTGGTGGGTTTCCTGTTTGCAGGTAGTCTATGAGTGGTTGACGCCAGTCTTCTGCTTTTTTTGTTACTGCCGCAATTGATTCTTCTTCTTTTTCTGACTTGTGTATTGTGTCCATGTCGAGCTACGAGAGAACCTGACGTCCCTGAACTGACACTTCAACTGATTCATCCTGCAAGCAGGCAAATTCCTTTACAAGGCAGGCTAACACATCTGCGAGAGCATTTTCTCTTCTGTGGATCTTGTAGATCGTTACATTCGGAATCTGCTCTAATAATTTCATTGCATACTGAAAGTACTGCTCGAGTCTTGGCTTTAGAATTATGTACTGTCCGGCGACCTGTCGAATGATCAACTGAAAATCCCCGTAGATGTTGATGTCTGTTATCCCCATCTGAATAGTTAACTTTAATCCATTTAAAAGAGCTTCGTATTCGGCCTCGTTGTTCGTACATGGCTCTGTTAAATGGTAGGAGTATCTTAACATTCCCCGCTCCGGTGTTATAAATATTAGTCCGACTCCTGCCTTACCAGCACTATCGTTTGCGATTCTTTATCTTTTTGTGCTGAAGATGCTCCATCGAAGTACAGCTCCCAACGCTGATCGTCGGGGTCTTCTAGGCTCATTATCTGCTAGTCAGGCAAATCATCGTTGAGAGGCGATTCTGCAGGTAGAGGGTGTGCTGCGAGGAAGTCTGCTAGGACTTGTCCCTTTAAGGCACGAAGAGGAACGAAAGTTATTTTGAATTGCAATAGTATCATCGACCACCTGGCAAGTCTGCCGGAAAGCTTCAGTCGGGTCATCAAATATTGCAACGGATTAAACTTCGAAATAAGGTTGACCTTATGAGAAAGCATGTAATGCCTGAGCTTTTAAGCAGCGAAGATCAGGGCCAAACAATGCTCCTCAATCGAGGGATACTTTACTTCCGTCGGAATTAAACGATGACTTAAGTAGTAGAGAGCATTTTATTTTCCCTGGTCGTTGACCTGGGCTAGCAGGGCTCCGAGAGAGTCGTCTAAAGCCGCGGTATAAAGTATTAACGGTCGACCCGAGACTGGGGCTGCAAAAACAAGAGGTGTCATTAAATACTGCTTAATGTCCTCGAAGGCCCACTGGCATTTCTCTTCCCAAACGAAATTGGCGTCCTTTTTAACTAATGCCGAGAAGGGCTGACACCTACCTGACAAATACAAGATAAAGCGTCGAAGATATGCCAATTTTCCTTGAAAGGATCGTAGTTGTTTCAAGGTTTTGGGAGGTGGCATTTCTAAGATAGCTTTAATCTTCTCCGGATCGATTTTAATTCCATGATGTCGGACAACAAATCCTAAGAATTTCCTAGAGGTGACTCCGAAGGCGCATTTCAAGGGATTCATCTTAAGGTTATATTGTCTTAATCGCTTGAAAATAATTCTCAAATTATACAGGTGATCTTCCTTCAGTTTTCTTTTGATGACCACATCATCCACGTAGCACTCGACTTAGTTGTGAATGAGATCATCAAAAATTCTCGTCATTGCTCTTTGTTATGTTGCTCCTGCATTCTTCAGTCCGAAAGGCATCACTGTGTAGCACTATACTCCGATTGGTGTTCTGAAGGCTGTGAGCTTCTCATCTTTCGGTGCCATCTTTATCTGATTGTATCCTGATGATCCATCCATGAAAGAGAAGATTTCATGTGTCGAAGCGATGTTGATCATCAGTTCTGGAATTGGTAGAGGAAATTCATCCTTTGGACATGCCTTGTTCAAATCTCTGAAATCTACGCAGATTGTGATCTGTCCATCTTCTTTCTGACCGGTACCACATTGGCTAACCAAGTCGGATATTGTTCTTCACGGAAAAATTTAGCATCATTTAGCTTCTTAACTTCAGTTATAACTTGTTGTTCAATCTCTAGACGCATTCTTCTGGAAGCTTACCTGACTGGAACGGCAGTGTGATCCACTCCTAGTTGTAAACTGCGACTCCTAGAGCTAATCCTAGCATTTCATCATAACTCCAAGCAAAACAATCCTTGAATTCCATCAGTAGTCTGATCATGTTTTTAGAGTCTTCTTTATTGAGAAAAGAGCTAACAAAGGTCGGCCTAGGCTCTTCGCTAGTACCTAAGTTAACTTCTATTAACTCGTCTATTGTAGATTTAATTTATTCTTCAAATTCTGGTGGAGCATCTCCGATTGGCAGATCTTCGAGATCATCTGAGGCTTCTAAGCAAACTTCATTAGGCTCGCAAGTGAAAACCAAGCAAAATCCCATATCATCAATTGATCCTATTGTGCCGAATCCGAGACCATGTTTTGAATTGGGAGGCCGAATGGCGTTTTTCCATAATTTTTCAAAGTGTTGTGATTAACCTTTTGTCCATTGTTTACGTAAGACACCACGTTGAATTAAATTTTGAACACAGGGAGAATACCACTCAAAAGGTGGTTCCATGAATTCAGAAGAATCAACATCTTCAATTTGTACATCATTTTCAGTTTTGGAAGAAGAAGCACCACGGTAGAATTTGATCGGTGACCCACTTTTTATATGTTTGCAAATTATGTTAATAGCAACGGCACCAAAAACTTGATCCCGCTTTAATATATTTTATGATGGAATGTATAATGTGGATTCTACGCAAGTATACGTATCGTATCAAGTAATACGAGGCTCTAGTGGAATCTCGGTTATCGATCCCACAGGGAAGTTTTTAACAGATTTGAATTAGTTAAATTTAAAGGAATTACTTACTAATAGTAAACGGAAATTTAGAATAATTAACTAATGCAAACTAAAGTAAACTAATGCTTGAAATAAAGTTGATTTAAATAATTCATAAAAAGTATATTTCTCCTTGTTTTTAGAAAATTAAGTGAATGATGAATCTAAATAGAATTTTTTAATTGTATTGTGACAAATAGGAGCATTCATATTCTTTACCCTTTGGTCCAGGTGCAAAGAATATTGACTAATCCTATATTTGATTACTGAATCTGCGGCTAGGCTGGGAAGATATCGCTCGCCACTTCGTAGCTCCCACGTTCCCCTCACCCGAGGGCTAACATCTACACTTCGACTCTCAAACAATAGAACCAAATTGAATATTTTAGTCCGTCACACTAAAATGTCCAATTCTACGTCCGATAATTAATATTTCCCTATTTATTTGCACCCTCCTTCCAAGGCTTTTGACTTCCCGAATATTGGATGTAATTTTTACTATAGTTGATAATTCAACATATTTTAACAAATTAATCGTCGCATTGAAAGTAAATTAAGTTTTAAGTAAAAATTATCGCAACTTATTTTAATATATGTTAGGTACTTCTATTTAATTTCATCATTTCGCATAATTTTCATAAACAAGGAGAAAGACTAAGTAAACTACTCAGAATGCATGGGAATAAAACAAAGCATGGATTTCATTTAAAGTTAACAATAATAAACAAAGATACTTATCTTAATTTCCTCCCTAAGCGTACTCCTCAAGTTCTTTTGACTTTTCCTTCTAGTACAGCACACTTCTAACTCACTAATTATACTCTAAACTCTTAAATTAGCACACAAACACAAATAGACACCAAAAAAAGACACTAAGACTCTCTAAATAGACACACACAGACACTAGAATTCGGCCTCTATTTATAGAGGTAGGCAAAGGTCCAAGGGATGCTTAAACACCTCTCCAAAAAGCGTCCAGGTTCAATGTATTTTGCATTTTGAACTGTCTCGCCGTCGGCGGGAAACGACCTCACCGTCAGCGGGGCTTCTGAAGGTCTTCAAACCGCGCGATCTCGCCGTCGGCGGGCTCGGGCTCGCTGTCGGCGAGGTAGTTGTAATTCCTTCAGAAATTCTCCTCATGATCTCGCCTTCGGCGGGCTCGATCTCGCCGTCGGCGACTTAGTTCATTTTGCATGAATTCTTTCCTTTTTGATCCAAATTCGCTCCATTTCATGCTTTTTTTGCTTCCATCACTTATAAATCTTCGTTCCTACAGTAAAATAAAGAAAATACATTTCTTTAAAGTGCAATTTCATCAAAAATAGATATGAACTTCTTAATATATTTTTCTGTGATCAAAATCCCCCAAACTTAATTATTACTTGTCCTCAAGTAATTTTAATACTAAATAAAAATAATGACTTCTATAATAGAATTTTTCAATTCAGATATACTATGAATTAATTTTAAATAACATTATAGTAAAGTTAAATAGAACTATTTCTAAGTAATTAAATTAACTTTATAGATATAAGATTATCTAGTTATCAGGTCTTAGATTTCTAGCTTTCTATTTATTTCAGGAATGACTATATTTAAAAGAGTAAATCACTTAAGATATTTAGATGATAGGAAGTTCAAGAAAACACTATTTAGTAAAATACTAATCCATATATATAAGTTTAGAAATATAATTAAGTTTTACCCTTTAGGTTGAAGCCAATTTTTGATAAGGCATCTCCTCAAGCTTCTCCTCACTTATATTTTTCTTTCCTTTTCTTTTCTTTTTGGATTGATTTTCAATCCTTCTTTTTTTCTTTTTCAAGTGAGGATTATTGTATCTGAATAGCCTGTTAATAATTTTGAACTTCAACTTCTCTTCCTAAATTTGAAACTTAAAATAATTCCTTGCTTATATATATTTCATAGCCTTTACTTTATTGAGTTTCAATCCTTTCTTTTTCACTTAAATACTTAAGAATTTCAATTTTAGAATATAGTTTCTCTTACTTTAAATAGTTTACTATATTCTTATTCTTTTTAACCAAATATCTTATTCCATTAATTAATTGAATTACTAGAAACATTTTATTTAACTTTCTATAATAATTAAATAAAGTAATTCATGTTTATTGAATTGAAAAACTATTATAGAAAATCATTTGATAATAATTTTTCAAAATACAAATTGAGAACAATTTAATAATTAAATTTGTATTTTTACCTTCCCCCAAACTTAAAATTTTCTATCTATACTAAATAGTGAAAAGAGAAAGTATATAGTAAAGTTCATCATACCTTTGAGCTTTAGGTATTTCTTTTCTTTGAAATTTTTGCAGGTTTTTTCATTACTTACAGAACCTGTACTGTTAGTATTCTTCCACATATAGTATTTAAAAGAAAGTGTAGGGATGAAATTTTGAAATAAGTATAAAACATAACAAATGAAAACTTAATCTATTACTACACATATAATCAACTAACCTACTTAAAAACATATTAAAACAAACTAAACAATATTAAAAGTTCATAACTTATAAAAACTTACACAACACTTTAAAGAAAGACTAACATCCTATCTAAAATAAGAAAAAAAATTGCAACCTAATTTAACACACATAAGAAGTCTAATATCACAGCATAAGCAAACATACCAACATCCATAGTCCACAGAAAGTACAGAATAATAAAGTTTCCAAAATAACAACAAATCTAATCAAACTAAACAAAGACTCTAATCTTCTGCATCAAAATCCCAGGCTATATCATCTCCCTGATCTCCAGGCTGAGAAGGCTGAGCAGGCTGGTACTGTGTATAGCGGGGGCACTCAGGAAAGACAACATCTAAATCACCACTTCTATATCGACATTCAGCCTCATAATATGCAATTTTGTACTCTGAATGTCGCTGGAGATATTCGCTATCATAATCGTGTCTTCTTTCCAAGCCTCCAATCCTTTGGTCTATATGCTCAAATCTTCTTTTCATATTTTCTCCAAATTGCTCAAAACTCTTTCTACTCAGGGTTAGCTCATTCATCAGATCTTGAAGGGTAGGAGTGGTGTACTGAGGGGGTTCATAACTAGTAGAGGGTATATCTCTACTCGAAGAAGGTACATAATCCCTTGTCCCGGATCTCCATCCTTCGTGGGATTCATATTTCTTTATATTAGCTTCGAGTAATGGGTTTCATAGGTTCAACCCATTCCTCATCATCTCTTGCCTCTACCCCGCATAATCGGCAAAGTGCATAGATAAGACCGGGATGTCCTAGTCCTCCTCCACTTTCATTTCTTGAGGTGGCTAATATATTCTTATAAATTACACTTCCCACATTAATACTCTTTTGGTTCCGAATACGTAAATTCGTAATCGCTCTATCTCTTATTACCTCACTATGGTGGTAGGTAGGTAACAAAGTAGAACAAATAAAATAGTGACAGGCTTTAGATGTTGCATTTAAAATAGAAAGAGGGAAGTTTACCCGTTCTCGCTGCTTTATCTTCCAGACGCCTTTCCCATCAGTGAGAAAGTCGATCACCTCTTCCAGTGGTCCATCCATAGTTCCAAAAGTTTCATACTCACTGGTGTAGGTGTCTCTTACCTCGTAATAAGCATTTATTCTAGCAGCGTTGAATTCCACAAAAAATCCTCTAACTTTAACCTGTGCATCTTCAACCTGTGTTAAGTTCGCATAAAATTCCTTTACCACTTCTACAGCGGCTCTGTTGGTCACGAAACAAAAATTTTCCCATCCTCGTTCCTTAATGATTCGCTCAACTTCTCCTCCAGGACTTTTGAAAACTCGATCTTGAATGCATGTTCGCTTCGTATATTGTGAAAATATCTTGATTGTGCCCTTGCATTCACAAAACGAGTTTCGTCATAATCCACCCGTCGCTTTTGTCGTGGGGCCATTTTCGATCTGTGAAATTTGCAAAAATTTTAACTAAACTCCCAAATATTACTAAGAAGGCTTCCTACAACATCTAAAATCCATTTAAATCAATTTCCATGAAATTCTTCCAAGTATTTTCTCCACATTTCGAAATTTTTCAAAATTTCCCAATGTAGAAGAAATCCATGGTGAAAATCAAAAATTTTTGCATAGGAGTGAAGCTCTTACCAAGAGAAGATGAAATCCAGTGTCAAAAAGTGTTGAAATCGCCTCAAATCCAAGATCTCTCAAGCCCTAGGTCATTTTTTTCGAAGTTTTGAGGAAGGGGATGATGAATAGTGTCGGTTGACTGGTCAAATATAGGTCTTTTCGCGATCTCGCTGTCGGTGAGATTTTTCTCGCCGTCACCGAGCTAATTAATTTGATAAGGCAAAAGTTTCAGGAAAATCCACCTCGGCAAGCTCATTCTCGTTGTCAGCGGGTTTTCTCGCTGTCGGCGAGGTAATTCTCGCCCGTCGGTGAGATCCCAAAAATTTTTAAATTTTTTAAATTCGTCAATCATTTTCAACCTCGATTTGCCCTTAATCAATCTTTTGATCACTTAATTTAATAATAATATGAAGATTAGATACTTACACTCATAAAAAGTTCACACAACACAAACAATATAACTTTATATATGAAATCCATGAGACTTACAAACTTCACACTAACAACTTAACAACATACTTAACTTAATTGTTCAAATTCATAATACTCAGCATCGCAATCCACACCACAACACTCTAAATGCTGAGACAAAACAATTACAAATAATCTCATCAAATCTGAGATGATCAAATTAAAATTCAAATCATAATAAAACCTAAATCCAAATCAATACATATAGATACAAATATATGACATAAGATAGAAATCTTTCCTACTCCTCAGTGTCTGAATTATCATCCTCTCTGATATTCCCGATGTGACGCAGGTGCACAAATAAATTGTAGAAAGTCCTGAAAGGGAATTCTACAGTAGATTCTTCATTAATCCACCCTTTCTGTCTCAGTAAATGAATAAAACTGGCCTCTAGATGTCCAGTATGATCAAAGTGCTCCTTCATCCTCCGATCAATGTGATCAAACATATCAGAGATATTGTCGATGGAATTCATCACATTTTGCAACTCTTTCTCCAATCCTTTAATCTTCTTCAGAATGAAATTTGTTTTATCAGTAAGAGGCCTTGCTAAAGGATTGTTCTGTGATGCTCTGTCAGAAATAATGGTAATCTCATCATTGTTATCCAAAGTTGGAAACATATCCGTAGGATCAAGTGGTTTCCATGGCAAAAGTACTTTTTCCCAAGCCTCATAAGAAACTTGGTACTGACTGCATAAAGCAAATATAGTCGATGGGTGTCCAAGTCCATGAACTGACCCATGCACAATCAATCCCAATGCAGATTTTACTATATTTGATCCAACATCGATAGGTAGTCCAATTTGAATACAGTAGTTTAATATAGCGCATTCCTTTGAAACCTTATTTTCCCTCATAGTAGGTAATAATTTTGATGAGATAAAGAAATGCCAATGCTTTGAGACAGGGTTAAGAAGTGATGCAGAAAAACTGACATACCCGTCTTCGTGTAACTCCCAATCATCAGGTTCATCGGTCAGGTATCTATAGATCTCGTTCATATTGTATCTTGAGGGCACAAAGTTTGAATAATGACAGATAGAGGTATTCTCTATAGAAAATAATTCATTTACCCTTGAAGGAGTAAATGTTACCCATCTTCATCTGACGTAGATATTTCCATTGTTGATCCCATGTAGATTAGAGTAAAACTCTTTAACTACTGGAATAACTACAGTGGATGTCGTATAGCAAAATACTCCCAATGCCGTTGTGCGATCATTTCTTCGATTTTTGTGGTGGAATTCTCTACTCCTCTGTTGACAAATCCCCTTTCTTTAATAAGTCTTTTCTTCATCAAGACTTTGTTGAAGATACGCTGCGCCTCCGAACTGACGAATTTTCTTCGGTTGAAAACTTAAGTTTTTGTGGTTTCTAAGAGTTTAGTGGCCATTTTGGATTGAAAGGATTGGTTTCTAGTCGTTTCTAAGGAAGAAAACAGTGTAAAATTGAATTTGGGATAATTTCCTACAAAGAAATGGCTTAGAACCATCCAAAACCGCACGAAAATTCTTAAGAAACCAAAATTTCAACTGCCTCGCCGTCGGCGGGAAGTTTCTCTCCGTCGGCGAGCTAGTTATAAAACTGAATTAAATCATGGCACATGATCTCGCTGTCAGCAGGCTTGGGCTCGCTGTCGGCGAGATTCGCAAAAATCGCTCATTTTCGCTCTGGTCCGAATATTTTCTGATCTCATCATATAGGTTCGAATTTGTGATGATTCTAATTAAAAATTTGAGTAGTAAGATTTGTTTTAAAAATACAGACTCACTAACTTGTATATAATTAAAAATAAAAGACTACTATGGGTTGCCTCCCATAAAGCGCTTGGTTTAACGTCGTCGACCCGACCTAATCTCGCTTAGTAATCGGGTCGACTAAGCATTAAAACTTCTTTAAAATTTGGTCTTCTTCCTTCGAAATATGATTTTAATCTATGTCCGTTTACCTTAAATCTATGTCCTTTTTTTGGATCTTCAATTTCTATAGTTCCATATGAAAATATTTGAGTTATGGTGAAAGGTCCTAACCATCGAGATTTCAATTTCCCAGGAAATGATTTCAATCTAGTATTATATAGTAGAACTTTCTGTCCTAGTTCAAAATTTCTCTGATTAATTTTCCGATCATGCCATAATTTCATCCTTTCTTTATAAATCCTATCATTATCATATGATTCATTCCTTAATTCTTCCAATTCATTTAATTACAACAATCTCTTCTCACCAGCTTCTTTCATATTATAATTAAATTCTTTAATCGCCCAATATGCTTTATGTTCTAATTCAACTGGTAAGTGGCAAGTTTTACCATATATAAGCCTATAAGGAGTCATTCCAATCGGAGTTTTATAAGCAAATTCCGTATGCCCATAATGCGAGTGTCTAGTCCGATAGACCCGCCTAATCTATTAGGGTTTACAGACTTTTCTAAAATACGCTTAATCTCTCTATTAGAAACTTCAGGTAATCCACTAGTTTGTGGATGATAAGCAGTTGATATCTTATGCATAATATTATATTTTTCTACTAGTTTGTGAATATATTTGTTTCTAAAATGAGTTCCTCTCGTCGATGATAATCACTCTCGGCATTCCAAATCTAGTAAAAATATTTTTCATTAAAAATTTTGAAACACTTTTAGCATCACACCTAGGTAAAGCTTGTGCTTCGATCCATTTGGAAACATAATCAACAACTACTAATATATATGAGTTTCCAAATGAAGGAATAAAAGGTCCCATGAATTCTAATCCCCAAACATCAAAAATTTCAACTTCTAATATAAAATTCAGAGGCATTTCATTTTTTCTTGATATGTTTCCTACTCTTTGGCATTTATCGCAGGTTTTTATATATCTATATACATCTCTAAATAGAGTAGCCAGTAGAATCCAGATTGTAAAATTTTATACGCAGTTTTATCTGTCCCAAAATGTCCTCCAAAATCAGAATCATGATATTTTTGAATAATTGGTTCAGTTTCTTCATAAGGCACGCATCTTCTAATAATTAGATCCTTACATTGCTTATATAAGTATGGTTCATCCCAAAAGTATGTTTCGGTATCATGAATGAATTTTTTCTGTTGTTGTAAAGTTAACATAGGTGGTAAAATTTCACTTACAATATAATTTACTATATCAGCATACCAAGGTAATTTCTACTCATTTATATTATAAAGTTGTTCATCAGGAAAACTCGTCTAAAATTTCATTATCGATATCGGATAATTCATGATTTTCTAATCTTGATAAATGATCAGCAATTTGATTATCAGTTCCCTTTTTGTTAACGATCTCAAAATCAAATTCTTGCATTAATAATATTCATCTAATAAATCTTGGTTTAGAATCTTTCTTTTGCATTAAATACTTTATAGCAGAGTGATCAGTATGTACAATACATTTAATTCATATTAGATAATGCCGAAATTTATTAAAAGCATATACGACTGCTAATAATTCTCTTTCGGTAACTGTATAATTTATTTCAGCATCATTTAGAGTTTTACTAGCATAGTATATAACTTTGAAAATCTTATCATATATTTGCCCAAGAACTGCTCCTATAGCATAATCACTAGCATCACACATAAGCTCAAATGGTTTCTCTCATTTAGGTGAAACTATTATAGGTGCTGTAATTAATTTATTTTTAATAATTCGAAAGCATTCAGGCATTTAGTTGTAAATTCAAATTTCTTGTCCTTTTCAAGAAGTTGTCATAGAGGTTTAGTAATTTTTGAAAAATCTTTAATATAACGTCTGTAGAATCCAGCATGTCCAAGAAAACTTCTTACCCCTTTTACTGTAGTTGGAGGTGGTAATTTAGCTATAACTTGAATTTTCACAGGGTCTACTTCCATGCCCTTTTCTGAAATTTTATGCCTTAATACAATGCCGCCTGTAACCATAAATTGACATTTCTCCCAATTAAGAACTAAATTAGTTTTCTCACATACTTCAAATACTTTTTCAAGATGATTTAAGCATGTGTCAAATGTTGTTCCAAATACAGAGAAATCATATATAAATACTTTTATTCCATTATCAATTAATTTACTAATTATAGACATCATACATCTCTGGAATGTTGCAGGTGCATTACATAATCCAAAAGGCATCCTTCGAAAAGCGAAAGTTTCATAAGGACTAGTAAATGTAGTTTTCTCTTGATCCTCAGGAGTAATTTGTATTTGATGATAACCGGTATATCCATCTAAAAAACAAAAATACTTATGTCCGGCTAATCTATCTAACATCTGGTCTAGAAATGGTAAAGGCAAGTGATCTTTCCTGGTGGCTGTGTTTAATTTTCTATAATCAATACATATTCGCCATCCAGTAACTTGTCTTATAGGGATAAGATCATTATTTTCATTAGCTTTTACGGTCACTCCTCCTTTCTTAGGTACATAGTGAATTGGGCTTACCCAAGCACTGTCAGAAATAGGATATATAATACCATTATCTAACCATTTTAAAATTTCTTTATTGACTACTTCTTTCATTATCGGGTTTAATCTCCTTTGGGGATCTGCTTTAGGCATATGTTCATTATCTAAAATAATTCTGTGCATACAGATTGAAGGACTAATTCCTTTAATATCTGCTAAAGTCCAACCAAAAATTTTCTTAAATTTTTTTAAAGTATCTAAAAGTTTTTGTTCTTGAGATTCATTTAATTCAGATGAAATAATAACTGGTAGAGTTGAAGAATTACCAAAATAGGCATATTTCAAATGATTAGGTAACATTTTTAACTCAAGTTCAGGAGGTTTAATAATCGATGGAACTATATTTTTTTCAGTGTTTTCAGTGTTATCCAAAAATTCAAATTTCTCTTGAATATAATCTAGTTCTTCATTTATATCGGCTTTTTCAATTAATTCAGTATTTTCTTTTTCTAATTCTTCTTCATAATATTCCTTAAAATGTTCTCTTTGTAAATGATCGAGTACTTCCATTCGAAAACACTCATCATCTTTTTCTAGCGCAGGATATTTCATTGATTTAGCAATATTAAAAGTTACTTTTTGGTCATTTACTCTCATAGTTAATTCTCCTTTCTAAACATCATTCATAGCTTTTCCAGTGGCTAAAAATGGTCTTCCTAAAATGATACGAATTTCTTTATCTTCTTCCATATCTAAGATAATAAAATCTACAGGGAAGATGAATTTATCCATTTTTACTAATACATCTTCAATAAATCTCGTAGGATATGTAACAGAACGATCAGCTAACTGAAGAGTTACTGAAGTAGGTGAAATTACTCCCAATCCTAATCTTTTAAAAATTGATAGAGGCATTAGATTGATGCTTGCTCCTAAATCACAGAAAGCTTTTCCATAGAATTTTTCTCCAATAGCGCAGGGTATAGTGAAACTACCAGGATCTTTTAATTTTTCAGGAAGCTTTTTCTAAATAATAGCACTACACTCTTCACTGAGTGCGACCATTTCATTATTGGTAATTTTTTTTTTTATTTAGAATATCTTTCATGAATTTTACATAGTTTGGCATCCGTTCTAAAGCTTCTACGAAAGGAATATTTATTGTTAATTTCTTCGAATTTCAAGGAATTTAGCAACCGTTTATCTTTTTTATGTTGAATTAGTCATCGAGGAAATGGTGGTGAGGTTTTTCAACGTAAATTTTTATTGGTATTAAAGGATTTTCTAAGTTTCGAATCTTATCGATTCTTTTCCTTTTCAATTTCCACTTCCTCTTTTCGACTTTCAAGTTCTTTCGAATTCGAGGTTCTAATTCTTTTCCACTTCGTAATCGTATCACTTTAATTTGTTCATTTCCCTTGTCTTTCGGATTTATTTCCACATTACTAGAAAATGTTCCGAGTATTCTATTATTAAGTGCGGTAGCGATATGTCCAAGTTGAGTTTCAATATTTTTAATAATCGTTCCTTGATTTTGTAATTGGTTTCCTTGTATTTGTAATTGATTTCCTTGATTTTGTAAATGTTGACCCATATTTAATATTAATTCTTCTATAGATAATTTCTTATCTTTAAATTGTGGGTTATTATTATTAAATCCAGGTGGATAATTAGGTTTATAATTAAAATTTCATTGATTAGAGGGATTTCCTAATGGTTTTGTTATGTTATTCATCCATGGTTGATTAGTTGTATTATTATTCCAATTAAAATTAGGATGATTTTTCCATCCAGGATTATAATAATTTGCATAAGGATTATTGGGTCTGTTATTAATAGCATTTATAGTTCATAATGAGATTGGGATTCTATAAGTTGTCCAGATGAATTTTCTTCTAATATAGTTGGAGATTAATTCATTCCAAAATGATCTAATTTTTTAGATACAGCAGCGATTTGCGAAGCTAACATAGATATTGCATCATTTTCATGAATACTAGCTATCTTTTTCGGATTCATTCTATCGACAGCTATTGAAAATTATTGGTAGCCATTTTTTTGATTAGTGCATAGGCTTTATCAAATGGTTTTGACATTAATGATCCTCCAGCAGTAGCATCGATGATTGATCTTAAAGATCCTACTAATCCATTATAGAAAGTTTGAATAATTAACCAATCTGTTAATGCATGATGTGGGCATTTCCTAAGAAGTTCTTTAAATCTCTCCCAAGCTTCATATATTGATTCTCCGTCAAACTAATTAAAAGAAGTTATATCATTTCTAAGCTTAGCAGTTTTAGATGGTGGAAAATATTTGGATGGAAATTTTTGTGATAACTCTCCCTAAGTTTTAATAGATCCAGGTGCTAACGAATTTAACCACATTTTAGCCTTATCCCTCAAAGAAAAAGGAAAAAGTCTAAGTCTAATAGCATCGTTAGATACTCCTTCATATTTGAAAGTAGCACATAGTTCTAAAAAACTAGCAAGATGTAAATTAGGATCTTCAGTAGGTTAACCACTAAATTGATTCTTTTGTACCATTTGGATAATTACAGGTTTAAGTTCAAATGAATTAGCAGACTACATCGTGGTTTTGAATAGTTAAATGAATTTCATCTAATGTAGGGTCTGGCATAATCTCTTAATGGTCTCTGTTGATTGATATTTTCATTTTCAGAAATATTTGTCATTTGTGTTAAATTTATAATTTTTCTTTTTTTTGTTTTCTAATTCTTTTAATTGTACGCTCTAATTCTGAATCGTAAGGTATTAAATTTTTGTTTCCAAATTTTCGCATACAACTTTATAAAATTTTTTTTTAAAATAGTCTGTTACTCTAGTAAATAATTTCTTTAGCTCCCCGGCAACGGCGCCAAAAACTTGACCCACTTTTTATATGTTTGCAAATTATGTTAATAGCAATGGCACCAAAAACTTGATTCTGCTTTAATATATTTTATGATGGAATGTATAATGTGGATTCTACGCAAGTATATGTATCGTATCAAGTAATACAGGGCTCTAGTGGAGTCCTGGTTATCGATCCCACAGGGAAGTTTTTAACAGATTTGAATTAGTTAAATTTAAAAGAATTACTTACTAATAGTAAACGGAAATTTAGAATAATTAACTAAAGCAAACTAAAGTAACTAATGCTTGAAATAAAGTTGATTTAAATAATTCATAAAAAGTATCCTTCTCCTTGTTTTTAGAAAATTAAGTGAATGATGAATCTAAATAGAATTTTTTAATTGTATTATGACAAATAGGAGCATTCCGCTTCTTCACCCTATGGTCCAGGTGCAAAGAACATTGACTAATCCTATGTTTGATTACTGAATCTACGACTAGGCTGGGAGGATACTGGCTGCCACTTCAGAGCTCCCACGTTCCCCTCACCTGAGGGCTAACATCTACACTTCAGCTCTCAAACAATAGGACCAAATTGAATATTATAGTATGTCACACTAAAATGTCCAATTCTACGTCCGATAATTAATATTTCCCTATTTATTTGCACCCTCCTTACAAGGCTTTTGACTTCCCTGAATATTGGATGTAATTTTTACTATAGTTGATAATTCAACATATTTTAACAAATCAATCGCCGTATTGAAAGTAAATTAAGTTTTAAGTAAAAATTATCACAACTTATTTTAATATATATTAGGTACTTCTATTTAATTTCATCATTTCGCATAATTTTCATAAGCAAGGAGAAAGACTAAGTAAACTACTCAGAATGCATGAGAATAAAACAAAGCATGGATTTCATTTAAAGTTAACAACAATAAACAAAGATACTTATCTTAATTTCCTCCCCAAGCGTACTCCTCGAAGTTCCTTTCGACTTTTCCTTCTAGTACAAAGACACTTCTAACTCATTAATTATACTCTAAACTCTTAAATTAGCACACAAACACAAATAGACACCAAAAAGAGACACTAAGACTCTCTAAATAGACACACACAGACACTAGAATTCGGCCTCTATTTATAGAGGTAGGCAAAGGTCCAAGGGATGCTTAAACACCTCTTCAAAAAGCGTCCAGGTTCAATGTATTTTGCATTTTGAATTGTCTCGCAGTCGGCAAGAAACGACCTCGCCGTCAGCGGGGCTTCTAGAAGGTCTTCAAACCGCGCGATCTTGCTGTCGGCGGGCTCGGGCTCGCTGTCGGCGAGGTATTTGTAATTCCTTCAGAAATTCTTCTCATGATCTCGCCGTCGGCGGGCTCGATCTCGCCGTCGGCGACTTAGTTCATTTTGCATGAATTCTTTCCTTTTTGATCCAAATTCGCACCATTTCATGCTTTTTTTGCTTCCATCACTTATAAATCTTCGTTCCTGCAGTAAAATAAAGAAAATACCTTTCTTTAAAGTGCAATTTCATCAAAAATAGATATGAATTTTTAAATATATTTTTCTGTGATCAATCGGTTTAGTACCGCCACCATATACCTCCTTGACCACCATACCCTTGACCTTACTATGATAGATCGGGGTCAGGGTCATAGTATGCACATAATGGTTAATCTTCTCGTACATTGATTTGTATTCTTCATTTTTTTCTTCTTCGAGAGAGATCTTGAATTAGGGTTTCTTCTGACTTATTGTCGCTGCTTCTTTCTTGATTTCTTCTTCTTCGGAACTGCTCTCCCAATCAACGTCGATGACCGGTTTCTTCTGTTCAACTGTTCCACCATTTCTTCCACAACCTCGTCCCTGGCCTCGACCTCGGGTGCGAGTTCTGGAGAAACCTTCACCATCTCGTCATAAGGGAGTGGTGAGTAACTGTTGGACTAGAATTTCAGGCTCTTCATCATCTCGAACTTCTTTTGCTTCATTTGGTACAGTGTTTCTAGAGAAGATAGTTTTCTTGGGAGGCGCGTAGTAGGCTGCATCTTCATGAATTCCGATTTCATGCACAGAGAATGGTTGCAAATCACCTTTGATACACTGTTCTCGTCCTTCATAATACTTTATGCACTGGTGCAGAGACGATGGTACCATCCGGTTCTCATGGATCCATGGCTGACCCAGTAGAGTGTTGAATGATGTCTCAGAATCAATTATATGGAATTTTACGGTTTTCTTTGCTAAGTCACCGGTCTTCATTAATAGTGTAATCGATCCCAGAGCTCTTTCTCCTTTTTTAATTAAAGCCTCTTAATAACATCTTATCTGCTTAAAGCTCGCTAGCATCAATTTCCAAATATGCTAGGGTCCGAAGATTCATTATGTTGATTGATGCTCCTGGATCAACCAACACTCTGGAGAGCGTAAACCTTCCAATAGTGACTGAAATGTACAACGGTCAATTGTGATCAGCTGTTCCAAGTAGTAGATCATTGTCCGTGAAGGTAACACCTCGCTGTTCCTTTAATGAGCAAACCTCATCGAAGGAATTACTGGCCATTTGAGCTAAGCAAATTTTTGGATCAATTAAAGCCTTGATCAGAGTTTCCCTCATCTCCTTTGACAGGATCAGAGTGTCCTAGATGCTCAGTTTGGCTGGTAGCTTCCTAAGATGGGCTAGCACATTATAATCCACCTTATTACCATGTTCCTCGGTTTCTTCCCGAAAGGGCAATTCTTCTGTTGGGGTTGGCTCTTCCTGAGCAACCACCTGCTTTCCTTTATCCTTTGGACCCATTCTCGGGGGTAGAACTTTTCCACTCCTTAGATTGACTTCAGTTATTTCTTCTGAATCTTTCGATGTCTCCTCTTGAATCGGAACGACTGGCTCTTCTGGAGTTGTCTCGGAATCTGACGGCTCTAATTCTATTGTGATTGGAGTTCCTCGGAATTCACAAATGGACTCGTTGCTTGTCGAGCTTTTGTATCCATCCTTGTGAACATCTTCTCCTTCATTGTGGTCATCGAAGTTCAGTATGATTTAAGAATCGTTATTTATATCGGAATCGAGATCCGGATTAGGTTGGTTTTCGTTAGTTACTTAATCGTTAGAAACAGTCAAAACGTAGCCAACACCAAAACTCTTATCATTATAAGATCCCGCCGGGGCGAGCAAATAATCATACAGAGTCAGAGGTTCGAGGGATTTCTCCCCCAAATCAGAAACTACCATCCTAGGATAAGCAGCCCCTAGTCTACCCTTTAGAGCCTCAGTTTTCTTTTCTTCTACAATCTTCTCCTCCTCCTGGGGCGGTTCTTCAATTGTAAGCGATAGCACCGGCTCGGTAGGTTTCAAACTTTGGGTTGAAGCGCGCACCGAAGCATTCTGGATGTGATCCAAAATTTTCTTCGAAGATTTTGTCCAGACGGTGCTCCATCCATCATTGGTCGTGTAAGGGTCTATCAGAACAATAGGATCCGTTGAAATAATATTAACGAAACCTTCTTTTTGGGGTTCCTTCATGTATTCCTTCGGGATCGTTATGTTCCCTTTCCGGAGATTGTCGTCAAGCCAGCTCTTGAAAGTGTTGCAATCCTCTATCTTGTGCCCGAGCATCCGGTGGTAAGGGCAATAGTTTGGATGATCTTTCTTATTGACTTCTTCTGGCCTCTTAGGCTCTGGTAGCTGAAAATCAGGTGTCTTCATTAAACTGTGGAACATCTTCACTACCGCTTCAGTCTTAAATGGATATTCCCTATTTAAAAGTTCTTTCAGGGTACGCGATGGACGAGGCGGTTGCTCATAATGCTGAGGCAACTGATAGCTCGGTTGAGGCTGTTGGTAGTTTTGTTGAGGTTGCTGATAAATCTGTTGTGGTTGTTGGTAAGTCCGTTGCGGTGGTTGATAATCGGGCCGTGGCCGCTCTAACCGTATCTCGCACCGTGCTGCTCGCCTTTATCTACCGCCGCGATGATTCCGGATTTCTTTTCAAATGCTTTCACGGAGCTTCGCTTATCGGTCTTGTCCATGAAACTTAGCTGTTTTGCTTCCTCCTGCAAGCTCCCGGCCTTGCTAAGCAACTTCTCGAAAGTCTTAATTGTGAATCCTTTGAGGGGAAGTGCTATCGGGCCATGGATACTCTTCAACAGGATACCGACTGCATGTTTTTCCTAAAGCTGTGGTTCACACTTCATGCTTAAGTTTCTCCATCGAAGTATGTAATCCACTAGAGTTTTGTTCGGTTTATATTGCTCCACCACTAAATCACTGATAGTGATGTGGTGTCGAGCCCCGACAAACCGCTTAACGAAGAGGTTTTCTAATTCGGAAAAGGTCTTAACTGAGCCATTTGGCAATTCTGCATACCAGTCGAAGGCAATCCCTGATAAACTGCTGACGAACTGTCGAAAGAGTAAAGCATCGCTCCCACCGTCATTGCAGCAACTAGCACAAAAATGTGTGACATGCTGCCGGGGGTTTTCCGTTCCATCAAAAGTCTTGAACAGAGGTGATACAAAGCCTTTTGGGTATTGGACCGCATCAAATTTTTCAGGGTAAGGTCTACCTGTCTGAATAGATGTTCCACTCTTAGACTGGGCTAAGGCTTCTCGCACCTACTGTTCTACCATGTTTTTGATATCCTTTTCAGGAATCATGCTTTGTGCAGAATCTTTCTTCGGCTGTTCATCTCCGTTAACAGATGTGATCTCCTTTCCTCCGTCCGCGATGTGAATAATTTATCGGGGTGTTTCCTTTTAAGGTTGCAGCTGACTTTGGAGAGTGGCTAAGGCAGCAGCCATCTCCTCCATCCTTTTTGCCATTTGGGAAATTGTATCATCCTTTTCTTGAAGTTGTGTGATCCATGAAAAAAATACCTATTTTTATGCCTTGATTTTTATCAATTTCTAAGGATATTATGCTTTAATGAAAGGTATTTTTTTTGTTTTTGGATGTAGGTAATGTAAAAAGGTCCACAAAAAAAAGGAAAAAGGGTGAAAAAGGAGCAAAAAGGAGTAAAAATGGAGCAAAATACAAGAATTATCAAGAATTATGGCCTGGCGCCTAGGCGCCAGAAGTTGGCGCCTAGGCGCCAGAAGTTGGCGCCTAGTCGCTAGAAGTTGGTGCCTACTCGCCAGACTCGATACAGAAACTGTCAAGTTTTTTATGACTTTTGGGCAGTTATTTTGACGGAGTGAGTGGTTATTGGACATTCTAGAAGACTGGTAGTTGTTCCTTGATAATAGGACATGTGATACATTGCATTTGGACGCTCTAAAAAGGTTTTAATCGTGAAGAGGTGCGAGCCAAAGTGAAGAAGTGCGAAAAACTGGACGCGGTGTCCGGCTCCTAGGTGCCAGACAGACCTTCTAGAAGATTCATTGAATGTGGACATGTTTTGAAGAGGTGCCTCAAGGCAACCCTTGAAGCCTATAAAGAGGAGTCCACTCCTTCAGAAAAACGGGCCCCCATTGTATCCCCTATCTCTTAGCCACTTTAGGATCTCTCATCCTTAGGAGAGAAATAGAGAGAGAAATTTAGGGCCACTTTTATTTAGTTTAGTAAGTTTATTTTCAAGTTGTTGCATCTGGAGTTCATTACACTGTGGAGTCAGTAGGAATCGAAGATCTGTAGAAGGAATATTTGAGATAAGTATTTTATTTTTGATTCAAAGTTTATTTATTATGTTTTGTTGTTTATATTCAATATGTTCTGAATAGTTAGTTTACTTTCTTCCTTCAATTATGAAGAGATAAATAAGATAATATAAAATTCGATGGAGAATTGAAAATCAAAATATTTTTAAAACATTGTAATGATATTAATACCTGATCTTACTTTATTTTTTAAATTGGCCATTTAAATTGTTAAAACCTGTTGAAGAGTTTTGAGACCAAGAAGGAGAAGAACTCTTAACTTGTAGATGTCACATGAATCCTTGGGTAGTCGAAGGCCATGCGCGGGCTATTCAAGGTGAAGTGTAAATAAATAGGAAGATAAGATTTAAAGGGCATAGAATTGATAAGTTTTTAGAGTGACAGACTAAATTCTTATAATTTGATTTATAGATAAGGAAAGGGTCACTAGTAGGGCTGACCATAGCCACCCTTGGACATCTAGTAGTGTGAGCCTAGATTAACCCATTCTACTAACAATACATATGAACCTGATCTGTAGATTAGCCAATGTTCTTTGCTCCTGGATCAAAGGGTAAAGAATAGGAATGCTTCTATTTGGCACAATACCATAAAATAGATTCTCCAACGAATATTAAATTATTTTAAAAATCTTGGATTAATTGAAAGGAAGAAAGTTGTTTGTTTTATATTGTTTTCACAAAATCATTTTCTTATTATTGGTTTCTTTATCTGCATCTGGTAAATTAAAAGTAATTTATAGTTAGATTAAAATACAAAAAGAATTTGAAATACAATATTTAAAAATTTATTAGCATTTTTCCCCGTGGGATCGATACTGGGGTCTTTGTTTCAAAGCCCTTTATTACTTGAAACGATACGTATACTTGTGTAGTACCCAAAAAGTATATAAAATATTTTCCTTTAAAATTATATTTTGCTATATAAACATATATTTAAAAAGTATTAATCACTAACGGCCTAGCATTCGGTAAGCGATCAAGTTTTATTTAAATGTTATTGTCAGTAACTTTAAATTTGGTACACATCTATATAGCGAGTTATTCGGGTCAAGTGTTTCGCGCCTTTGCCGGAAATTAAATTTTCTAAGTAGTTGGTAACAAATTCTTGTATTTGGAAATACAAAAATTGGGTCAAGTTTTCGGCGTCGTGGCTGGGAAATAAGAGGTACAATTTATAGGTTTTTAAATATTATATTTCCAAAAACATAAAAAAATAAATTATAATAATATAAAAATAAAAAAATATATTATTCCTTCTTTTATTTTTTTTATGCATAGTTTTGGTTCTGAAGGATTAATACCTTTAGATTCTGAACAAGAAAGAACAATTAGAAAAATTAAAAAGGGAAAACAAATTCAAAAATTTCAAGAAATGGCTACTTTACAAAATCCAATTGAACTTAATGATCAAAATGTTTATAAACCATTAAGGGATTATGCTAACCCTACAGTTGATGAACTTCATAGTAGTATTCAAATACCCACCGTAGATGATTAATTCTTTTGAACTTAAACCGTCTATTATTCAAATGGTGCAAAACAATCAATTTGGTGGAACACCAAATGAGGATCCAAATTTACACCTTGTTAGTTTTTTAGAACTTTGTGCTTACCTTTAAATATAACAATGTTTCGATGATGCTTATTAGACTTAGACTCTTTCCTTTTTCCTTAAGAGATAAAGCAAAGATGTGGTTAAACTCATTAGCAACTGGTTCAATTAAAACATGGTCTGAAATGGCACAAAAATTCCTTGCTAAATATTTTCCTCCTTCTAAAACTCGCTAAATTAAGAAATGATATTACTTCGTTTAGTCAATTTGACGGGGAGACAATATATGAAACTTGGGAAAGATTTAAAGAACTATTAAGAAAATGTCCTCATCATGCTTTACCTGATTGGTTAATTATTCAAACATTTTACAATGGATTAATTGGATCTTTAAAATCAATTATTGATGCCACTGATGGAGGTTCTTTAATGTCTAAATCATTTGAAGAAGCTTACACTTTAATTGAAGAAATGGCTAATAACAATTTTCAATGGCCTTCCGAAAGGATTAATCCTAAAAAAATGGCAAGTATTCAGGATAATGAAGCCTTCTCTATCCTAGCTTCACAAGTAGCAACGATAATGTCTAAAAAATTAGATAATTTTGCAATTAATATTTCACATAATAACTCTGCTAATATTGAAGATTCTCAAACTATTGAAACTTTACAAGCTATTGCAAGTAAAAATAATCCTTATGCAAATTATTATAATCCTGGGTGGAAAAATCATCCTAATTTTAACTGGAATAATTCACAACAACAATGGGGAATAATCAAGCTCATCCCACTGGAAATTGGAATAATCAAGTTAATCCAAATTATAAGCCTCCTGGATTTAATAATCAACAGAAAAAGTTATCAATAGAAGAATTAATTTTACAAATGAATAATCAATTATAAAATCAAAATACTGCTATTCGTAATATCGAAAATCAAATGGGGCAAATTGCTACTTTAATTAATAACGGACACTGTAGGAACACTTCCTAGTAATGTTGAAATTAATCCAAAGGAAACTGGAAAAGAACATGAACATGTTAAGGCTATGCAACTTAGAAGTGGAAAGGAATTAAAAGAAAGAATGCAGAATGAAATTGAAAAAGAGATTGAGGTTGAAGAGATTGAAAAACCTAAAGAAACTCTCTCTCCTAGTCAAGATCAGACTGTTACACCTATTAATGTGGAAGTTGAAAAACCACCACCACCTTTTCCTCAAAGACATAAACAGCAGAAACTTGATCATCAATTTTCTAAGTTCTTTGAAATTTTTAAGAAACTTACTATTAACATACCTTTTGCTGAAGCTTTGGAACAAATGCCAACTTATGCAAAATTTATGAAGGATATTTTAAGCGAGGAAACAAAAATTTGAAGCTTTTGAAACTGTTGCATTAAGTGAAGAATGCAATGCAATAATTCAAAAGAAATTACCTGAAAAGCTTAAGGATCCTGGAAGTTTCACTATACCCTGTGCTATTAGAGAAAAATTTTGTGGAAAAGCTTTATGTGATTTAGGAGCAAGTATTAATCTCATGCCATTTTCTATTTTTTGAAGATTGAATTTAGGAGAGATTACTCCCACCACCGTAACCCTTCAGTTAGCTGATAGATCTATCACTTATCCTAAAGGAGTTATAGAGGATGTCCTTGTTAAAGTGGATAAATTTATCTTCCCTGTAGATTTCATCGTACTTGATATGGAAGAAGATAAAGAGATACCTATTATTTTAGGGAGTCCTTTTCTAGCTACCGGACGAGCTATGATTGATGTGCAAAAGGGAGAATTAACCATGAGAGTTAATGATCAAGAGATTAAATTCAATGTTCTTAAATCAATGAAGTACCCTGATAAAGAGAAATGTTATCGAATGGATATAATCGATTATTTAATTGAGAAACATTATTAAGAAAAATGTAAAGTCATTTACGAAGAAAAATTTGAATTTTTAATCGATGAAAATGAAGAAGTAAAAGAAGAAGAGACTCATTTTATTAAAGATAAGCTGGAAACTTTAGACATAACTCAAAATGATATACTTTTACCATCAATTAAAAAAGCCCCTGAACTGGAATTAAAAATATTACCTTCACATTAAAAATATGCGTTTCTTGGAAATTTGTTAACTTTACCTGTTATTATTTCTTCTGAACTGAGTAAAGATCAAGAAGAAAAATTACTAGGTATGTTAAATAATTATAAGAAAGCTTTTGGTTGGACTATTTCTGATATAAGAGGAATAAGCCCTTCCATTTGTATGCATAGAATTTTAACGGAAGAAAATTTTAAACCTACTATTGAACCGCAAAAAAGATTAAATTCTATCATGAAAGAGGTTGTTAAAAAAGAAATTGTTAAGTGGTTAGATGTTGGTATTATTTATCTTATTTCGGATAGTCAATGGGTAAGTCTTATTCATTGTGTTCCGAAGAAAGGAGGTGTAACTGTCATTGTCAATGATAAAAATGAACTAATTCCTACAAGACAAGTTACTGAATGGCAAATTTGTATTGATTATAGGAAATTAAATGATGCCACTAGAAAGGATCATTTTCCTTTACCTTTCTTGGATCAAATGCTCGATAAACTAGTTGGACACCCATATTTCTGTTTTCTGGATGGATATTCTAGTTATCATCAATTACTTATTGCTCCTGAGGACCAAGAGAAAACAACATTTACAAGTCCTTATGGAACCTTTGCTTTTAGAAGAATGCCTTTTGGTTTATGTAATGCACCTCCAACTTTTCAAAGATGTATGATGTCAATATTTTGTGATTTGATTGACAAAGGAATTGAAATATTCATGGACGATTTTTCGAGTTTTTGAACTTCTTTTGAATCTTGTTTGGAAAACATTTCCAAAGTTCGAAAAGATGTGAAGAAACAAACTTAGTTCTTAACCGGGAAAAATGTCAATTTATGATCACGAAGGCATTGTACTTGGTCACAAAGTTTCACAAAAGGGATGGAAGTTGATCAAGCGAAAGTGAAAATTATTGTTGAATTGCAACCACCTACTATCATTATCGATGTGAGAAGTTTTCTAGGTCATGCTAGATTTTATAGAAGATACATAAAGGATTTTTCTTAAATAGCTAAACCTCTTTGTCATTTATTGGAAAAAGATGCGAAATTTGAATTTAACAAAGAATGCATTAATGCTTTTAATATTCTAAAAGAAAAACTAATAATCGCACTCTATCATTGTTGCACCTAATTGGAATAAATCTTTTGAATTAATGTGTGATGCAAGTGATTTTGCAATTGGAGCTGTATTAGGACAGAAATATGAGAAGGTTTTCAAAGTTGAATATTATGCTAGTAAAACTCTTATTGAAACACAAAGAAATTACACTACCACTGAGAAGGAGCTTCTAGTTATAGTATATTCCTTTGATAAATTTAGACCTTATCTTCTTGGTACTAAATGCATAGTTCATACTGATCATTCTGCTATTAAATATCTAATATCTAAGAAGGATTCTAAACCTAGATCGATAAGATGGGTTTTACTTCTACAAGAATTTGATTTTCAAATAGTAGATAGAAAAGGAATTGAAAACCAAATTGCTGATCATTTGTCTAGACTTAAAAATGATATTATTTCGGAAGAAAATATAAATGAGAAATTTCCTGATGAATCTTTATATGTTATTCAAGGATGCAAAACACACTGGTATGCTGATATTGTTAATTATTTAGTTAGCAATATTTTACCTTATGAATTGGATAACAAATTTATTAGGAAATTTAAATATGATGCTAAGTCTTATATTTGGGAAGATCCTCATTTATTTAAAATTGGAAGAGATTCTATAATTCGAAGATGTGTACCTTATGAGGAAACTTTTGCTATTATTCAAAAATGTCATGATTCCGATTTTGGAGGACACTTTGGCATAGATAAAACTGCATTTAAAATTTTAAATTCTGAATTTTATTGGCCTACCTTATTTAAAGATGTGAGACATTATGTGAAAACATGTGATCGATTTCAAAGGATGGGAAATATATCTAGGAAGGATTAAATGCCTTTAAACTATATATTGGAAGTTGAAATTTTTGATATATGGGGTTTAGAATTTATGGGACCATTTGCTCCATCATCTGGAAAAACTTATATTTTATTAGCAGTTGATTATGTTTCAAAGTGGATTGAAGCTGTTGCTTTACCAAACTGTGATTCCAAAAGTGTTTCTAAATTCTTAAAGAAAATGATATTTTCAAGATTTGGAATGCCTAAGGTAATTATCACTGATGGTGGAAGTCATTTCAGGAATGTAAGAATTCAATCATTACTACAAAAATTTGGAATCAAACATAGAATTGCAACTGCTTATCACCCACAAACAAGTGGAATGGCTAAAGTATCAAACAGAGAAATTAAAAGAATTTAAGAGAAGACTGTTAATCTTAAAAGAACTGATTGGGTTGATAGACTTGATTCTGCATTATGGGCTTATAGAACAGCTTATAAGACACCAATCGGAATGTCACATTACCGGTTAATTTATGGTAAACATTGTCACTTACCTGTTGAACTTGAACATAAAGCTTATTAGGCGATAAAGGAGTTTAATTTTAATTTGAATGAAGCAGGAGAAAAGAGATTATTACAATTGAATAAGATGGAAGAGATAAGAAATGAATCATATGAAAATGCAAGGATTTATAAAGAGAAAATGAAGATGTTACATGATAAGAAAATTTTAGGAAAAATTTTTGAACCTGGAAAGAAGTATTACTGTTTAATTCTCGTTTAAAAATTTTTCCTGGAAAATTAAGATCTAAATGGATTGGACCCTATATAATTGAGAAAGTATACCATTATGGAGCTGTGGATATTAAAGACCCCAAAACAGAAAAAAATTTTAAAGTAAATGGATTAAGATTAAAGCCTTATTTGAGAGATATTAAAATGATTTATAAAGAGGCTTATGAATTGAGTCAACCTGATTATTGATTTACTTAAGTCGGGCTGCGAAGTTAAACCAAGCGCTTTGTGGGAGGCAACCCATAATTATCTTTTGTTTTGAGTGTTTTTATGTTTTTAATGTAAGGTTATGCCTCGATCTTGACTAATTTTATATTACTTCAGAAAAATTTGATGCTTATAAGTCTTTGTTGACTTAAGTCGAAGATTATTTTGAAGTATGTAAGATTTAGAAATTGGATCACTCTATTCTAAATATGAGTAAAAAGGAGATCAAGTTAACCTTCATTATGATTACTTACAATTTGTGTTATTGAGTCTAGATTACTCTTACCAGTATAATTTACCTATCTTGAAGAACGAAACTTTGAAATTTAACGATTAGGCGAAACGGAGTTGAACATAGTTCCGGAGCCTAGGCGCCAAGATTCGGCGCCTAAGCGCCAGAGTTAAACTATGTATCAATAGGTCCGGCGCCTAGGCGCCAGATTTGGCACCTAAGCACCACGGTTACTGGGTCGTACAAAAACCGAAAATTTTCAGTTTTTCACACGATTTTCACCTTTAAATCAACCCATCTTCATCCCTAACCATCAAATAATCAATGTTACGTCCATTACACTTCATTCTTGAGAGATTTGAGAAATTTTTGAAGAAATGGAAGGAAGAAATCGTGGAGAAGAGGCTGGGGACAAGGTCTCAAAGGATCCTCAACCCTACTTCAATGGTTTCATCACGGTAAGTTTAGAAAAAATTTCTAGTCGCTTGGATAAGTTGGAAGCGGAGTTTAAAAGCATTGGAGATCGCCTTCATGAGATGTTTTATCAGATTGAACATCTAGAATGGCAGATGAAACTTCAATTTGATCATTTTGCGGCTTATCAAGAAGCTCAAGTTGAAATATATGCGAAGAACAAGTGGATTGACGAAAAGACGGCTACTGATTTCCCGAGAGCGTTAGTGTTCTTTCCAAGCGGAATAAACAATTTCCCTTGTGAAGATTAGAATATTCTGGTAATGAGATCATTATTATCTGGTTTGTTGAGTCGTTGTATCGATGTAGTGAATCGATTGTATTTGTGTATTTGCTTTCAAGTTCAATGTGTGTTGTTTTTGCTTAGAAATTGTTGTGTTTAATTGTGTATTAGGAACTTGAATCAAGTATGATACTTATCTGGAATATATTGAGCCAATATTGAAGATTATAAATGGAATTTAGTGAAGTTTGATTTAAACTTTATGTTTGATTGGTGGATTTAATATTAAATTTTTAAAATTTTTGGAAAATGTTTTGGAAGTTAGAAACTGAAGCCCTACTCTAATGTGAGTAATTGGAAGTTGAATTTATGAATTTTGGTTGAAAATTAAATTTAAAAATAATTTTTTTTGAAAGGCGAGTCTGGCGCCTAGGCGCCAGAATTCAGTGCCTAAGCGCCAGTTCGGCCTGTACCTGAAAAATTCCTTAAATACCCCCCAAAAGCCATTATCAACGCCTAAGCCTTCTTCTTCCTCCATTTTTCGCGAAAATCAGCTTTTAGAATCCATTTTGAGGTCAAAACTCAAGGATTTGGGTGCGAAACCACTTAATTTCTTCGTCTCAAGGTCAGATCTACACTTTAAACCATTTATTTTCAATTTTCACCATAGATTTCCCTAGGTTTTGCTAAGAACCGAAATTTTGAAAAAAAATTTTGATTTTTAGTAATTTCTTTGGATTTTTAAACTTATTTTAAGTTTTCTAAACTTAAAAAGAGTTTAAATTTTTTATTCCAAAATTTGTTCTTGCTTTCTTTCACGTTTAGATGGCTCTGAAATCTAAACGCGGGGAGGCACGAGACAACTTTGATAGCAGTAAATTTTCTACTGCGGCTGCGCATTTTCGGTTCCACAAATTTGCTACGTCGAGGAAGTTCATTTCAGAACGAAGTTTCTATCATCCGGGGGAGATGATTGAAAACACTATCATTGCGCACAACTGGCAACGATTCTGTTATTTTACTGTTGTTGCTGTTATCCCTATAGTTCGAGAGTTTTATGCGAATTTTCTGGATGCCGAAGATTATGAAGTTTTTGTTAGAGGTGTCAGAGTAGGATTTACTCCTGAAAGAATCAATGTATTTTATGACTCGCCAACGACTATAGAGTGCCACTATTCCGGATTATCTCCATCCGAGGGAGATTTGGATATGATCATTGCTTATTTGATCGACAGACTCGGATCTTGGAAGATCGAGAACGGAAAAGGGTAAACTTCAAATCCTCCAATTTAAATGGTATTTCTAAAGCATGGCACTATTTTATTTCCGCAAGATTGTTCCTTCCAACCACCCGAGTGAAGTGACTAGAGATCGAGCGATCTTAAACTACCGCATTCGAGAAAGAAAGCCTATTGATGCTCGGCAGTATTATTTATGATTATGTGGATTCTACCGAGAGATCCAAGACTTACATTGGATCGGGATTCCAATCTCTAATTTATTCATTATGTATTAGCAATGGAGTCACTGGAGATATTTCAGAGGAAAGGTTGAAGACTACTAAGCCGATTGGTCAGGAGAGCATTAGCATATATGATCGTCTTCGAGGGAAGAGATCGACCGCTCCTTCTTCTTCCGCACCCACCCGTGTAGACCTTCTACTTCCCGACCTTCTACTTCGTTGAGCCACCATCGAGTTTCGGGAGTCAATGCATGATCGGCTTTATAGAGCAGCAGCAGGAGTTATTTCAAACTCACTGCATGGTTGATACTATTGATAGGAAACTTGATCATTTATCTGACTATACCCAGAGGAAGAGTAGTTATGATGCTGAGTATGATGAAGCCCTCGTTAGATTTCTGAAGGGTGAGCATGATGTTAGTTTCCCTACTTTTCCTAGTTTCACACCATTTGTTGATCCTAAGGATGTTGAGTTTTCCTTTGGTGATGATGATGATGATGAGGCTACAACCAGTGACTAGTAGTTGATAGATCTCTAAGTTGTGCTACTTTGTTGTTAGTTTGTTTTGTTTGGTTTGTTTGTTTAGTTTGATGTTTGATGTATGTTGATTTGTTTATATACCTGTGTGGATTGATTAGTGTTAAGATTCTATTGTTAGAATATTCTTAGTATATTGTGCTTGAGACTGAGATTAGAGTTAATTTATGATATGTTTGTTTCAGTCTACTGTTTAGTAATTAGTAATTTTGCTATGCTTTTATTTTGTTTTAAATTTAGTATAATCATAAAAATTAGCCTCCTTACTTTTTGTACTTGCTTCAATTTGATCTTTATAATTCATAAAAGCATGAGTAGAGGTAAATTTTTCTTTTTAAGATCGTTTTTACATACTTATAAAAATTTTCTTTTTAAAATTATGATTTTCTTTCTCTCATACTTTCAAATTTTCATAGTATACCAAAACTTAAGTTTGGGGGAAGGGAAAATACATTCAAATTTAAATTTTATTTGTCCTTAAAGAGCTAATATTTTCTTAAAATAAAAACTTTTTAACATAACTTAAGGAATGAAGAATCTATTTAAGATCACTTTTATTTTTGAAATTATAAACAATTTAGTGAACTTAATCAAAATTTTAATAACTTTGATTGATTTTAAGAATAAAATTATTTAACTTAAAGAAGAATAAGATTAAGGAATTTTTCTATTCATGTTAGAAATAATGGAATTTTAGAAGTATTAAGTAATCAAGAATTATCACTTGAAAAAGAAAAGATTGAAAATATTTTTGAATTTTTATTCATGTTATAATAATTAAGTGGAAATGTATAAGTTTTGAAAATATAAGTTAAGGATAGTGAAGTTCAAAATCATTAACAGGCTATACAGATATAGTAATCCTCTCTATATAAAAAAAGAGAGAAAAGAGAAGAGAGGAGAATGCTTGAGGAAATGCCTAATCAAAAATTGGCTTCACTTGAATTATCTTATAGAAGGAAAACTAGTTACATATTTTACTTAATTTTTATGCATGAATCTTTATTTAGGAAAGGTTTTTCAAGAAGATCTTTTTCTTGTAAATAATCTATGAGATCTTAATATAATAAACTTCTATTATTTTCAAAATGGATGAAAAATTTGAAATCTTATGATTTATAGTTGAATATTCTTTAAATTCTTAAAATTAAACCTAGTTAGTGAAATTGGGTTGATAATTTACTAAAGACTTTATAAAATAAAAAATTATAAGGAATCTTAAATATTTATCTTTTATTCCTTAGGTTATACATTTTATATAGTAAAAAGGGTTACTTGAGGACAAGTAACATTTAAGTTTGGGGCATTTTGATCCATGAAAAACATACCTATTTTTATGCCTTTATTTTTATCAATTTCTAAGGATATTATACTTTAATGAAATGTATTTTGTGTTTTTGGATGTAGGTGATGTAAAAAGGTCCAAAAAAGAAAAAAGGGTGAAAAAGGAGCAAAAAGGAGCAAAAATGAAGCAAAATACAAGAATTATCAAGAATTATGGCCTCGCGCCTAGGCGCCAGAAGTTGGCGCCTACGCGCCAGACTCGATACAGAAACTGTCAAGTTTTTGACGACTTTTGGTTGGTTATTTTGATGGAGTGAGCGGTTATTGGACAATCTAGAAGACTGACAGTTGTTCCTTGATAATAGGACATGTGACACATTGCATTTGGACGCTCCAAAATGGTTTTAATCGCGAAGAGGTGCGAGCCAAAGTGAAGAGGTGCGAAGAACTGGACGCGGTGTCCGGCGCCAGATTCCGGCGCCTAGTTGCCAGACAGACCTTCTAGAAGATTCATTGAATGTGGACATGTTTTGAAGAGGTGCCTCAAGGCAACCGTTGAAGCCTATAAATAGGAGTCCACTCCTTCAGAAAAACGGGCCCCCATTGTATCCCCTATCTCTTAGCCACTTTAGGATCTCTCATCCTTAGAGAGAGAAATAGAGAGAGAAATTTAGGGCCACTTTTATTTAGTTTAGTAAGTTTATTTTCAAGTTATTACATCTGGAGTTCATTACACTGTGGAGTCAGTAGGAATCAGAAGATCTATAAAAGGAATATTTGAGATAAGTATTTTATTTTTGATTCAAAGTTTATTTATTATGTTTTGCTGTTTATATTCAATGTGTTCTGAGTAGTTAGTTTACTTTCTTCCTTCAATTATGAAGAGATAAATAAGATAATATAAAATTCGATGGAGAATTGAAAATCAAAATATTTTTAAAACATTGTGATGATATTAATACTCGATCTTACTTTACTTTTTAAATTGGCCATTTAAATTGTTAAAACCCGTTGAAGAGTTTTGAGATCTAGAAGGAGAAGAACTCTTAACTTGTAGATGTCACATGAATCCTTGGGTAGTCGAAGGCCATGCGCGGGCTATTCAAGGTGAAGTGCAAATAATAGGAAGATAAGATTTAAAGGGCATAGAATTGATAAGTTTTTAGAGTGACAGACTAAATTCTTATAATTTGATTTATAGATAAGGAAAGGGTCACTAGTAGGGCCAACCATAGCCACCTTCGGACATCTAGTAGTGTGAGCCTAGATTAACCCATTCTACTAACAATACATACGGACTCGATCCGTAGATTAGCCAATGTTCTTTGCGCTCGGATCAAAGGGTAAAGAATAGTGAATGCTTCTATTTGGCACAATACCATAAAATAGATTCTCCAACGAATATTAAATTATTTTAAAAATCTTGGATTAATTGAAAGGAAGAAAGTTGTTTGTTTTATATTGTTTTCACAAAATCATTTTCTTATTATTTTTTTCTTTATCTACATCTAGTAAATTAAAAGTAATTTATAGTTATATTAAAATACAAAAAGAATTTGAAATACAATATTTAAAAATTTATTACCATTTTTCCCCGTGGGATCGATACTGGGGTCTTTGTTCAAAGCCTTTTATTACTTGAAACGATATGTATACTTGCGTAGTACCTAAAAAGTATATTAAATATTTTCCTTTAAAATTATATTTTGCTATATAAACATATATTTAAAAAGTATTAATCACTAACGACCTAGCATTCAGTAGCGATCAAGTTTTATTTAAATGCTATTTCTGTAAATTTAAATTTGGTACACATCTATATAACAAGTTATTCCGGGTCAAGTGTTTCACGCCTTTGCCAGAAATTAAATTTTCTAGCAGTGGTAACAAATTCTTATATTTGGAAATACAAAAATCGGGTCATTGTGCTCTCATCACTTCCGGTTCTTCCCTTTCTGAAGCTGATGGAGCGCCTTGTGAAGCTGCCGATGCTCGGGTCTTGACCATATTAATCTCGGCGTATTCTTCATCCATAAATTCTGATGAATCTACTTCAGTTTCCAATTTTTCTCCTCTTTCCTTTGCCAACCGTCGGATGTCGGTTCTTAGCTTGCCTATGGCATCCTCTAGTGGCCGCTTCCAAACGGTTTCACGGTTGTCATGTGATGACTGTTGGACTTCTTTCTCAGGAGTTTCTTTTAATGCAGTTTCTGGCTTTCTGACGAGACTCTTCTTTCCAGAACATTGTGCTTGTATCGGTTCAGCAATAATAGGTTGCCACACCATCCTTCTCGCAGTAGAAGGCCTAGGACCATATGGTTTGTCGGCTATGCGCCGGTAGGTGGTGTTCTCCCTAATATGGTGTCCCGATACGACAACAGGCGAACTAGCTCGTACTTTCTTCCTTGGCCTCTCCTGGGCAGTGATGGGGTTCACTCGCGGTCCGAGGCGGGATTTGACTGGCACTCATCCCATTCTTCTTAAGATTTCTGATACGGGGCATCCTTCCTTCTTAGCTAGTTTCTCTACTACGGCTCGCAGTCGAGTAAGCGGCGTAGTCTTAGCCCTCTTTCTCTTACAATCACTATAGTATGCAGGTCAGGGTAATGCAGCGGTGATCCTCCGGACATCTTCTTCATCTTATGCAGCAGAGAGAAGGTGGAACCTACTTCCTCCCAACAGCAGTGAAATTTCAGGTAGTTCTTCCTCTTCCTCAGGAATCTCTTCCAGAAAAGCAACTTCAGCAGCCTTAGACTTCTCGATCCTGGCGATCTTTCTGCTCCTATTTCTTCTTTGAGTCCGAGTTAAGAGTGTAAACTTTGAACTGGACCTAATTTCGAAAACAGAAGGTACTGTAGCAAAATCTATACCCTCCACGGTGACAGGCTCATCACAGACTTAGATTTCCTTCCCATTCAATTTGGCAGGAGCCGGGGTAGGTGCAGAGATGACTAGACCTGTGGGGGTAAAGACAACAGTCCTCCTACAAACAGTGGTACTTCTTTCAGCTGGGACCCTTTACAGGGGAGGGAACTCTTGAGTCGATTTTAGGTTAAACTCAATTACGGGCTCCTCAGTTTCTGATACTTTGTTCATTAGGGTGAACAGAGTGACGTCAGCGAACTTAATATCTGTATTGTCGAACCCTTGTCCAAAACGGATGATTCCATTGTCGGGCAGTTCATCCTTATAGACGGCGAAGTCCATTCCATTGGTGAAGGAGAAAATTAACTTTGGTGCAGTCATTTTCTGCAGGGTAGATTTCGAACATCAGTCCCGAATTATGCTTCCTTTTATCACAAAACTTAAGACGGTAAAGAAAGAGTCCGAACACTTTTTAGTTTATCTTAATGTATTTGTGATTTAAAAGAGTTCGCTTATTAAAAGGTTGTTTATTAGAGGATTTGTTTGTTAGGAACAAAATGATTAATGGAGGAAGGTTAAAGGAAAGGTAAATGACCCGATTCAGAATTAGAAAGGAAGAGAAAGTCTCGTAAGACCTCTCAACCTGAAGGACCGCTCCTAAGCTAACACCTATTGGGGGTCCATCCCACCTCAGAAAGAGGCAAAAGGATTTCGGAACCTCTCTGTTTAGGGGTGTCTAAACAGTGGCTCCAAAATCCAAAAGGAGTTGACTATACCCGTTCAAGACAGAAATGAACGTGGTATGCCAACGGAAAGAATGGTAGTTTGGTCCACAAGGGGCATGGACTCACTACAGATTTATGAAAGCAAAACCATCTGATCAAAATGGAGAGAAGAACTAGTCCCCAGCGGAGTCGCCAGAAGTTGTCGGCATATTTTTAGGTGTGTTGTATTTAAAAAAAAAAGGTCGCCTACAGAAATTGTCGGCGAATTTCAAATTTTAAATTTAATTTAAATATATATATAGTTTTAGAAAGAAGTATTTGATTTTAAAAATAACTTTAGGTTTAAAAATTTTAAGATATGAAATCAAACCGATCTCACAACCCAAATAGTTTATATAAATGAGCACCGCATCACAAACCATATATTTATCCTGAAGAATAGACACACTACTTGATGATGGGGCTCGATTAAATAAACTAGAAGATTTGTGACATCCATTTGGTCTGCGAACCAATTTTATAAGCCGACAAGTTCCCCTGTTTAATATAAAAAAAATTAAACAGGGTTTCTATTACCTGGGTTCTTAAAGTTCCCTATAAGGGCAATCCCCTGTGGTTAATTACATCTTAAATGACGGGAATCACTTAAGAAAACTCTCGATAATGATCAGTGGTTTTGCTCTTAAGAATTTCAAAGTTTGAGGTTTCAAAGGATTGAATTTTAGAATTTCAAAAGGGATTAGCTCAAATTTGGAACAGTTTATTTCACGAGTCCAAAGGAAGAGAAGTAGGGGATGTCACAGACCCGGAAATGAACTTCGGTGACTTCCCAGACTATCCTAATGTTTGGCTTAAGTTTAAGAGTTTATTTAATGTTGCAATCCTGACAATTTTAATTAATTAGGACTTATATTTGTATGATAAAACAATGCAAACAGCCTCGAAGATGTGAGGGTTTATATCGTACCAAACGACTATCTTGGAGTCCTAAGACCAGTTAGGGCTTAATTTACATAACATGGATATGCAAATGCCTAACAAAAAGTTGAGGATTTATGTTGCACTAGGCAAACTACCTCAAAATCCTATGGCTTGGTTATTTAATGCTAAAGAAGAGTTTAGCTGAAGTAGACACAAGTTTTACTGAAGACGATGGGCGTGCTGCCCACTATGCTCCAAGCTCCGTGTTGTTGCAGAGGTTTAGTTTTAGAAAGTGAAAATCAAGAGATGAGAGAAGTGTTTTGGTTTAGAAGAGTCTTAAGGTTCAGGTGATTTAATATTTTGTTAGGGGAATCTTAAAGTTGATTATAACAACACTGGTTAAGATCCCACGGTTCCATCATTCTGGCACCGTTATTTTCATCGGATTCACTTAGTCCAAATGAATTTGCTGAACTCAACTGAATGAGTTCCACACTTTCATTTAGACCATGGGAAATCTCGTTAGCAACACGTAGGTTACATCATCCGAGGTATTCCCGATCATCCAACAAAACATTTTAATTTAGTTGTAGTTGTAGTTTTGTTGTTCTGTTTGTGATTAAATTTTGAGTTGTTTTATATTTTGAATGTTGTGGCGGTGAATTTTATCTTGTTGTGACTTTTAATTTAGTTTTTGGTTTCAGTTTTGTGGCTATCCAAAAGGTTTCAGTTTTCATGCAGGGTGTCAATCTTGTTTAACATACAAGAAAAGTAAAGTAAAGTGCAGTACAGGTAAGTAAATTGCAATAAAATAAAAGCGTAACTGGAGGGTCTTCCTGTCATTCCAAGCTACACTTAAAACACGTGTTAGAGCATTTATATATTTACAAGAAAACACCTAGCTAAGGGAAGGTTTTGGTTGTCTACCAAATTCCTAATTCTATAGCTAGTCGATTCCTATGACGTCTAGGTTCTTGTGTTTTGTTAAGGATGATTTTCTTCATCAAAGAACAATTAAATTCAATTGTTCTTTTAAAACATCTCATCATATTGAGAAAGTGCTTAGGACGAGTCATAAACATCTTTTCAATACTTCTGAGATTATTTTGAGTCCAAATGAATTTTATTGTACTGGTGAATTGATCATCCGAAAATTTAGTTTAGTTTCTTTCTTGCTCAGTGAACTTGGACATTTGATTATCTGATGAGTAAAGTGACATTTCACTTAATGCTCCATTTAAGAGTTATAATAATGAAAGCCTTTAGGAGGCAAATCGGTTTGTTAAAGAATTTAACCGCTTTGATTAAAGTTAAATTGATATTTTGGGATGATTTAATTTAGTTTCAAAATTCAAGTTGATTTTCTCTTAAGTGTTTTAAATTGTTTGATTTGAAAGTGGTGTTTATATTATTCAATTTAATTAAACTTTTAATGATTTAAATTTAATTTGACTTAATTGTAACACTTTAGGTCAATTTTAATTGGTTTGATTTTTTATGTTTTTAATTATGAATTGTCTTAAGGTTGATTTTCTTTAATGTTTCAAATTTGTTTTAGATTTGTTTTTTAAAGTGATTTCAAATTAATTTTAATGTCTTAAATTTATTTCAATTTGATTATCAAATCACTTAATGTCTTAAGCTTTTAATTTAATTAAGGTTTATTTTCCTTTTAATTATTTAATTATTAATTTCAAGTATCTTTTTTTTTTAGTTTGATTAAGAGTTGAATATTATTAAAGTGATTTATTTAAGGGTTTTAAATTAAAGAATTGATATCTTCTTAAATCATATCCCTAATCTTAATAATCCAAACTTTAACTTATTCTTCCAAAATTCAAATTGTTTAATTAATTAAAATTTACTTCAAATATTTTCAAGATGATTAATGAGTTTCTACCCCTTAATTCCCTAGGTTTCAATTATTTAATGAAAATTTTAAAATCAAATATTTTACCCTCCCCTTGATTAAACCTAAATATTAATTAGGGTGAAAATTCTTTAATTACCTTTATGTCCTTTTAAACATGTTCATTTCATAACTCATCAAATTAAGCTCAAATGAACATAAAATTTTTATGTCACTTCACTCACATGTCAATTAAGACTTTAGAGGAGAAAATGTGATTTTTCTGAATTTAATTTAATTTATATATTTATTTTTATGAAAAATATAGGGTTTCCAATAAAAATTCAACAACATGACTAAGGTGAGGTTTCTATTCTTAGGAAAATTATGGGATGTTCCTATTGACCGGGGAACCATTTAGACTAATTTGGTGATTTTTTTAATTATATTTTATTTATTATAATTATTTTAAATTTTGGAGTATTAATTAATAATAAAATAAAATTAAAGTTGAAAAATGGATTTTATATTTTTCATAAATCTCTCTGATCTCAAGGAGTCCAGGGAAGCAAATTTTATAGTTTTCTGATTTTTTTTTATTTACTAGAATTATTTTAGTGAAAATGTAGGGAAATTCATTTTTTAATATTAAAAATTGCCTTAGGCAAAATGTGACATTTTTATGATTTTTTATATTTTTGTAATTTTTATTATTTTTAAATTATTAAAATATTAAAAATATGGTGAAAAATGAAAATTTTTTAAAAATTCAAATTTTAATTTTCTTAGACTCTTCTAATATTAGAGAGGTCTCAAAACCAATTTGGTGAATTTTTGCAATATATTTTGGGTTTTATGAATTTTTAAAGTTAAAAAATAGCCATGTGATTTAATTAATCCAATTTAATGGGTTAAACCATTTCCAATTGATTCCAAATTTTTATGTGAGACTCCTTTAACCCTAAAGATTAGTAGAGAATTGTTTTCAAGTGGTTTTGATGTGTGGTTAATCCTAATTAATTAAAATTCAATTTTGGGCGTTTGGGCCAATTAGAAGTATTTTAAGAGAATTAAGCCAAACCATAATTTTTATAAGGTCCTCTAGTCAGAAGTATACCTTCCTAAATTTTTCTAGAATTTTCTAAGTAACATGCTAATTATTGGAATTAAAATGCCAAAACAGACACTTAAACTTGAAAAATCAATAACTTGCCATAAAGATGGCCTCTGACCTTGGAAAATTCAGGGAATGTTCCCAAGAACAGAGGCTACAAAAGCCCTATGGTCTCATGACATGGTGAATTGTGTGTGTGAGTGGAGAATTAAACACTAAAATCATTAAATAATTAATTAAAAATAAAATACTCATCAAATTAACTTAATTCTTTTTCCACATTGTTCTCCTCTGTTCACTGAGTAAGAGGGTATTTTTATTTTATTTTTGTGATTTTTCTACACAAAGATATGGATTTTTAAAGTTCTGGGTATTTAAATAAATCAGAAAATACCCTATTTATCTACTTAACCCAGTCAGCGCCGCGTCAACCTCGGCAGCTCCAAAAGGCCACGCAGCGCGCTCCTATTCGACGGCGCCACCTGAGTCAGCAGCCACACGTCCCGAGGTCTCATTCTGTTTGTTCGTCCGACACAATCTGGACCATCCATCTGATACACGCACGATCCAACGGCTGCTGGTCATCGTCTCCGACTGGTGTGTTCCGAGAGCCGTCCACACTAAAACCCTAATATCTCCCTCATTTCTTGACCAGTTTACATGAAATTTGATCCTATGTGTTCGTCTAAACGAGAGCTATAAATCCATACGGCTAACATGCATTGAAATTGATTCAAATGAAATGGAGAATTGCTGGAAGCTCTCGGGAAGGAGGAGTTCCATACCTTGGTTCAGGAGGTGAAGCCTCAACTGAATGTGCTCGGCACGTTCGTTGGAGCTGGAGGAGCCTAGGGATGAAGCCTCTGGCCCTGGTGAATTGTCTAGACCAGACTTTCACCAAGCCCGATTTCAAAGCTTGGCCGATAGGAGAAATGGCTGGACTGGAGAGGGGGCTTTTGCTGGGGAACTTCTTCTCTTGATCTGGTGAAGGTGTAGGGTCAATCAATTTGAGGATTGGCTCACTGTGGTGAAGTGTCGATTTTTTTGGGTGGATTTTGAGTTGAGAAATTGAGCTCGGCCAGAGGGAATTAGGGCTGGATTTCAGTGGGGATCAAGTGCTTTATGCTAAGAGAAAAGTGTGGAGTGGTTTTGGTAGAGTTTTGGTAAGGTTTTGTTCAGCACCTCTTTTGGCCAAGAGGTGGTGTTGTTTAAATAGAGGTGGCTGGAGGGCATCCCAGGGGCAATTAGAGGTTGGGATCAGCTGCTCAGAGCAAGGGAAGAACAGCCATGGAGTTCAATTGATTTTGGACACCTCAGCAAGGAGAAATTTGAATCAAATAGGTGCTCACGGGTGTGGTGTTTTCCGGCGGCCCAGGTGGTGGTCCGGCCAGGGTCAGGTCACCATCTGACTCAGTGGGGGGTTGAGTTTGGTGCAAGCAATGGGTATTGTCCATGTGTAAAGAGGTTTAATTTAAATGGTATGGGGGAGAGGTCATTTTAGGTTCAATTTGGTCAATTCATGGTTTAGGCTAGGTGCACCTCCCCAAGGCTGGTTTGGGCTGAAGAGAAAGTCACTTGGGTCAGCTTGATTAGTGGGGTCAAGTCACAATCCAAGTACAATTAGGCTTAAGCAAGATTAGGGGATACATGGGAGTGTTTAATCACTCCTAAGGGAATCATTAAAGGGCTTCCTCCTTTTTCCATTTAGGGAGTGGTGATAAGTCAAAGCTCTCATGGCTTTCATGTGGCTTGTGCATGGCTCCAAGGACTCCATTTGGCTTAGGGATGACTTAGCTCATTTACATGGAAATGTATTTTGGGATTTTTGATGAATTTAGGGGAAATTGGCATGAGGCTTGATTTGGATTTATTTTATGATTGATTTAGAACTTAGGGATGATTTCAATTAAAAGGATGATGAGAGAAAACTTCATGTGGGCTTTGGAATAAGTCTTAGGCTTTTTGAAATCATTTTGGATGGGCTTTTAAAATGGTTTAAGGAAGTGGGCTTTTCGGTTTTGAAATAAATTGATGGATGAAAATTGGTGAGGGGTTGTGTCATATAAATGTTGAGATTGGTTTAGGAATGTGTCATGAGAATTTTAGAAGAGATTTGATGCCATTTGGAGTTGAAATGGGTTCAATTTGGGCTTTTTAGTAATGGGATCAAAATGAGCCAAATTGGGCTAACTTGGGCTAAGGTTGGGTTAATATTGGGTTTGATGTAAAATTAATGTTGAAAAATGTTTATGGGAGTATAACAAAGAGTTTTCAACTTTGGTTGGGCTTTGATTTTGGGATTTGGGCTCATTTGGGTTCATGATGGATTTAGGCCAAATTGGGGATTTTTGGTTTGGGTTAGGTTTGTGTGAAGTTTGGTTTCAAAATTTGGGGCAAATCATGTTATTGTTTTTTTTTTTGGGATGTTAGGAAGGTTTAGGAAAAGATTTGGGGTTAATTGGAGTTTAGTTGGGTTGGTTTGGGCTAAGTTTAAGTCATGGGCCAAAATTGGGCTTTAAGCTTCAAATTGAACTTGGATCCACATGTTGATTAAATTGGGTTTGGGTTTGGTCTAAATTGGTATTGGGGATATTTAATTGAATTTTAGAATCGAATTGGAGCAAAATTGAGGTCAATTGGGTTGGTTTGGTTGGACATTGGGCTCTCTTAGGTTAAAGATAGGCCAAATTGGGGGTTTTGGTAAAAGTGGGCTAAATTGACAAAATTGTCTTATGGTTTAGTTGAACAAATTAAAATTGGGAATGTTTGAGATTTTCTGGAATTTTTTTGGGAATTTTCTGAATTTTTGGAATTTTTTGGTTAAAAGGGTATTTTGGGTATTTGGAGGGTATTGATGGGGTATTTTTGGAAATTTTGGTTTATTTGACCAAGGATGATCAATTTGAGTGGGGGGCAATGTTTAGGATTTAATTTGAGGAATTTTGGGTAATTTAGGCAATTTTGCAAATTTTGGGCAATTTCAAGGGTATTTGGTAGGCTTAGTAGGTTTAGGTCCCCGGGGGTCAAAAATTGAAATTTGGTGAAAATGAAGGTTGATCAAGTGTGATTGAAATGAAATCATTTTGGTTGAGTCATGAATCCATATTATGCTCACAAAAGCCATGAGATGACTCATTTTAGGCACTCAATATGTTGTTCCTAACCCTCTTAACCAGGGGCTTAGGGGTTAAGGTCTATCCATATGAATTACCTATATGAGTCGGGAAGTCAAATTGGTTAAAGGTAGTTTTAGGGCTTGGAATGTGTGTGTGGTAGTGAGGTGTGTGCAAGTCAACCCTTACTGTACCGTGCCACCCAGGATAATCCTAAGGCCAAAGACTCTTATAGGAAACTCATCCTTTAAACCTCCACATTTGATTTTAACCCTCCAAGTGGCTTAGGGGTTGTTAATAAAGGGAGTTTGAGAGGTGTTTGAATTTCTAAGTGATGGGTCCCATTTCTAGTCTTCTAAGATAGTCAATGAGAAGCCCTATGGCTAGATCCTAAGTACTAATGAGAGAGAAGAGAAAAGACCTCATAAAAAATGAGGTCAACAGTCACATTCACTGTCGAGATGGAGGGCTGCTTAACTCAGATGTGGTCAGATCTAGAGGTTAACATGGAGGTGAAGCTAAAGGACAAGTTAGATTGGTTCCTGCAGTAGATGAGGCAGTGTGGCGAAGCAGCATTGGAGGCGGAAGAGATAGAGAGTGATGAGGATGAGGAGATAGTGAAGAATGATTAGGGGATATATATATTTTTTATGTTTATGTTGTACATTTGAATATTTATTTTTTCTGTGAACAGTGATTATATATTTTAGAGTAAATGCATTTTATTTATATCATTATTTGATTTCATAATTTGTCATTCGAAGGCTATTCTAGTTCGTTAAATGCTTGGAATGCAAATTATATGTTTTGATAATAAGTGTGGTATTGTAAAGAAGAAGCAGAGAATTTATCTTATTTCTGATGCTATAATTTTTTTACGGCTTCCTGTCAGTTTTGCGACTACTTTCAACATATCCGTAGGCAAAACCGATGGTTAGTCAATGGGCTTATTTATTGATGCCTATCAGACATCGAACCAAAGACTTAGGAACGTAACATGAAAATGACAAGCACGACACTTTTCTGACTGTTTATGTTGGTTTCTATAACAGAAGAATTAAAGATACCAAACTGGCAGAACGTCTGATTCATCCGAAAATGATGGCGTGATAATTTTCTGACAGTTTAGCTGTCGGTTTATATAACCGATGCATTAGTGATTTGTAATCAAAGAAAAAACTATGTCAAAAATGACAATCGTGACACTTTTCTGACATATAAACTATTGTTATTACTGACGGATCAACTGTCGGTAACCAATGGGAACTGGCACTTCGAAATTATACAAAAAATGATACAAGATTAAATGATCAGTTATACATCGGTAATCAAATGCTGTCAGAATTTCAGTCAGTTCTGAAACTACTGACAAACGTTTTAACTACGAGCTTAAAACCATCAAAAATCGAAAGATGATGGTTTTCTCATCGTAAACAACAGAATTTGGTCGTTAGAAAAACCCTTCATTCATGTAGTGATTATATATCAAATTCATATTCTAACTAATTCAAAACATGGAAAAAAATATGACACTGGGATGGGAGCCCTCCATTGTTGATGTACATGAGCGCACCTATAGGAGGCAGTCCGACCAGTCTTTGATCAATGACAGATCCTCTGCGACCCAGGTAATTCACGAGCTAAGCTAGTTTGATGTTAATGCATGCTAGTTCTAACTATATTTAACTATTTTTTTCTAGAGAGATTTCAGCAACTGAAGGAGAACAAATATCAGGCGTTGAGTGGTATTACAATTTGAGATTGTGTTCCTCCGAGTATGGCCTGTGGAGGGAGGCTGCTGAAGGAAAGAAGAAGAGTTTACATACATGGGTCACAGGCATTCGCCTATGACGCTCACCGCTCCACCAGTGCATCTACACCTTCTTCTATCGCACAAGAGGAGGAGGTATCTAGACACGTTACCACATTCACTGCTGAGATTGAGGCTTGCTTAACTCAGATAAGGTCAGAGCTAGAGGCAAACATGGAGGCCAAGTTGAAGGCCAAATTAGATGAATTTCGGTAGCAAGCGAGGTAGCGTGGCAAGGAACCATCGGAGGAAAAGGAAGAGGCAAAGGACGATGAGGATGAGGATTGGCGGGGGTTTTTTTGTATATGATTATATTGAACATTTAAGCATATCTTTTTTTCTATGAACAGAGATGTATTTATATTAGGTTAAATGTATTTCATTAAGTTAGTTATTTGTTAGAATAATTTACTATACTAATGTGATTTTAGTCTGACAAATGCTTAAAATCATTAATTATTTGTTGTGATTGCAGGTGTGGAAATGTAACTACTATTGAGTTATTCTTTTTCTTTGTTGAAGTTATAGGTTTCTGACAACTAACCAATGGTCTACCTCTCGATAAAAATAACTGACACATTATCGACACTATATCGACAAAACACATGCATCACTAAAAATTGAGCCATAACACTATTATGGCAGTTTAAATAGTTGCTTCAAAACTAGCGCATAGTTGATAAAGAACACATGGAACACCTACATTAAAAAAGTGATGATTGTGACAGTTTTCGGACGTTCTAACGGTTGCCAATTTTCAATGAAAGTATCGTTGGTAAACTAAACTAATGAATACCAACGGTTGATTATGCTTTCCTAATTAACTAAAAAGAGGCGATAAAATATTTTTGGTTGTGCATCGGTAATTTAATGCCATTAGAATCAGTGTCCACCCCCAGAATCTAACAGGCTTCTGTGGAAAATCTTCTAATGTATTCTTCAAGTGATTCTCCCTTGTTTTGATGAATTTTTGAAAGATGGGATGAGTCTCTAACAATCCTTCAGCTTACTATGAGTTGCACTATAAAAAAGTCTTGCAAGTTCATTGAAGGTGTAGAATGTGTCACAGAGAGAGAGAGAGTAGAACCAATAAGTACAAGTCTGGCCTTTGAGAGCAGTTGGAAAAACTTGACAAAGAAGCACATCGGGGCCCATTATATTTGCGTGATAGTTAGGTAATGGTCAATGTGCTTATAAGAGTCAGATACCTCATCACAAGAGCCAATATTTAGGAGCTTGAAACCTACTAGGATAGGGTTTTGGATGATTGTCTTGGACAAAGGAGAAGACTCTTAGAAATTAAGATGAGGGGGAAAAATATCCATATCCTTAAAGGAAACTCTTCTTAAACTAGATGCCCCTGAAACTCATTGCGGCTTACATCATTAGGAGTGTTAGTAAGGCATGATTAAACCAAGTTTCTTGTGATTGGTAGAGGTTTATCGATCAGTCTAACTGCATGAGATGAATGAGTAAGAGATTAACATCTTATCTGTCGAAGGAGGAATCCCATCATAATGGTGAAGAGCCCTAGTATGAGTATTCTTGAATGTGGATTCTCTATAAGCTATATAACTGTACAAAGTAGATCCTATCTAGCATTGTGAGCATTAGTTTTCAAACCTTACATAGGAGATAAAGAATCTGATGTTGAGACTCCTCCATTATGCACACCCGGTCTTCCAAAGATGAGTAGTGTGTACCTTTACAATGGGATAACGCCATTTGTGAAAGAAAAAAGTAGATGCTTGAAGTCCTTAGCTTTGTGAATTTCCCTTGGAGTGGTGGGGTGATGCACCAAAAATATATACGCTTTTTGATATATGATTTTACTTTTTTTTTGTGATATTACACTTTAAAATGAAGGTATTTTGTAAGTTTTTTGGTTTTAGGTATAAGAAATGTGATTGGAGTAAAAGGAAGCAAAAACGGTTCAATTTGGAGCAAAAACGAGCAAGAAAGCAAATTTTGGCTTGACACCTTTCGATAAGTCTTTCTATGTTTAATCTCTTTTACATTACTTGCATATTTTTGAATGAGATTACACTTTAAAGAAAGGTTTTTTTTGCTTATTTTGTAGGGCTATCTGTTAGGAACGCAACGCAACTGAAGCGGGGCGAAGCGGAGCTGAAATAGAGCCAAACGGAGCAAAATGGTGGAGCTGCGCAGGTTGGGCGCCGGGGGCGCCCAAACTGGTGTCGGCAGCGCCAGAAGCCTAGATCACGAAAAATAGGGCACCGATAGCGCCCTATTCAGCGCCGGTGGCACCCGAGACGGCCTGGATGCGATATTGGGCGGTTTTTGGCCAAATACATCGAATCTGGACGCTTTTTGGAGGGTTTCTTCATGCACCTCTTGGGAAATTTGTCCCTACTCTATTTTAAACCGAACTTGCAGCCAAAAATAAAGGGGAGAAGTAAAACCACATTCAATGTCCATGAATAAATTGTGTAGTTCATGGGAATTGAGTGTAAATAAATAAGAAAATATGGTATCATGGGCGTCGAATTGGAGGTTTCAAGGTGACAGGCTGAGATCCCCAATTTGGTCCTAAGATTGGTAACTAAAGTCGAACGTTAGCCTTCAGGTGAAGGGTGAGTGGGAGCTCCGTAGTGACAGCTGGTATCCTCCCAACGTAGCCTTAGATTTAGTGACTGAACTTAGGATTTGCCAATGTTTTTTTCATGCTTGGAAGAGGGGGGTACTCTTTTGAGGGTAAAGAAACATTTATGCTCCTATTTGGCACATACAATATTTAATGCATCTCATTCCTATACTTCATCCAATTCATTACATAAGAATAGTAGATTTTATTATCTCAAAATTCACCAAACCAATTTCCCCAAAAAGGGTATTCTTTAGAAGTAATATTTGCATTTAGGATTAGTTATTATTCTTACATATAATCATCTGCATTTAGGAGTAGTTGTTAGAAAAACTACTTATATCGACCTTCCAATCTAAAGTATGATATTGTAGAATAGAATTTGACTAAGAACCTCTTGCCTCGCTTCCCTGTGGGATCGATAAACGGGACTCCATTAGAGCCCTGTATTACTTGATACGATACATATACTTGCGTTTGAAATTGTGACTTTACAAAATCATTATAAATATATAAATCTGAGGTCATAAACTCTTACATAAAAAAGTCGCATCAAGTTTTTGGCGCCGTTGCCGGGGAAGCTTCGGTGAGAATTTTAGGAGAATTTTAGTTGTAGTAATTAGGCTTAGAATTGAAAAACTTTAGTTTCGTAAAATTGTGTTTGTGTAAAAAGTGTTTAGTTGTATGAAAAAGTGTTGTGAAAAAAAAACTGTTTGTGTGAAAAATAAGGTGTTTGTGAAAATGTTTTGTTGTGTTTAATATATTTTTTGTTTTATTTATTTTATTGTTAATATATTGTTTGTTGTGTTACGTATGCAAAGCAAAGGATCTGTAGGACTTGTGTCTTATGATCCCGAGTTAGAAAAATGGAAAAAAATAAAAAAAAAACATAAAGAACTTGAAAAACTAGAAATAGAAATAGAAAACTTTCAAGATAATAACTTGAAAAATTATCATAAATCATTGAGGGATTGTGTAAATCCTACGATAGATAAACTTCACTCAAGTATATGAAACCCTGTTGTAGAAGCTGACTGGTTTGAACTAAATCCAGTGATTATCCAACTTGTGCAGGGGGAACTCCTTCGAAGGATCCCTATTTACACTTATCTAGTTTTCTAGAACTTTGTGTTACATTTCATTATAATGGCATGTCAGACGATGTTGTTAGCTTAAGGCTTTTTCCTTTCTCACTAAGGGATAACGCTAAAATGTGTTATACTCACTAGCACCTGGTTCTATTAAAAATTGGTAGGGGTTAACTCAAAAAATCCTAGCTAAGTATTTTCCACCTTCAATGACTACTCAACTTAAAAATGATATTATCTTGTTTTGTTAGTATGAAGGAGAATCAATATACGAAACCTGGGAAAGATTTAAGGAACTCCTAAGAAAGTGTCCACATCATGCTCTGCCATATTGGTTAATAATTCAAACTTTTTATAATGGGTCAGTAGGATCCCTTAGGTCCATTATTGATGTTGCTGCTAGTGGTTCATTAATGTCAAAAACATTTGATGAAGCGTATGCATTAATTGAAGTAATGGCTACAAATGAATTTCAATGGTCCTCTGCAAGGGTAAATCATAAAAATGTAGCTAGTGTTCATGATATAGATGTGATTGCAAATCTTGCATCTCAGGTTGTTGCAATATCATGGAAGTTGGCCCAATTTGGAATGAACTGACCTCAATTTACTCCTGTAAGTGAGGAAAGTTCGTTAAGGCGTATGATTGATTCCAACTTATTATATGAAACTTTAAATACCATAAACAACCCATATTCTAACTTTTACAACCCATGTTACAACCCATGTTGGAATAACCATCCTAATTTTAATTGGAATCATACTACTGAGGGTGGAAACCAACAATGCGAAAACTATCATGCCAATCCTAATGGAAGTTGAAACCAGTAGGGTAACACAAGATATAAGCCTTCACATCCACTGGACTCTAATATTGATCAGCAATTTGAGGAAAATAAGATGTCTATAGATAAAGTGGTATTGCAAATGGGAAACCAGTTGCAAAGTCAAAATGTTGTGATTAGAAACATGGAGAATCAACTGGGATAAATTGCTAATTCACTTAGCAATAGACCCAAAGGAACACTTCCTAGAAACAATGAGATCAAACCTAAAGAGAACGATAATGAACAACTATTCTTTATTAATAGACAAACTATGATAGATGTGCAAAAAGGAGAGTTTATTATGAATATTAATGACCAGGAAGTCACTTTTGATGTGTTGAAGACTAAGAAATTTCCAGCTGAGAGAAAAGATGATGAATGTTTTTTTATGAATGAAATTGATTATGTAAGTAAATACCATTTCCAAGATAGTTTTGTGAGTAAGTTAACAAATGAGATCGGAATGGACTTTCATGATGAGTTGAAAATGTTGTTTAAAGAAGACTGTATGTATGTTCAGGAGAAGTGTGAAATGATGGAGCTGCCAAAAATAGTGAACTTTTAATTCCATCTGTTGAAAAATCTCATGAACTTAAGATGGATGTACCCCATACAATTTTAAAGCCTACCTATTTAGGGAATTCATCTACACCACCAGTTTTTATATCTTCATATTCAACTCAATTACAATAGAAACCTGAATTGAATGATGAAAAAGATAAAGTTATTGAACTAGGACTTGGAAGAGAATTTGAGGATAAATTTCAAAAGAACTTTGAGTTGAGAAAAGACGATAAGGATATTGGAAGACCATTGGAAGAAATTCCTAAGGAATTAGAAAAACTTATTTCCTCAACTAAGATAGATCCTCCATCATTTAATAATTATAAAGGGGAAGAATTGGAAGATAACTTGAAACAGAAGAGTGACATAGAATAATTTGATCTTGAATCTGAATTATCTAGAGAGAATCCGATCCAAAATTTGGGAGATCTTGAATTATCTTATAGAGATCCATTTCTTATAAATTTCAAGGATGATATTAATATGCAAATTCAGAAAATCAATAGAAGAATATTGGATCTAGAAAGAAATATGAGGAACAATGATATAAATTGATCTGAAAAAGAAGAGCTGAAAGAAAAATTACAATTTGAGGATTTTGTAGGAATCCCTGGATCTGAAAAAGATTGGGTGATTGATCGAGGATTACTTAATTGGAATTTTGATCCAGGAGGAATCATTTATCGAGCCCGCGACGTTAAAACCAAGCGCTTTATGGGAGGCAACCCATAGTTATCAGTGTGCTTTGATTTAGTGTGCTTGAGAGTCATGATTGTTAGTGTTGTATGGTGTTTTCTTTATAGTGGATTAACTTGATCTTTATGTGTCATTATGGATTGATAAGTTTGATTGTTGATTGGTAGCTGTTTGGATTGTTAATAGTTTGATTTGATCTTTGTGTGTCATGAGGGGGGTGATTCTTTAACTTCTTATTATGGTTAGACTTGTATGTTCTCTTGTAGTAGTTGGATATACGAGTTCACTATAACTCGGGTCTTACTTGGACTTGAGTTTTACAAGAGATATCATGAATTTGAACAATGACAGTTTCATCTTAACTTTGTTACGTCTTTTTTCTAACTTTGTTTTCCTTTGATAGGATTCATGAACCTATTTGATGAATAACTTGTGGATGATCTTACACTACAATTTATAACAGTTAGAGCTGCTTAATTATAGGGATTACATGATGCCTGAGATTGGTGCCTAGGAACCAATTTATCAGGGATAATCTTATCTTTAGGATTATAATCTATAAAATCATTTAAAAATGTACCTAATTTATTAGTGTAGTGATTCCGTTAGAAATTTGAAGTAAATCAGTGTGATGTGATGAGTTAAAGGATGAATTAACCTCATTTATCTTATGTGTATTTATGTTTGTGTTAAAACTTTATTTAGGTCTTGAAGAACATTTTTATATTCTCTTGCTGATACCTGCTATGCTAGTTAAACTTTTATTTAGTGAATTTCATTCTGGCATGATTAGTTTAGATTTACTTTCTGCTGCATATTGTTCTGTCCTAATGAATACTTGTAAATAGTTTTGATAGACATTTGTGGTAGATAGAATTTCTAAACTATTTTCTTCTTGTGTCTATTTTCTGTACTGAATATTATATATGTTAAAAATTAAGTTTGGGGGTAGGAAGAAAAATAGTTATGTGTATATTAGTAGAGCACGAAAAATAGTTATATGTTATATATGTTAAAACTGTTTTCTTCCTGTGTATATTAGTAGAGCACGAAAAATAGGGCGCTGGCAGCGCCCTATTCAGCACCGACGGCACCCGAGACGGCCTGGATGCGATATTGGGTGGTTTTTGGCCAAATACATCGAATCTAGACACTTTTTGGAGGGTTTCCTTCATGCACCTCTTGGGAAATTCGTCCCTACTCTATTTTAAACCGAATTTGCAGCCAAAAGTGAAGGGGAGATGTTAGGAAAAACATGGAGAATGTTGAGAGATCTTAGAATAGGAGTAGAAATGTAGATTTCTACCTTTTTGGAGAGATTGGTGAGGAGATTTTGAGAGAATTTGTAAGGGAACGTTCTAGGATTGCATGGATCGGCGGGAGACTTTATAGGAGAAATTTTTATCTTTCTTTCAAGGGAAAAAGCTAAGTATTGTTCTTCATTATCTTATGATTTTGTAAACACTTATTTTGTGGATTTTCTTTGAAATGAGTTTTTCTGTTGTGTTTTCTTCGTGTTTTGCGATGTCTTTCCCTTACTCTTTCTTCTTCTATGGAAATAGTGGCATAAGAAGATTATGCTATTGTTTTCATTCTACTTTTCTTTTGCAATGAGTAGGACTCATGTTTAGGATATTGGGATGCTTGCTAAAAGAAGTTTTAATTATAAATGTGATGGTTTCTACTTGCACTTCATTTACATTACAAAAAGATCTTTTTGTAGTGTTAAAATTCGTTGTAATTGCATTGACTCGAAATGGCGGTGTAATTCTCAACAAAGAAGAGCCATATTCAATGTCCGTGAATGAATTGTGTAGTTCATGGGGATTGAGTACAAATAAATAGGGAAATATGGTATAATGGGCGTCGAATTGGAGGTTTCAGGGTGACAGATTGAGATCCCCAATTTGGTCCTAAGATTGGTAACTAAAGTTGAAGGTTAGCCTTCAGGTGAAGGGTGAGTGGGAGCTCCGTAGTGACAGCCCGTTTCCTCCCAGCGTAACCTTAGATTTAGTGACTGAACTTAAGATTTGTCAATGTTCTTTTCATGCTTGGAAGAAGGGGTACTCTTTTGAGGGTAAAGAAACATTTATGCTCCTATTTGGCACATACAATATTTAATGCATCTCATTCCTATACTTTATCAAATTCATTACATAAGAATAGCAGATTTTATTATCTCAAAACTCACCAAACCAATTTCCCCAAAAAAGATTATCTTTAGAAGTAATATTTGCATTTAGGAGTAGTTATTATTCTTACAGATAATCGTCTGCATTTAGAAGTAGTTGTTAGAAAAACCACTTATATCGACCTTCCAATATAAAGTCTGATAATTATATACTAGAATTTGACTAAGAACCTCTTACCTCGCTTCCCTGTGGGATCGATAAATGGGACTCCATTAGAGCCCTGTATTACTTGATAAGATACGTATACTTACGTTTAAAATTATAATTTTACAAAATCATTATAAATATATAAATTTGATATCATAAATACTTACATAAAAAAATTCGCATCATGGGGCTTAGAACTGGATGTTATGTCGTTATGAGTATTGCGTTTGTTGGTAATTTTGTAAGTTTTATAAGCTCTTTAATGGTGGGACTATATTTTGCACAGACAGCTCCAAAATGTTGCATATTGATAAATATACGACTATAAAGTAACATATTAATTCTTAGTGTTCTATGAATATCTGACACACACACATGTAAAAAAAAATGATAGAAAAGGCAACAAGGATTTTTATGTGGAAAATATAAAAGAGAAAAATATCATGGGGTGTGACCCAGATGACATAATTTCATTATACTAATGTGTGATAAAAGGTTTTACCGACCCTTGAATAGCTAGAAGCAATGTCACATAAGTGGTGTGAGACTTTTACTGGGGAAGTAGTAGAAAATGCTTGAGAATTGGTGGTGCCATGAAGGAAAGCTGACTGTAGGGGTCATGTGTCAGAATGCTACTGCTAATGTCTTTGGTAGCAATGGCCAAACCATAGTGGCTGAGAAACGGTGATGGTGGTCCGGCAGTGGCCACGCAACTGTGGTTCGATGGAGTTGGCGGTTCGACCATGGTAGACGTGCAGCAGTGGTTCAGCAATGGCAATGACCGATCTGCAGTAGTCGTGAAGTGGTGATGGTGGTCATGTTATGGCTACAAATTTATGGTGGTGGTAGGGCAGAGGCATTCCTGCAATGGCGATAGATGATTGATAGTGGCTGGGAAGCAGTGGTGATCTTCCAACTATGGCTGTGGCGGTGTCGAGGTAGCGGTGACCAAGTAACGGTGGTATGGTCGTGGTAGAGCTCAAGAACCCTCAAGAACTTATAGCTCCTTCATTTTGCTCCTCAAGTTCCAGACCCCACTTCATGAGGGAGTGGGGATGGAGTGGGGATTTATAATTTATAACTTTTGCGACTTGCATCCTCTATAAATATTTTATGAATCTGAACGACTCCATCGAATGACCCAGAGTGATTCCTTTGATTGTGAGTATTTGAGTAATTTAATGATTTATGAATCAAGTGAGCTTAGGCTTGTTGAATTTGCTTGACGAGAGACTCGATTTGATTACAAACATATTAGATTTGGAATTTATTTAACCATTCAATTGCCCATCCAAAGCCTCCAATTGCAATTAAACAATTTGATATGTGTTTGATAGGACTCGAATCGAACCAATTTTGCCTTCACAAGGCTCGCCTTATCATGATACTTAGTTTGATTATAAGCTTATTGGAACCAAGGCCCTGGATGATCTTAAATTTAAATCTGAAATGTTTATAGTTCAAATCTTTTGAGATTCGTACAAAATTAAAATAATTATTTGAGAACACATAACTGATATTTGATTATACTATCATACTTTTAGTCAGACCTTTGATTAACTTATACCCCTAAAGCTATCTAACACAAAACATAACTCTTTGCTCCTATGTACGTGGATAACTTAATTAATAGAAGTTTACATTGTAGTCACATTTCTTCTTAAGCGACAATAAACATTGTGTCTAGAAATAATTTTTTTTTCCTGATAAAAATACACTTAATAACTTCAAATTACGCCCCTTTTTTTAGGGAGGGTATGGTTATTGCTAATGTGTTTAAAATATAAAACTAATTAAGTTAACGAGGGGACTCTCTTTATCAATATAAAAATTAATGATCCCATTTTACGATAAAAGAAAAGAAAAATAATAGTCCAAGAAAGTGGATAAAATGTTGCTTTTACATCTTTTTGAAGAAAACGATCCAAAGAAATTGATATATTGCCACATTTTCTCAACAGTGTGACTATTACTCAAGTTTTTATAAGAAGAAAAATTATAAGAAAGTTATTTTAATAATTTTTTTAATGATTTAATAATTCATAAAGGCAGTAAAAAGATTAAAGTTGATTGGATAACATAGATAATTTTTGCTTAAAAGGGACAATTTTATTTATGCATATTATCATTTAAAATCATCAAATGCAACCCGTTTGGGGCAGCTTCTTTGGTGCGCTGGCGTTTTGAAAATGCATCAGACCTGTTTGGGTAAACTGTGTTTTGACAGCTTATGCATTTTCAAAACGCTGAAAATATTGTTTTCGCACCGCACCTATCTGGGTGTGGTGACAGCTTTTTAGCTGTGGTCTGGCTTTTACAAAAAAATAACAATTTATAATAGCCACCTGTCACGGACAAAAAGTACCAAATCGGCTAGGTGTAGGGCTGAAAAGCAGTATTTAAGTCATGGGTTGCTCACCTCTCTTAAGAGCTCTTTTGGGAGCGTGACAAGTGGTACCAAAGCTAGATACTACCTGCCAAGTGTGTGGACTCTCTAAGGTCTAGTGGGACCCTCTGTGGAGTCGATCCGTGACAAGGGTGTCACGTGATTGGGTAGAGGAAAATGTCACGGACAAAAAGTCCCACATCGACTAGGTGTAAGGCCAAAAAACAGTATTTAAGTCCTGAGCTGCTTACCTCTCTTAAGAGCTCTTTTGGAAGCGTGACACACTGCTCCTAACTTATCAGTAGATTATTTTTAATCAGCTTATCCGCAGATCAGTCAATAAGCTACAATTGCCCCAAACATAATTAGGGGTGTAAACGAACCGAACACGAACGAAAAGAGCTAATGTTCGTGTTCGAAATGTTTGAACACATCACTGTTCGTATTTGGTTCGTTTAACAAAACGAACGAAAAAATATTGTTCGTATTTGTCTCATTTGCTTATCGAACGAATCGAACACGAACTTCTTGGCGAACCGAACACGAACTGTTCGAGAACAACGAGCTTTTTTGACAGCCCTAGCTTTGATAGCATACTTCCTCAAAATGAAGTAAATTGATCAAATATTTCGTACACATCAGGTAATACATATTTTCTCAAAATGAAGAAAAACCGAATAAGACGTTTAGGGTTTTGTTTAGAATTTTATTTTAATATATAGTATAGTATATTAATTATAATATTATAATATTTATATTAATATAATTAATACTATAATATTATTATTGTTATTAATAATTTATCATATATTATAATTTATAGAAATTTAATTATTTAAAATATGATAAATTTTTATAATATATAATTATTTTTAAAATATCATAAATTTTTTATATATAATTATTTTAAATTATTTTATATTTCCAATAATAACGAATCGAACATGAATGAACACATCACTGTTCGTGTTTTATTCGTTTAACAAACCGAACGAAAAATATTGTTCGTGTTCGTCTCGTTTGCTTATCGAATGAATCGAACACGAACTTCTTGGCGAACCAAACACGAACTGTTCGCGAACAATGAGCTTGTTTGACAGCCCTAAACATAATATCATCAACAATTAATTCAAGCATTTAAATATATGCCATCAAAACTTTTTTTCTTGGCGGCTTTTACATAACAACAATTCAAAATTTTGAATATAACCTTTTGGCGATCTATATTTAAATTTCGTATTTCAACCACCCAAAATTTTATTTACTTTGAAACAATAGTGATCAGTCCCTTATGATTAAGGTTTTGGGTGGTTTTTAAATGGTAGAAATGCAACATTTTAAGTTTAGATGGCCAATCGGTTATATTCAAATCCTTCTTTTCTTAGGAAATTCCATTGAAATGAAAGTATACACTATAGATTGAAATGAGTCATTATTGAAACAAATTAAGCCATTGTAAAAAGAAGTAAGGACGACATCGCCTTGTTCAAGCGCCTGTTCGTGAAGGATTAATCAGACACAACAACAGGCTATATAACTTGATAGAAGTTCGAAGAAAAGCCATTAATAATTATGTTTAGCAATAATTTGTTTAATAAGACTTAAAATAACTCTAAATTACGATTGTGAATTTGTCATGCTTTTAATTATTCCTATTGCCAATGTGTTTTGTCAAATTATAAGAAATCACATTTCTTAAAAAGAAAAGAAAAATAAAAATATAAGTCCAAAAAAGTGGATAAAATGTTGCTTTTACTTTTTTTCTTTAAATTTCCAAATATTGTCACATGTATTTTAGGCATGTGTGACTATAACTCAACTTGTGAAATCATAAAACTTATGTTTAATAATCTTAATAATAGTTTAACTAATCAAAAAAGGTGATTAATTAGACCATCCATTCAATGGTAATTTCCGCCAAAGAAATTTATAGTTATTGCGGCTCCTTAACCGGATGCAATAAGGACAATGCCTTGTGCTGACAGGAGTTTGTATGAGACTGACTAATCGTATAACCGGTTACTAGAACTGTCAAATGTGACTGATAATAATCAAAGACTACTAAAAATTCTACATTTACTAATATTAAAACCCATATGATTAGTAATTAATATTTAATGACCTTATATTTGTACAATCCAAGACGTTTCTTGCAACTTATTCAACTTCTCTCATAAGAAAATTAGGGTTACATTCTGTAGACCCATAATCCATTCATTCATATATGCATGGAGTGCTTCTATAAGCATGGATGAGTTCTAAGATTTAAGTAAGATCTATATTTAATGCAAAGGAGAGGTTGTAAAGGGGAGTGGGAAAGGTAGCTGTTGCTGTTCTTGAGATGGGGCATCACTGCTGCAGCAGGCAGAAGGTGAAGAGAGGTCTGTGGTCTCCTGAGGAAGATGAGAAGCTCGTTAGATATATCACTACACATGGCCATGGCTGCTGGAGTGCAGTCCCTAAACAAGCAGGTCCTTTCTTTCTGTCTCTAGATCTATGTATAATTTTTTCTAGATCTCTGTTCTTATTTTTACTTGGAATATTAGGGTTGCAAAGGTGTGGGAAGAGCTGCAGGTTAAGATGGATAAATTATCTCAGACCAGATCTCAAGAGGGGCTCCTTTACAGAACATGAGGAGAGAGTTATAATTGATGTTCATAGAATCCTTGGAAACAGGTGAACAAAACCCTAATCTTAAAAACCCTAGCTTGCTTCATGATAAGCTTCGTGGGGCTTTCACTTTGAGAAGTAACTTGTTTGGGAAAAATCAATATTGAGATTTTTATTTTTTATTTTTTATTTTTTATTTTTTTGGAGAACTTTTAGTCTGAAAATATGCTTAAGAAAGGAGCTTTTTTATATTTATTTTAAAACCAAGCTCTTTATTAAAAAGGAAGTTTAAAAAAATGTGATCTTTGCTTTTGGGCTTGCAATAGATTTTGTGCTGAATCATTACATGTATCATGATTTAACACAAAATGCAATGTAAATTCACAGGCTAGAAAATATTTCTAATGCAAAATTAATATATATATATATATATATATATATATATATATATATATATATATATCCGCCTTATGAATTTTTCCTAACATTTTTATTCATGGTGATATGAACTTCAACAAGGAAGAAAAAATAACATGAAGATTCATGCAATTCTCTATGAAAAATTTAAAAATCATTTTTTTATAAAAGAATATTGACTTCACTAATACATATATGCATATTATAATAAAGAAACCCTATGATCTGATCAAAATTTTCGTTTACCTTAACTTTTCAGGTGGGCACAAATAGCAAAGCATTTACCAGGAAGAACTGATAATGAGGTGAAGAACTTTTGGAACTCATGCATCAAAAAGAAACTCATTGCTCAGGGCTTAGATCCAAAGACTCATAACCTGATCCCTAACACAAGGCCTCCCTATATCAACAACACATCAAACATTTCTCATTTTCCACAAAACACATGCACTCCCTTCACCATTAGTTCCAACATAAAGGAAATGGATTCAAGGAAGATGATGGCCCCATTACAAACTTCTTCAAATCCCCTTCCATTACATGATTCTATGGCCACCTCTACCTTCCAATACCAAGACACTAATGTCATGATGAGCTTCAAGGAACATATTTCTCATGAATACAACATCACTACATCTTCTTCCTCCCTTGATCATGCAAATATCATGCAAATATCTTCTAATGAACCAGATTTCATGGATGATCACTGCTGCATTTGGGCCAGCAGCAATCCTCTTGAGGAGGCAATATTGGCCGATGAAGCGAAGCAAAATGGTGAAAGACAAGGTCAGCAAGGAGAAGTATTGCAGTGCATGGGGCATAAGGGGGATCAGTTCAATGAGGCATTAATCAATGGGGATCCAAGCTTCGATCTTGAGCTCATGGACACTGAATTGATGCCTTGTGGATCAGTCTTCTGTGGTGATAACTCCATAGAGCAACTGCAATGGGAATGCTAGTTTGCTCAGTTTTATATCTTATGCTCATCTCCATCATGCAGAATTTATTTTCTTCAGAAATTGTCTTAATTATAATTAGGTTTAATGAGGGAAGATTGAACTGGTAATGGCAGTTCAGATTGAATAAAGTTTCATGTGCGAGTTTTATTAAACTGCATTTATATTGTCTAGGTTTCTGCTTCAAGGTGGAGCTATAATATATATTTTATGTTGCATGCATATATAATTTATAAGGAAGACATGGTGGTACTTCACCTTCAGTTTCTTTGCTCGTTCAATTCGTATATCTGATACATTATTTTATGCATTCAATTTGTTTCCTTCTGAATTTAAATTGACTTGCAGTGACAGGAAGATATCGAAATCGATCCAAACAATATATTTTACAATATATATTACATGCCATTTCTTGCTAGTGAGTTTACGTCCTCAATTTAGATTTACATATTGATTTTTTTAAGTATTTCAGTTCTATGGTTTTAGTTTTTTCTAACGTTAAACCTTTAATTAGAATCGTTACAGCTTATTGAATTGCTTGTCATGAATAGAAATATTATAAGTTTTATAGTAAAAGAAATGCTATTTTATTCAGTAAAGTTACATGCAAATTTCAACCAATTATCGATCTTTTACTTACGCTGGCCAATATTCTATTTCCAAAGCACATGAGTATGACAATATATATATATATATATATACAGGGAATCCAATCTTCACTGCAAATTTGTGGGTATGTGTTTTTATATTGGTTGATTATTAATAATGTTGTGGATGAGTATTGTTTAGTTGTACAAATACAATTGTGTGAAATATCTTGTGTTGTATTGATTTTATTGTTTATGTAGCAATTTTTTGGCTAATTAGCATAAGGTTTATCAGCAGCTAAACAAATATCAATTGATTTTTCAATTTCTAATTGATTGATAATTGGACGGTTGAAATCACTTGTTGGTATTCATCCAATACATTTGCAGTTGCTAAATTTCACAGGGACCATTCAGCCAATAATCATCCGGAAAGTCGACTAGTTGACTCAGTGTTGCCCACTTTCTATTTACTGATGAGGCTTGTTATGGTTGTCCAAATTTAGTCGGAAATCAGCTGATAATGAAGTTTAGTGTTTGAAAATCAATTATTATTGACTGAATTTTGAGCAGTAACTGTTGAATTTCTTATGGTGAGGTGGTCATGTGAAATGATAACTTACGGGTTTGAAATCTTAACGAATAATGGGAAGCTAAAGAATCTCTACGTGGGTAGAGGTTAGGTATGGCCAACTTGGTAATTCAATTTGGGCAAAAATTATCAAGTATACTAAATTATCATAATCTACCTTTTGAATAACCCAAACTAGGTATTAAAAACTTGTATTATAAGATGGAAGAAGGTGGTTGTCTCTATGGTATAAAGGAGTTTTATAAGTTTTATTTTTTGCTGATAGTCAAGTTGTGGGTGAGAGGAAAAGATGAAAAGAAAACCTATAGGATTGATTGTTGTACTTGTAAGTTTGTAAGATATTTTGTGCATAGAAAGGAGGTCAAATAATGACTCTAACATGATTATTTTTTGATATTTGCAGAGTGCCATGGAAGCTAGATGGCATTTAATGGTTCTATAAATATTAAATATTGCTAAAAGCAAATGAGCTCATGATCTATTTCAGTGAAAGATGCTAGTAAACATAGAACATGATTTGAGTGAACACATGTTGTCAATGGGATCTATAGATTTAACATCAAATTCCATTATGGGAAAAAATGACAAAGAGGTTTAATAGAAGATAAGAGAAGAAGATTAAACAAAGAATAATCAATATGTAGAATTAAAGTATCATAACCATCAAGTTTTTCTTAGACTATAACCCATTTTAAAGACAGGGGAATCCTAATGTAATAACATCATTTTCTAAGGTTAAACATCCTAAGAGATAGTATTTGTTAGCAAAAAAATCATATGACGTGACACAATTAAATAAAAGGTTGTTATCAAAAGAAAATTTTTAAAGATCGTGTTATGCCACTTGTTAATCAATAATTATTTTGGACAACCATTTTTAAAAAAAAAATCATTGTTGTTAATTAAAATATTCACAAAGCTACACATAAATTTAATGACGTATGTAATATTATCACATAAATAAAAGAAATTTAAAACATCATATTAAGATGCAAGACTTTATCTTAAAAGTTGAGAAGAGAAAATTCTTATAACTAATGAATACAATGATTATAATGTTGTTGCTAGTGCAAATCAATGATTATAAATTGTTGCCTTTTCTTATAACTAATGAATACATTAATATATTATTTTAGGCTAGAATTATGTGCAATTTTCACGGTGTTGTAATCACATAATCTAAAGTGACCATTATTTTAAAGTAGCTTGTGTTGAGTTTGAATTGATGGCATGAGGAGATTATGAGATTCAATTTGTATTTTAACATTAAATTTATATCATTTTATATATTAGGCTTTAACTATCTAGAATCTAATTCAAATAAATTGTTAGACTATTTACATTGTATATATAGACACTAATAAATCATAAGACTAAAATAAATTCAAAAGTAGGAAACAATATTTTCAATTATAAAATTATATTTTTTATATCTAATAAATTATTTACAAAAATCACAACATATCATTAATTTACATAATCAAAACACAATCTCTTAGCAATTATTTTTTCATTAGTGTATAGCATTTTTTTTCAAAACAAAATATACATGTATAATATTGTAACTAACAAACCGAATAGATTACATAAAAATATTCATTGAACTCAATGCACAAGATAAGGAGCATATACATGTACATTATTTATAATAGTAAAAGTGTTTTATAATATGTACATTACTAGGGACACAACTTTCATAATGATGATATACACATATATCATCTAATATGGTTTAATGTAATGTAAGAAATTTATTTCATATTATTTTTAGTGAGAAAGATTGCATACATAGAATTAAGGAATAGTGCATAAATACTAACAAATGATGTCAAGGCAAGCCAATTATCAATTTTGAGTAGTTGCATGACCTTTCAAACAATTAACAAAATGGTAACATAATACTTCAATCAATTAGTCTCATAAAGATAAGGTATTATTGGACGGCCAATAAAGCAGCTAATATTTCACTCTTTATTTCATTTTTATCATTTATGGGCACTTAATTAAAGGTTTATTTCCCTTTTTATTAATTAATTCAATTTATAAATCTCATAAAAAAGGTCAACTGTATTCTCTAAGAATATAAAAAAGAAACTCATCAATTAAACACTTTTTATAAGGTAAAATCATCATAACCAACATGTAATGTCTTATTTAACATTTACATTTTACATGTATATTTCTCAACATTTTATCAACATAGCCAACATTCTCAACAACATATTTTATAATAGTTTGAAAAATATGAAATAGTATGCTCAACAATAAGTAATAATAGTTCATAAAAGAAAATAATATGGACAATCTAATGCATGTATAGTAATAATTTCACATGCAACTAATTTCAAATTGAAACTTCATACAGTACATAGAAACATACTGTTAATAAACAAAAAGTTACCAATCATATTTTATTCATCACATATAAAAAAAAATAAAATTTTAAAAAAATGTAATGCAATTAGTGATCGTATGCTTTATAATATATAATTAAATGTGGGAGCACCTTATCACATAGAACCAAACATCTTAGGAACATAAAATACCTATCAACAATTTGATATAATCATAAAAAATGTAGCAATCACTTCGATTAAAATATATTAATGTTTATATAGTGATATTTGTTAATATATAATCACATTTTCATTTCATTGAAATTCAACAAAAGGGAAATTTTCAAGTTAAATTATTAATTAAGGAGTGAGAAATGATGAACTATGAGCTCCTAGAAATGACAACTAAATAGAGAATATAAGATTTATAAGGTTTTTGTATAATTTCTACATCTACTTTGTTGTTTTACATTTTGTAATATACTATGTTTTATAAGTATGATACTATAACAACCTTTAAAATTTTATAGAAAAATGTATGAAAATGTCAATATAATATGGAGTTGCATTAGAATCAAATGAGTATTATGTCACTCTATTATTCTATTAAGAGTAACTAAACAACTTAAGACATAAAAGAATAGCCATGATGACCAGAGATTTAGAAAATTAATTTAAGAGCCAAAAAAACGCCTTAGTATTTACTTAACAAGCGCACATTGTCAATATCTTACTTGTTTTAGGTCAAGGGACAAGATAATCCAAAAGGAGAGCTATGTGCAACTGTGTTTGGCACATGTTTCATTCAATGTAAGGAGTGTATAACAAGTTTGAATCACATGTTTTAAAGTAATTTAATAGAAAATAATATGTAAAAGGATATCTCCAGTGGTTATGCATGATAAGGATCCATGTGTACTGTTGTTTAGATTTTTATAAGAATTTACTGAGCACATGATAGACTGATAAATGTTATAAATAGGGTGTTATTGAAAAAAAAATAGAAGTTCAAGAATCATTTATGAGGGGAAAAGATTGAGGCATGACTCTACATTTGGAGATATAATCCCACTTTAAAGGGTGTGGTGGAATGTAATGGATGTGAGAATAACATAGGGTATTCTAGAACAATTATAAAGATATTAAATATGAAATATTTTTATTATCTTCTTAAGAGCCTTAGGTTAGAATACCCAGCTTCATTTGTGGGTCATTTCTTTATCAAATTATTGCATATGCTTATTAGTAAAGACCATCCCGTGAAATAAGATTTAGATTCATTCTACGCAAACATTCTAGATGACAAGCATTGCTACTAATTAGCATTTGATGTTAGTGTTTATCATTCATTGGTGTATAACAAATATTAACGGTTATCAAGTGCCTACAATAGCAACCTTTAGTATTGAATATTGGTAACTTTCAATTATTACTCATTAAAAGTTGTTAATATTGTCATTCTTTTGATAAAAAGGGAAATCAAGTGAGTTTAAAGCCCGGTGAGAAATGCTAATGGTTGATATATATGTTAGAAATCAGTCAATATCGGACATGGGACATTATTCGTTGGATGACAATCTAGATGGCCATCATCCCTCTAATAGAAGTAGAGATTATTTAACTAAGAAGATTAGCATTAGACACCAACAATTAAAGAACGTTACTTACTATGGGATAAAAAATATTAAAAAATATTATGTGTTGATCATTATAATACTTTGGCTTGACTGTTCTCTTAATATGAAGAGAAAATGACGAACCAGGAAGTTAACATCAAACTTTGATAACAAGCAGATGCTAAATATTAGTCTTTGGTAGACATTAAATGTTCATAATTTTTTAATGTCAATCGATTTAATTATCGTCTCAAAAAATGGAAGACTAATCATATTATTGGAGGATGGTCGGAGGGCAAAAGAATAGAGAAGACCAATTGAATGTTCCAGACATTGATTAGGACTAACATTTTTTAAAATATAATTATAATGTAAAAAAACATTGCCTACTTATAATTTTTAGGGAATTTTTCCCTTTCGAATGGAATCTACCAAATTGATATTTTGAAATTAGATGATTCAAATTATTTTCCCCTCCTTTGATAAAAGCGATTTGATAATTCTACCCTTGGGTCAACCTGATAAGCTAACCTGACCTATAGATAATTATCCGATTGATGATATAGATGATGCCTAAAATTAGTTTAGGGGCCAATTTTATGTATTTACATATCTGACACCTAAACTCTACTTTTTTTTTACATTTGTACCACTCAAATCAATGGCCAATTACTGTCCACCCTCCATATTCTAATTTTTCTAATCTCACCCTCAATATTCTAACTTTTATGATGAGGGAGAGACTTTGCCCACCCTAAATGTTGTAATTTATAAAATAGTGAAGGGGCTTTTTGCAATTTTGCCCATGCCAAATTTTAGTGAGCTTGGGAAAGTCATGGCCTTTTGACAGTTTGTCTGATTTACTGATGTAGCCAAATAGAATTACTAAAATAATTATATAGATATGCAATTATGCATATATTTTGGACAATATTTCGTGATTTTAATAATCGGAGAGTGAAAATTGAAGTGGAAAAAAGAGAGCCAAATAATATTTTTAGTAATATTATATATATATATATATATATATATATATATATATATATATATATATATTTTTTTTTTTTTTTTTTTTTTTTTTTGGGAAAGAGCACTTTGGGCTCACTGCGTGTTAATAATCAAAAAGGTTACAAAAAAGGGGGGGTGGCAGGTCCCCAACTATCAAAACCCAAAAAAATACATTCTCACGCACTCCTAGGGGTCCTGCCTCCCACGATACAACACACGCAAGATAAAATCTCCAAAATGTTGATAGAATGTATTAAGATAAGTATTAGGAATACATCCTCCCAAAAACAGATGGACCAATATTTGTAACCATCAGCAAAAATAACAAAAATAGGTGTAGTGGAAACTGAAATGCAGGCACCCGGTCCTTTACTCGCATCCATCAGCAAAACTAACAAAAAGATGTGTAGTGGAAGTTGCAACGCATGCACCTGTAGACCTTGGATATGAATGGGATCACCACCACTGGAGGGGACATCCACATACCTGCACAACCTGCAACAAGGCATCTCCAAACAAAAATACTGGGCAATAGTGATATCAGCCAAACGAATGCACATACAGCCATTGTGTTGGAAGGGATATATGACAAAACAAGAAAATGCAGCAAATATAACAGAAACCCAAATCAGGAACATAGGAGATCTAAATATATCTAATGTATGGCAGATTTATCCGATCCCCATGCAATAATAGGGCAAGCTGTTGAGAGGGTAAAGCACCCACATAAGGGGAACTCGCTGCATTTTTTGCTAACCAATCAGCGAGGCCTATTCCCTTCCCTATATATAAAAGTTAAACGCATTTGCAGATCAGAGGATGCAATGAGATTCCAAATACGCCTAAACAGAAAAAGCAGATTCCAAGGAGTATCAGCCAGCTTAAGATACAAATTTATAAGCATTTTAGAATCAGTTTCCACCTGTAAGAATTTAACCTTGAAGGTTATAGCAGATTTAACTGTTAAGAAGAGGGCCCAAGCTTCAGCCGAGAGAGGGGAATCAGCCATCACGGGGAGCGAGAAGAATGAAATCAGTTTTCCACTGATGGTCCCTGAAGAGTCCCCCCGCACCTGAATGAGAAAGGGACCAGCTACCGTCAATATTAGCTTTGATAATACCCGTCGGTGGTGGTAACCACTTAACAGTAATAGGCCTCTTGGAGTGTGTGGTAACAGTAGTTAGCATCCTAGATGCTCTGTTATAGTAGGCCATAATTTTAGAGTAAGTAACCTCAGATGATGGATTGCTATCTGAGTGTTTAAAGGAGTTCCTAGCATTCCATATGAACCAGAAAACAACATAAGGGAAGAGATCTAAACATTTCCCGAGCTTGATTAATATCTTTCCATACTCTTAGGTAACCATTAATAGAGCGACAAACGGGCCATGTAATCCCAAAAAAATTGGCCAGCTTGTTCCGGATATTTTTAGTATAAGGGCGAGTTAAAAAATATATGAGGAGAAGTCTCCTCCGCGTTCGAACAAAGTAGGCGAATGGAAGCCAATCTCAGACCTTTTAACTTTAAAATGTCATCCAGTGGTAAAATAAAGGAAAAGTAACGCCAAAGAAAAAAAGATATTGATGGGGTAAAGATAGGCTTCCATACACCTGTTCCCCAACTTACCTTAGAAAAAGAGTTAAACGTGTGATAAAGATGTTTGCTGACAGATAAATGAGGATTTTTCTTCCAGATTGGTTTATCCTGGTGAGACATATTAATAGGAATTTGGTTGATGAGCATAGCAGCATCTAGACCAACCAGATTTCTAAGTTTAGTGATATCTCAATGCCCAAGAGTCCAGCAATCAGCAACTTGAAGGTTTTCTTGAAAAGGAAGCTGAACATTCAGGCTAAGATTAGGGCTACCCAGCTATCATGCCAAAAGGATATTTTCCCATCTCCAATATCCCAGAAAATGGCCTGAGATGCAGCAGACCTGTTTTTCAGAATAGCCTTCCAGATTTTGGAGTCAACAGTTTTCCACTTAACCATAGCTGGATGAGCATCTTTGCAATATTTAGCATGCATATAATTAGCCCAAATGGAATCCCTTAATCTAAACTTATACCATAACTTACACATGTTAATTTCAACAATGTGAGGGAGAGCTTTGAAGCCGAGCCCCCTAGAATATTTAGACTTACACATCTTTCTCCAGGAAAGCCAATGTTTCTTGGCACCCCTCCTTCCCAGAGAAAATGATTAAAAATCTTTTCAAGCATAGCAATAGAACTTTTCTTAGCATTAAAAACCTGAAGAGCATATAGGGGAATACTGTGAAGTACACTATTCAGCAGTGTTAATCGACCCCCATTAGATAGGAAAGTGTTATTCCAGTGATTAATTTTGCGTTTAACTTTATCAATAACATCATCCATCTGAATTTGTTTACATCTTCCCCTAATGAGATTGACACCTAAATATTTAAGAGGAAGTTTAACGACTTTGTAACCGGTATAATGAATAGCCCATAGTTGATGTGAATGTGATAAAAGTTTGCGAAAAAAATTTGACATTTGTCCTTGTTAAAACCCGAGCCGAAGCCTCTTGAGACTTATCCGAGGTTTTCATCATAATTTTAATAGTTGCTTTAGATGCATTTGAAAACACCACAATGTCATCGAGCATAAGCCAAATGGGTTACATGGTAATGAGCTTTGTTAAAAAAATGAGCGAGATGCATTTACATGTGGATTATTAAGCGATCTAGAGAGGTAGTCGAAAGCTATAATAAATATGACGGGAGAAAGAGGATCTCCTGTTTTATACCCCTGATAGCGAGAGAAGAAACCATGTGTCTTGCCATTAACCAACACACTATAGTGATTGTTGGAAAGCCATCTTTTAATCAGCGACGAGAAATTTGCATTAAAACCTCACAGCTAAAAACACATTAATAATAAAGTCCCAATTTAGAGTGTCAAAAGCTTTTTTAATGTCAAGTTTAAGAATGAGGTTACCTCCCCGGCATTTTCTATCCAAATCTTCAAGAAGTTCTTGAGCAAGGAGTATGTTATCAGTAATCTCCCTACCTTTAACAAAGGCAGATTGTTGGGGAGATATCAACTTATTGAGATGAGGTTGAATTCGGCTGCCAAAATCTTGCTAATCACTTTAGATAAGACGGATGTTAAAGAAATAGGTCTGAAATTATTCCAATTAGATCTATCATTACCTTTAGGGATGAGCACAATCGAAGTTGCAGAGAAGTATTTGCAAAGATCCTCCCCCATAAAGAAACTTTGAATAGCCAAAATAATTTCTTTTTTTATAATATCCCAACAAGTGATATAAAAACAGGAAGTGAAACCATCAGGACCAGGAGCCTTGTTGGAATTGAGATTTTTTAAGGCTTTATAAATTTCATCCTCAGAAGGGATGTCAGTGAGGCACAGAGAGGAGACATAAAGTTTATCAGCATTAAAAAGATTTCCATCAATACAAGAAACCTGCACTTGATTAGTAAATAATGTAGAAAAATAGTTAACAGCACTAGACCCGATTTCCTTAATATCAGTAAGGACATTACCATTGCTTTCATTGATCTGACTAATGTTGTTGTTGTTGATTCTGTTTTTAATTTTAGCATGAAAATAATTTGTGTTTCTATCTCCGTTAATAAAATGACTATCATGAGCTTTACGCATGAGCGAGATCTTCCTCGAGAGCAATATCGGTAAGAAGAATACTATGTGCATGAGCAAGTTCCTCCAAATTCTCGGTCGACATGTTGTCACTAGCTTCTAAATCATTGACAATTTGCAGGGAATTAACAACTCTAGTATGAATGTTACTAAAAACTTCATGATTCCAATTTTTCAGCCCAGCAGCAACCTTCTTATGAAGCTGCCACAGTATGTACCAAGGGGAACCACATCTAATAGGTTGCCACAAAGCCTTAATGAGATCCGGGAAAGTGGGGTGAGAAGCCCATATGTTCAAAAATTTAAAAGGTGTCTTTGACGGTGTTTAGAGTGAAAGGCTAAGGACAATAATAGTGGATTATGGTCGGAGGAAGCATGACTTAGGTGTTGAACCCGAGATAAGTGATAAAGGTTGAAAAATTTTGGATTACCAAAGAATCTATCTAATCTTTGAAAGAGCGAAGCCTCTTCTCTAGGTGAAAGGGGGTCCATTGTACCCCAAGTCAAACAGAGCCGGCTTGGGAGATGCGATCGCAGAACACTGTGCATCAAATTTGTGTCAATATTGGCTCCCTTTTCTTTCAGAGAGGGACATGATCATGTTGAAATCCCCCCCCCACACACCAGTTATCATTAATAGTAGATCCTATAGCTATAAGCTTATTCCACAGGAGATATTTATCAGCAAGAACAGAACTAGCATAGACAAATGTAATCCAACCTTTAAAAGAGTCATAATTGTAGTGTGCAAGCACAAACTGTTTATCATCTTCGATGATGTGAAGATTAATATTTTTTTTCCAAAACACCCAGATTTTATTATTAATGTTGCAATAATAAGAGTAGAGAGGAAACAGGAGATAATTTTCTCTTTGTGTGTAGTGACCATAGGTTCTAAAATAGCAAAAATGTCCAAGTGATGAATCCTACAAAGATGCTTCAGACGCTTAAGGGAGGGAGGATCAGCCACTCCCCTAATGTTCCAAACCATAATGTTAAACATGATGCTTTCCACCCCTTCTAGTGGTCCTAGAAGAAGAGGGTAAAATTTCACTTTCAGACAAGCTAGGAGCAGATGGATCAGTATTTAGCTTAATGCATGAGATTTGTCTCTTACTTTTTTTCCTATTAGATTTTTGAATGATCCATTCAGCTTCCATATCACAATTTGCCTCTATTATAGTAGTATCATTCACATTGTGACAGGGTTCAACATCAGCATTACTGTCTCCAGTAAAAGATGTGTTCTAATGCCCTGTGCAGACTTATCCAAAAGGGAGGTATGAGCAGTAATGGGGATCGGAACAAATGGGGGGGGAGGTTCAATGGGAGTTTCCATTGCATCAGCATGACCAATAGACTCATTGGGAACAGTTTTATTATGAATAAGGATGGGGTCAGTGAGAGGGGAAATTTCAGTAATTTTGTTTAAGTCAATGGTATTCAATAAAGGAGGATCTATTTCTGGCAATAGAATCTGGATATTTTGATCATCTTCCACGGTTAATGATAGCTCATTAGTAGAACTGTGTTGTGATTTGACTTCTTCATCCTTATCCATTAACAAAATGTGCTCAGTAACACTAGGGATAACATCAGCAGTGGAGCTAGGATCATAATTAGCATCGGGAGGAAAAAACGGTTGAAATGGGGTGCGGGGAACCTCATGAAAAGTCTCCTCGGGTGGAGTAGGTTGTAAAGGGGTTGTAGATGTAGGTTGTAAAGGGGAGGTAGGTTGAATCTGTTCAGGCATATTTGGGACATTAATCTGTTCAGGCATGTCTGGGACTTGTATAAGTTGTGGTAGGGTTTCCAATGGAGGATGCACAAAGGAAAGGGTGTTGTTAAAACTGTCCTCCAGAGGGGGGACAGGGGGGTTAGAAGGCAGAGTAGAGTTTCGTGGAACAGGAGGGGGTTTGAGATGTGCGTTTAGTCTATAACAAATTGTGACGGAATGACCAAACATAGCGCAGTGAGAGCAGTAAGGTGGGTGAGGTCCCATGACCACCTGCTGCCAGTAACCCTTGTGAGAAGATCCAATCCATACCTCATCCGGATACGGCTGAGTAATATCCCTTTCGACAAGAAAACATGTATCAGCTGGTTTGGTACGTTCAACAGTAGGATTGTCAACACGAAGTGGATTACCAAAACCTTTAGCTAAAGAGTAAAGTATCTCATGATTGAAGAGGTGATATTTGTATTCAGGGAATTTAATCCAGACAGGGATAATGGGAGACTCAGAACGAGGATCAAAATCCACACTCCATTTGAGTATCGTCATGATCCTATTTTCTATTTTCATAATCTTACGTGCAAAGACATTAGTGTAGTCAACATCATTTGAGAGTTCAATGAGAATGTGTCTACCATCTAGCGATCCAATCTTCCAGGATCCAGTGAGCTTTAGTGAGTCGAAGTCCTTACGGATAAGATCTAGCTTAAGGTGTCCATAAAGGAACTTACCAATCAGAACATAACGACAAGCCGAAGCTAGTGTGTTTGTTTCTTCATCAGACAGAGAAAGCGCAGGTTTACCATTTTTTTTGCCCAACTTTTTTATGAAACTGTAGTCGCCACCACCTAGCTCCCAGACATCATGAAAAGATTGTGGAAAATAGCAAGAATGCTTCCTAGAAGGCGGAGAACTACCACCATTGACCGCATCCGCGTAGGATCTGGCCATTACAAGCAAAAGAAGAACAAAAAAGAAAGACAACAAAGCAGGGGAAGAGATCACCAGAGTCGGAAAACGCCGATCGCCCAGACGACGCCATAGGAGAAGCGAACCCTAGTCGTTACCATCGCTGAGATATATATATATATATATATAGGGCTGTCAAGACGGCTCGTTGTTCGCGAACAACTCGTGTTCGGCTCGTGAAGAAGCTCGTGTTCGGCTCGTTCACTAAGTTAACAAGCTTTAATGAGCTGAACACGAACAAAGATTTGTTCGTTCGTGTTCGGTTTGTTTTGGCTCGAAATAGTATTCATCAATTATATATATATACATACATACATACATATATATCTATATATGTATATATATATTGATGAACAGTATTTTTTTAAAATTTAAAAGATTTATAATCAATTTAAAAGATTTATAATCAATTAAAATTATTAATTAAGTAAATAGATTAAAAATTATTAAATTAGATTCAAATGATGTTTTAATGTAAACAATAATTCTTAAATCTTGTCGTAGCCCTTAACATCTTATAGTTACGTGATTAGGGTTGTCAAAACGACTTCTTTGTTCGGAAATAGCTCGTATTCGGCTCGCTAAGCAAACGAACCGAACACGAACACATTTTTTGGGCTCGAAATATAAACGAACAGGCTCGAGCTCGTGTTCGGCTCGTTTACACCCCTATATATATATATATATATATATATATATATATATATATATATATATATATATATATATATATATATAGTTAATGATGGAATAGTTTTAAAACTTTAATACGTAATTGTCAATTAATTTGAGTTTCAAGAAACTTGGCCGTTCGAAGACTCAAATAGGGAAATAATCATCTAATTATAGTATTGGAAACTTATAGTGGCAGTAACCGTTAATTCGGACTGAAATAATCGCTCAATCAATAAATCATTGCATTGTTTTAGATTAAAGAACAAGTAGCTGGAATTTTTTATGTTCATAAAACTGTTGCAAGTAACTCTAGAACGTGATGATGCACAAGTTATGACATCTGTAAGATAAGTTCTATTTATATATATAAATGATGGTTTACCCTTAAAGATGGCTAGAAAGAAAGAAGAAAGAAAGAATGGTGGAGAAAAAAATATTATTATGTTGATTGATCTAGGGGTGTAAAAGAGCCGAACACGAGTGAGTCAGGCTCAACTCGGGTTCGGCTCCTTGCTCGTGTTTGGCTCGTTTATATTTCAAGCTCAAAAAGTGTATTCGTGTTCGACTCGTTTACTTAGCGAGCCGAAAACGAGCCGTTCACGAGCAAAGAGTTGTTCTGACAACCCTAATCATGTACCCATAAGATGTTAATAATTGGTGCAATATTTAAAAATTATTGTTTATATTAAAACATCATTTGAATCTAATTTAATATTTTTTATTATATTTTCTTAAAGTAATATTTTTAATTGATTATAAATCATTATAAATTTGTAGTCAATAATTTTTTTAAAATACTACTCATCACATATATATATATATATATATATATATATATATATATATATATATAATTGATGAGTAATATTTCGAGCCAAAATAAGCCGAACATGAACGAATCTTTGTTCGTATTCGGCTCGTTAACTTAGCGAACGATCTGAACACAAACTTTTTAACGAGCTGCTCGTGAACAACGAGTTGTTTTGACAGCCCTAGTTTGATCGAAAATAATTTGATTTTCTGTTTTGATAATTCGGAGTAAAATAAATATAATAATTTAAAAAATTCAAAATTATTTTATTGATTGTAAAAATAAATATCGATCTTTTTGTATTCATGAGCTGGTTGCAACATAAACCTACACATTTTTAATTCAACTGGCAAGTTAAATATTTATTACTATATACACACATAAATGGCCATCATGGGTCTAAAGGGGTACTAGCAGACCTTATGGACCTAGTAAGTCTCTTTTTTTTTAAGCGCAGTTGCTGCGTACCAGTTGTTGAGTTGACTTGTCAGATTGACCTTTCGAGCTCGCTCTATCAGTACCGGTTGCTGTGTACCAGGTATCGCATTAACTTCTCAGACTTACAGGATAAGAGCCCCTCGACACATCAATTGCAAGATATTAGACACTGTCAAGGAGGGGAAATTATTGCATACGAAGCACGTATGCAATCCGCACGCAGCTTCTCCGATACCTATCCAATACTCTCGTAATAACCTATCAATACTCAATAACTAATACCCTATAAATATCTTAATAACCAATACCCCCTCTCAACACCCTCAAAAGATTATTCCGCACCCAGCGTTGGGTACGTGCTCCGTATCCAATAATTTCCCGTCAATGAGAGGACATACGTTTATGTCTAAATATGTTCGTCTGGCATCCACACACAAAGTGAATAGACATTGTATTATACTAAAATTATTTAATATATTTTCTTTGTAACCCAATGAGAGAGAAGAATCATCTCGAGCCATATAAAGAGAAATGATGTCCACTTCTGGGGAAGGATTTTCCTTCCTCTTTTTTCATCATATGGCTGATTCAAGCTCTTTGCAAAGCCACTGTGCAATCCATCCCCTTCTGCATCTTTCTCTAATCTAATCTTGATTGTGTGAGCCAATTAATTACTTGAAATCTAAGGTCTTAAATGGATTCAACAAAATTCAATATTCTTTTATTAGAACACTGCTAATATAAATTGGATGATTTACTTGCATAACACTTAATTCCTATGTATTTGCATATTTAACACCTAAACTTCAATTCTTACATACACCTTATCTATGCAAGAAAAAAATATATCTAACTTTTTTAATGTTAAAATTCATAACAAACCTCAGCGTTTGCTAGCGTAGCATAGCAAGGGCTGCACTCCACCATTTGACAATAGCAGGCCTCTTCACCATCTTCAGTTTTTTCATTTTAGTGTTCTACCCTTCGAATCAACTTTATATACTTGATATGTCTCCAACAAATTTTCATCATCTGGAACTAATCTCGAGACATAACATGAATCTCGAGACAATCTTTTGAGCAAGAAACATTCAAACTTCAATTAAAAGTCATCCGGAACTCCGATTTCAACGATCTTATAATCAAAATGACCGGCTCGATGAGACGAACCTAATGAAATAAAAAATAGTTCAATCCGAGTTAAAGCAAACCCAGATCAAGTCATTAAACCACTCTTGTAAGATTTTCGGACACATTTGGAAGGTCAAACGGATGTCGAATCTGAGGAGTTTATAGTTGAATCGAGCGTCTTGATAAGACAAATCCAACGAGCCTCAGATTACTTAATTCCGACATCACCAAGACACTAAAATGTCCATCAAATATTGTCTGATCGAAGGAAGTTCTACAGACCGTCCAATCAAAATGGTTCATATTCCTGTATTAATTGCATCCAGAACATTATAAATAGCGCACTGCCCCTCTCATGAGGGGAGGGGGAAGCTTTGGGAATGTGCTAAAGTCCAACACCATCTCTGTCGCCGTCGACCACCGCCAACATCATTCGACCAACCTCGGCCGTCGTCCATCATCGTCCACCATCGTCGACCAACATTGACCGTTGTCAATCCATCGATCACCACCAACCCTCGTCAACCATTGCCGACCGTCGTCGACCACTGTTGACCGTCGTCAACCCGACGATCACCGTTGACCTTCGTCGACCACCGCCGACCGTCGTCGATCACTACTGACCGTTGTCGACCACCGCCGCCATCATCGATCATCGCCGACCTCCGTTTACCTCCACCAACCATCGCCGATCTCCTTTGATCTCCACCAACCATCGTCGATCACCACTAACTATTGTCGATCACCACCAACCAAACGTCGTCAGTCGATGTTGTAATCTAGAAAATATAATTACCTTTTCTCTTTTGTGGGACAAGAGAATTTTGTAATCATCAATTAATAGTGGATCTTTGCAACTGGGTCAGGCCCGGTGATTTTTCCCATTACAGGTTTTCCACGTAAAAACTTCTGGTGTGTTCCCTGTTATTTTTATTTCGCTTAAGTGTGTACTGAATTATCGTGCAATGCTAAGACGGTAATCCATTACTCTAACGCCACAAATTTTTTGGCACGCATCAATCCTTACTCACTTTGTACAAGTGTAAGCTAGATTTGGAAAGCATCTTCCATGTCCTTTCTTCCTTCTTGTGCTACTCCTTGCTTCTCTCATCTTTTCCTTTCACTGCTTCCTTCTGGCTCACGTGCTTCTCAAGCAGCCATCAACATTTCATGGTATCGAACTCCAACTAGCTCACAACACTCCTTGGCAATTCAGCCAAATCTGACCTCAACAAGGCACTCAATCCATTAAAATGAAGGAATATACTATATCTCCCTCTCTAAAGATCATCATATCCAACATAAAGTCAGTGGTAACCATCTCTCTCACCTCCGACAACTATAACATGTGAAAATCGCAAATGTTGAAGATCATCACAACAAATGGATTCATCGGTTTCATCAACGAAACTATTTCAAGACCTTCCAACCCCTCTCCCGCAGCCTCAACTACTGACCCAAACAACCTTGATCTCAATACCTGGACGTTGATTGATCAAAATCTCGCCACAACCATCTTTTCAACCATTTCTAGCTCCATTCTTGCCTACGTGATCAATTTAGACACCTGGCGTAAAGATCTGGCTACTCCTGGAAACATGTCAACAAGCCATTAATCGCTCTAGAGTAATTCAACCCAAAAGCAAGCTACATAACTTATTGATGGGAAATCAAACAGTGTCCCAATATTGAACTCAAATCAAAGCGTTGCTCAATAACATCTTTGCCTCCGGATCATATGTCGACACCAAAGGCATTGTATTACATACCCTCAAAGGCCGTCCCCTTGAACCTTGTTGACTCCCATTAGTTTGGACTACCTCTACTCCCAACTTCACAGCGAAGAAAGTAACCTCTCCTCCAATAATTCAACACATTCGCAACCATCAGATATCCATTCTTCTCTCTACTCGCAATGCGGTTGCGGTCAAAGTGGCTCTCGAGGGCTAGGTCGACAACACATCCGACGGATTGATGAACCAACACAAGAACAACCAAAATCTGGGAGCAATGAAATCTGTCAATATGCTGTAAGAAGGGTAACACTACCTCACAATGCTGGCATAGACTAAATCTCAGTTATCAACCCAACATCTCTGCTCCTACAACAAAGTTTACAACCTCTTCCACCGACCAAGCATGGTACTTGGACATTGACACATCAAATCATCTAACGACTGAATATACCTACCTTCAACAACCCAAACCTTATCATAGGCAGGAACAAATCTTCGCTGGAAATGGTAACTCCGCTCCCATCCAAAACCAAGGCCAAGGTTTATTTCCCACACCCACTTGTAAGCTACTTCTCTCAAATCTTCTACATAGTCCACACATTTCACGCAATCTCATATATATCTATCAATTAGCCCGTGATAATAATTGCACTATTCTTTTTTATTACTCCAGCTACCAAATCAAGCACGGGACCTTCTAATGTATTCTCTTGCAAGGACGTTGCCACAATGGCTTCTATCCAATCCATCTACCTCCTCCCAATCAAGCAATGATCTCAATATCGAATGCTGCTGAGCTCTGGCATCAAAGACTTGGCCACGTCAACATCAACACCCTCTTCATTATCTCTAAACAAAATCCTACTCTATGTATACCCAAGAAACCTACTATATATAACTCTTGCATTTTTGCTAAACATCAAAAAATACTTTTTTTCTTTCTTCTAGTAATCATCATCGTCTTTTTGAGTTAATTCACTCCGATGTATGGGGACCTTCCCCAACCACGTCAATTTAAGGATATAAATTCTATGTACTTTTTATTGATGATGCTACTTGATATACACGGTTAATTCACAAATTAGACACTCTTTTTTGTTTTATTAAATTCAAACAGCATGTGGAACAACATTTTGATGCCAAAATAAAATTTCTCCGCTAAGATGGTGGAGGCGAATTTTACAACACTCAATTTAATCATCTATTAACCTCAAATGACATCACACCCCAACTTTCATACCCTTATATGCCTTAATAGAACCGGCTCGCTAAACGCAAACATCACCACATACTTGAAACCACTTGGTCCTCACACGCCGACTCCAATCTTCCAGAAACATACTGGCCCGATACTATACTAAATGCCACCTATCTAATATATTGTACGCCCCTTCGTACAACTTCCAACAAATCACCATACCATCTACTATACAATCACCCATCTGATTATGCACATCTTCACACCTTTGGGTGCACATGCTTTACGTGGATACCCCTACAACACTGCAACAAGCTAGACCCCAAAGCCACTCTTTGCATCTTCATTAGCTATCTAGATCTTATCAAAGGCTACAAATGCCTTCACTACGAGAGCGGCTGAGTACTTATCTCATGCCATATTCGATTCAATGAACCTATATTTTCATTTAAACAACTCTCTCTCCCCACCATTCACCATCCATCCTTCTCTTTCACAGCCACTGCTCTCACTACCAGCCAATATTCCCCCAATAACTTCCTAACACCTCACACAGACCCACACAGCTCATCAATACCACTGACACAACCTCAACAACATCTACTAAAATTTCCCCACACCACTCCCCAACCGAACCTTCCTCTCCACTGCCCATCCACCCCATGATTACAAGATCCAAAACGGGCTCATTAAAACCCAATCATATCTTCACCCATTCTCATCCAATCCTCCCCACCACCAAACTTGTCACTTTCAAAGAGGCAGTCCAACACAAGCATTGGCGAAGCGCCATGCAAGAGCAATTCTCCGGTCTTCACAACCAAAATACATGCGACTTAGTCCCTCCACCACCCAAGTTTCCCCCAACCACTTCAAATTGCAGGTATGACAGATTGCAAGGCAACCCCAAATCCCTCATCTTTTACGCATCCTACCTCGCTTAACCTCCACCAACTATTCGCTAATGCATGTCTATATTGTCGAATTATTGGCTCGCTTTAATGCAAAACGATCACAAGTCTCGACATCAACTTTGCGGTGAACACTTTATCACGAACCCTCCAAAATCACATCTGCTACCACTTTCAGCGACTCAAGAGACAATTGCGGTATATTAAAGGAACACTTAATTTTAGCCTACCGCTCCTCCCAGGTCTGCTTATACTTCACAACTACTCTAACTCCAGCAGGAAAGTGATCCATGTTACCATCGCTCCGTCATCGACAATTCTTCATTCCTTAGTCCCAACCTCATATTCTGACAAGTCAAGAAACAACCCACTGTCGCTCGGCTTGTCTATGGAAGCTGAATTCCGAGCCATCTCAACTGCAGCAACTGACTTCATTTTGCTCCGGCGAATTCTCCAAGATCTTTAAGTTTCCAATTCTCAACCTAATATCATTCGCTGTGATAATACCTCCACCTTGGCCCTCCATCGCAACCAATATTTCATGCACACACTACACACATCAAGATCGACTATCACTTCACATGGGAAAAGATTCAGCCATGCGAACTTGACATCTATACATACCAACCGCCGAACAACCCGCTAATATCTTCATCAAACATCTTCCCGAGCTGGATCGGTTTGAGGGGGGATAATAACAAACCTCAACGTAGCATAGCAAGGGCAACACTCCACCATCTCACAACAGCAAGCCACTTCACCATTTTCTGTTTCCATTTTACCTTTCTACCTTTGTAACCGTTTAGCTCTAGAATTTTCTATGTCTTCGCCTCATAACAACAATTCAGATGCATCAATTTCACCAAATTCAATAGTCTTGATGATAGCACAAGGCACCTGATTACATCCCTTTAAACACATGCAAAACTAGCCTTCTAACGGAGGTCTAGAATAGTAAACATTTCAATCATTAAAATACATTAAAAGACCTAAATAGAAAATAGTATATGCCAAGATATTACCAATTTCAATATTCAAGATGGCATTTTGATAGAAATACATATTCATTTGAAGGAAAAAAAAATTGAATGACTATTGATTAAATGCATTTAGGCCCTCATTTATGTAAGAAATTTATAAATCAGCTTAATACATGTTTAAAACATTTATGATAATAAAATTAATAAAGTTACTGATATTATTATAGAAATTCACCATAAGCTATTTATTTCTATATAAAGAAACAAATATTCAAGATCTAAAAAAAGTGTTTATATAAAAAAATATATTAAAGAATGTAATAAAACATAAAATGAACAAAAAATCTTTCATAATAAAAATGTATATAATAATAATAAAATAATTTATGACATGTATTTTAATATTTATATGATAATAAATAATTTTAATCACTAAAAAAATTCTATATAAATATTCTATAAAATTTTTAATTAAAAGGAATATATATATATATATATATATATATACATAATTCCATTCTATTTAAATATCTAAATCCTAAAATTTGATTTTTAGACTAGTACCACTTTATTTATGTTTGAAAAATTTTATTTTATTTTTTTCAAGTTAATAATAATAATATATTATGTGATATAAAAGATTTGAATGTTTTAAACATAAAAATTAAAATTTAAATATTAGAGGGATAAATAAACAAGAATTATATACTATGTATGCAAATGACCAAGACATGTTAGTTATCTAGTAATATGGGTAGTCTGAGAAGGAAGGTGGAATTTTTATTCGGTCCGGACCGCGTACGCAGCGCTGCGTCCGGTAGCCATTAAAAACGCGCCACGTCGGCATTTGAAAAAAATACGCGCCACGTCGGCATTTGAAAAAAATAGCTTTTCTATCTCCATTCGCCGACCCGACCCGACCCGAGGTGAAAAGTGACGAAATTTTTGCCGCTTTATTTCCCCGCCAAATCATAAAGGCATTTTTGTCTCCATTATCTTTAGGATTCCGACATTTAGGGTTTTCGACTCACCTACCTTGTCGTGGAGGTGAGAGCGAGAATTTGAAATTTGATTTTAACCTAAAAGCTAAAGAATGCTACTGGTTTGCGAAAAAACTACCGATCGAGTCGACATTCGAGTTCGAATCTCGAAATATATTGGACGAACAAGATTCTCGAGCTTAGTTTAGCTGCGATAGAAGAAATCCCTCGGGTTGGTAAATTTAGTTGTATGCGATGTTTTATTGGTGTTTCACTTGTTTTTAAGTTTTATTAAGGTAGTATGCTCGTAGATTCGGAAGAACAAAGTCGAGTGATCTTTCTTAAAGAGCCATGATATTTTTTGGTATTATTATGGTTGTATTCAGGTAGTTTCAGGGAAAGTATATATGCCGAAGTTTTCTTTCGGCGGTACGTGGTCATATTTTGGTAGTTTTGTCGTGGTATTACGATAGTTTCTTAAGAGTAACTTAAGTTGGCTTGATTTTGGCGATTTGAAGGTAGTATTCTAGTAGTTTGGTGGATGGTGCGTTTCTTTGTTATTATATTTATTAAAACACTTGGATTAGTACCCTCAATTACTCTAAATAAAACTTAATAAAATTTGTTCTATTCTTGTTTTATTACGGTAGTATGCCCGTAGTTTCAAAAGAGTAACGTCGAGTTTTCTTTCATAGTGGGACATGATGGTATTATGGTAATATTATGGGTGTATCGAGGTAGTTTGAGAAAAGTATATTTGTTAATTTTTTTTTTAGCGTTACGTGGTGTTAATTTGGGAATTTTGTGGTGGTATTAAGGCAGTTTCTTAAGAGTAACTTTGCTTGATTTATTTGTGGTTTTATTTAGGTAATTTGAAGGCGATACTCTACTAGTTTGGGTGTATTATTCGTGATAAAACTCGAAAAACACCAATGCTTTTATAGTTATTATTATGGTATTATCTTGTGGTGTTATCATGATATTATTTTTGTATTATTGGTTGTTAAGTATAGTGATACCGACATTCAAATCTATTTTCGATTGCGGATACCGAGAGAGACGAGTGCTTCCAATGATCACGGTGCTTCCGATGATCACGGCGCTTCCAATGATCCACTTGTAAACATGTTGCTTCAAGTCATTATCAATAATGAGAAGGAGGCACATGAAAAATATTGTGCTATGCACACATTGTTGGATTTCTCGTGCGAAAGGACCACATTGGTTATTGGCCGAATTCGAGGAGGATCGAGACGAGGGAGTTTGTTTGTGGTAAGGCTGGTATGAAGAGAGAATTGAAGGACGATGTATCGGTGAGGTACGAGCGAGCGGATACGAGGATCGGGTTGTCCTGCCATGATCCGATATGCCGTTGATGTCCAAGGAAGCGAGTCGGTAAAGAAATTCATAGAAAGTCATAACCATCCGTTGGCGAATGTTGGCGACACTCACCTATTGCGTTCGAGCGGAAAGATGAGTGACATCGGTGCGGATGTCCTCGGATCGATGTCGAAAGCGAGGGATTAGAACCACTCGATGCGTTTAGCTTCCTAGCCGCGAAGTTGGTGGAGTGGAGAACCTAGAGCGTACGAAGAGGGATGCATATAATCTCTTACAAGAGAGAGAAGATTACACATTGAACTTGGGGATGCTAATTCCTTACTACTGACTATTCATCTGCACGGCGAGCCGAGGATCCGATGTTTGCGTGGGACGTCCGAATTGATGAGTCGGGCGGTTTGTTGAATTTCTTATGGAGTGATGGGATGTCCGGACTCAGATTATGATTGCTTTGGTGATGTCATAATATTTGACACAAGCTATAGGCTGAATAAATACGACCTATGTTGTGCGCCGATTGTCGGTGTGAACCACCAGTGGCGAGAATGTGCTTTTTGCGATTGGCTTTTTGTCGGATGAAACGATCGAGTCCTTCGAGTGGTTATTCAAAGCCCTTATCCGTATAATGAATAACAAGCACCCGATCACAATATTCAGCGACCAAGATCGAAGCGATGAGTAGAGCGATCCGAGAGTGCTTGCCGCACACTAGACATAGATTATGTCGATGACATATATACGAAAAATTATCTTGAAAGTGCATTGTGGTTCGGGGAAAAACAAGATAGTACACGATCTCTTTTTTAAATGCATGCGTAGTTGTGACTCAGAAGCTGAATTCGAATAAACTTAGGGCGAAATGATTGAGATAGGAGAACTTCAGGAAAATGTATGGTTGGATGAATTGTATAATATAAGGCATCGGCTGGTCGACGACATTCGATAAAGACATTTTCGGAATGGGGATCCTATCTACGCGAGAGGAGTGAGTCGACTAATAACATCTGTCATAGTTTACGCAAGCCAACAAGCACGGTAACCGAATGTTTTACGGCCCTTGAACATATTGCTAAAACTTGGCGAAGAAATGAGAAGGATGAAGATTTCCGATGCGAGCAATCTGCTTGTTGTCCACTGCGGTAAAATGCAGCCCTGTTCTGAGGCAGGTTGCTTTACTTTACACGCGGAATTTATACTCGAAGTTTGAGTCAGAGTTTCTTCATGGTTTGGGTGGACTTGCTTTGGAAGGATTTGCCGACAATGATTCAGAATTTCACATAAGAACCTTCGATAATAGAGACACAGACAAATACTGGATTGTGAAACTAGACAGAGCTAATTTGGATATCGCGTGCGATTGTAAAATATTTGAAATGATGGGGATTCTTGTGTGCTCACGCTCTAAGGGTTCTTCGGCATGATAACGTGTACAAAATTTACGAGAAACACATATTACTTCGATGGTGTACACATGCGAAAAGGACATATACGAAAGTTTGGAATATCGACATCTTAAGGGGTCTCGAATGTTGCCGATCGTCTCGAGTGGTCTTATATATTGCACACATGTTCATAAATTAGCGTGCCGGATAAGTACGAGAACGCAAGGTCATGAAGTTGTTTGAGAAGTTTGTCTTAGATACACTAAACAAACTAACACTTGACGCTTGATGAAATATTACATGGGAGAGAACCCGACAAAAGGCAAAAACAACTAAGAAGAAGACCCCATGTAAAGAGAGAAATCTGAATGACCCGAGTAAAGGTGCGTCCTAAAGGGATATCTAATTCGAGATTAAAAGGATATTGGGAAAAAAATATGAAAAGAAAAAGTAAGTTTAGTTTGCTTGAAATATTTTTTATTTCTAAAACTTATCTTGTCTCCGTCATAAAGTGTCGAATTTTATGTAGGAACGGATAAAGATGTCGGTCCAGTGATGCTTACGGTTTTCCAAAACGAGGCAAGCTGGTTTGGAACGTCGGCTCACTTAAGTCGGGTAAATTATAATGTGGACGAGGCTATTTATTTACTATTCGATATCTGTGATGTTTAAAATTTTTTTATTCATATTACTCCAGGAGCTGCCTCCATCATAACGGACGAGAGACATACACAAGCATGCTTAATGAATCCGGACGATGAATTCTAGGCTATCTAAAGAATTGTTCTACGATGCCTAATGAACATATAGGATAATTTGTTTGAACATAGTTTTTGATTTTATTGAATGACAGACAGATTGCTTATGGTTGATTTATTGAGTTACCTTTTTTTGGTCTCCTTGTGTTTTACCCTTTAAGTTGTGTTTTTTATCCCCAATTCGTTGCGTCATTGTATTAATCACAGATAATACGATCGAAAAACCATTGTAATATTACTTAAATACTAACCATGTTGAGGCATGATTGGGTCGAAAGCCGTTGAATTGGAATATTCCTTGTTTTATTCGTGGACAACGCCGGTTGTATTGGAATATTCCGCGTTTTACTCCAACTCGTCAGCACTACGACCGAACACAACGCCGATATCATCCCGATACACGGAGATAACTCGCACAGAGATCTATCATTGATCTTCGATTTACATTGTGAAAATATCGAGGAATTTTTGAGATTTGTATTCGATAGCTGTTTCGAAGAAACGATCCAACGTGTTCGATCTTTTTTTGTAATTGAAAAAAATTTACATACTTACGTAATACTTAAAAGTTTATAATCAAGGAAATAATTTTTAGATAAAATTGCACAATTATTAAAATTTTAAAATCACATGACCAACTTAAATTTAATAACATATAATACACTCTAAAAACGATCGGAATATTACTTAGATACAACCGCATCGAGGCATGATTGGGTAGAAAGCCGTTGTATTGGAATATTCCTTGTTTTATTCGTGGACAACGCCGGTTGTATTGGAATATTCCGCGTTTTACTCCGACTCGTCACGCACTTACGACCCGAATACAACGCCGATATCATCCCGATACACGCGAGATAACTCGCACAAAGATTTATCATTGATCTCAGGTTACATTGTGAAAATATCGAAGAAAATTTACATACTTACGTTGTACTTAAAAGTTTATATCAAAGAAATAAATTTTAGATAAAATTGCACAATTATTAAAATTTTAATATCATCCGATACACGGAGATCACTCGCACAACGATTTATCATTGCTCTCGGTTGGATCGTGGATATATCGGGGATTTTTTCGAGTTGTATTCGACGAAACCGTTTCGAAGGATCGATCCAACATATCCAGTCTTCTTTTGTAATTGAAACGATTTATGCACTAACGTAATACTTAAAAGTTTACTGATAAGGGAAATAATATTTAGATAAAATTGCATAATTATCAAAATTTTAATATTACGAATTGGGTAATTCTAATACGAGATAGTACACTCTCGAAACGATGGGAATATTACTTGGGATACAACCACGCTCGTTCATGATTGGAGGTAAAGCGGTTGTATTGGAATATTCCTTGTTTTATTCTCGAACAACGCCGGTTGTATTGGAATATTCCGCGTTTTACTCCAACTCGTCGGCACTTACGACCGTAATACAACGGAGATATAATCCAATACACCACAGAAAAATCGCACGTCGATTTATCATTGATCTCAGTTGGATCTTGGATATATCAGGGAATTTTTTGAGTTGTATTCAGCAAACGGTTTCGAAGGAGAAGTCCAACATGTTCAGTCTTCTTTTGTAATTGAAACGATTTATACACTAACGCAATACTTAAAAGTTACGAATTGCGTAATTCTAATACTAGATAGTACACTCTAAAAACGATGGTAATATTACTTAGGACACAACCACGATAGGGCATGATTAGATTAGATCGAAAGTTTACAATTTGAGCCCATAGCTACATCATATTGATAAAAAACTCATATTGAAAAACAATACATATTCATGCCTCCATTTGCAAAGATCACTGCAGAATCTTCTTTCCACGAGGTCTTCACTTAGCCATCTATTATCAGCTTCCAAAGTTGGTTTTCCACATAACAAATTGTTGCAATGAATAAATGGTAGAACAGACCATTTTTTCCAACTCATTTTATGGAAGATTCTTGAAACCTTTTCTCGACACTGATGTACTTTATTCGATATCTAGTTCAAAAGATCGATCCCATGCGCGCGAGATGTTTGTTCACGTAGCAACACTAAGCCCGCGGTATATTTGGAAAAAAGATGCCCTTGACTTGCAGCTATCAGGAGATAATGTAAACCAATCTCAATTCTTTCTTGAATCCACATCTCCTCCTAAAATATTGAGATATTTATCTTTGATGAACATTGCTTTATAATACATATATAAAGTATAAATGAATATTGAGAATTGTATTATTAAAATGTTAAAAATATTTATCGACTTACCAATCCGACAAGAAGAGAGCATTACTTATTTTCGCTATCGGCACAACTACGAAGAAATCTTAAATATGCTTGCTTGTCGTGCCAATTCATGCCCCGATCTTGAAGACCATGTATTTTCCTACCCTTTTTGATGAAGATGTTGCATGAAATTTTTTGCACCTATAAAGAGACCAATATTTTGATTAATTATATCATAGTTACACGATTGAAAGAGGTATGACAAATTAGTAAAAATGATAATTCCATAATAAATTATACTCGCGTTTTCCGAAAATTTCTAATATCTACGATAGGTGATGGAGAGACAGAGATCATTTTCAGCAATATTTTCTCCAAAAGGTGAGGTGGTAGTGAATAAATGCGAGGCTCCCTTGTTGTTTAGAAAATGAAGACAAAAATTATAAGGTTAATGTAGAATCGCAACAAAATAACAATGTAATATATAGCTAGTTGAATTGTAGGGCGGCTTATCCGGATATCACCCAAAAGAGGAAAGCTTTCTTATAGAGTAGGCTTCAAAAGAGGAAAGATTGCAATAAATTAAGAGTTTATTTCTAAAAGAGGAAAGATTGTATGGCGGCTTATCCAGATTGTACTTCGGTATTGTTCGGAGTTTAAGTATAAGAATCGCTATCTCTAATAAAAATATGAATGTAGATTAAGACTATTACCTCGACGAAGCTGTCGCCGGTGACCATTTCTTCGCTAGTCCCCTTCTTCTTTTTTGGTCTTCGATTCCATCGTATCTTCTAATGTTCTTCTCTACTCGATTAGAAAACGCAATACTCGAAAACCTCAAAATTTAAATTTTTGAGGGCTATTAAATGCGTAGCGGGCAAAGTACTCGAGACGTTTCTTTTCCAGTTGTATTTCCTAGGCATTGGAGCGGTATAAATGCGTAGCTTTCCTCCGGGCAAAGTACTCGAAACGTTTCGTTTCCAGTTGTATTTCCTAGGCATTGGAGCGGTATAAATGCGTAGCTTTCCTCCGGGCAAAGTACTCGAGACGTTTCGTTTCCGGTTGTATTTCGTCGGCATTGGAGCGATATTAGGTGCGTAGCTTTCCTCGGCGGTGGCGCGGAATTTAATTTAAAAATACACTTTTTTCTTTATTCGAAAGAGTATATTTAATAAAAAAAAATGTATTATAAATATTTAATATAAAAAAACTCTTTTTGGATCTTATTCAATAACAAAGCAAGACGAGTTGGAGGAACACGACGAATATTCCAATACGACCGGCGTTGTCTATGAATAAAACAAGGAATATTCCGATAAAGCTGCTTTAACTCCAAACATGGCCGGACGCGGTTGTATCTAAGTAATATTCGATCGTTTTTAGAGTGTATTATGTGTTATTAAATTTACGCTCAGTTGTATTCGACAAAATGTTTCGAAGATACGATCCACCGTATTCGGTGTTTTTGTAATATATAACATTTACATACTTATGTAATACTTAAGAGTTTATAAGAAATGAAATAATTTTTAGATAAGATTGCATAATTATTAAAATTTTAATATTACAATCAGCTTAAATTTAATAACACATAATACACTCTAAAAACGATGGGAATATTACTTAGATACAACCGCGCTCGGCCATGATTGGAGGTAAAGCGGTTGTATTGGAATATTCCTTGTTTTATTCTGGACAACGCGGTTGTATTGGAATATTCCGCGTGTTCCTCCAACTCGTCGGCACTTCTGACCCGAATACGACGCCGATATCATCCACTATACACCGAAATAAATAAGCGATCTTGTAGATGTATTGTAGTATTTTCAGAGTTGTATCTTGTGAACCATTAAAAGTCCCGTCTCTCTACTGTTTTATTTTAGTTGTATTTTTGTATTATTCTCGTTTTATTCCGGAGTTGTGTCTTGATTTGGAAGAAACTGTAATAAATACTTGTAAAAATTTATACGATACACTACGTAATAAGCTGCAAATAAACCGCAAATCCAAGTCGAGGCACAATGATATAATTTCTCCGATACACCAAAAAAATGACAAAAGAAATGAAGCATTGGAATTTTCCATCAAAACAACCAACATACATAGTATACGACAACCAACAATAGACTTTAAGCAATAAACCAATTTCAATCATCTGTCGGATTCTTTTCGATTGTATTTAATAACGAAGGAAACCACATGCGGAGGTCATATGCTTAGTTGAGCGCGGATTACAGGCATTTCGGCTTGCCGGTCCGCTCTCGCTTCCGGTCGGTCGGGGTAGCACGGGTTAGTCTTTCAATATATTTGCGAACAAACATGCCGCGATCAACGTTGTTCGTCCGTGCGGGAATACCTTTGACGTGAGCCACACCCCATGACGCGGGTTTCCTATTCTTGAAGCGTATTCGCAGTTAAGCACTGTAAATAGTTTGATCTACGAAGTGCAATATAACAATTACTATTTAATCTACACAAGTCAATGAAATTAAATTACTGTCCACCATATACTCACAAAGTCTTTGCAAAGATCCTTGTGTATGTCGTTGGGTAGAGAATCGTATATTCGCCACTTTTTATTTTTTAGATCGCAAACCAACAACACCGATGAGAATTATGCACGATAGGAAAAAATATAAAATCCGAGTTAGATACCTTTGTGGGAGTGATGTGTGACGAGAAATTGATAAGGGTCGCCATCCATTTTATGATAACTCTGTAGGAAACGATATTTAGTTAAAATTTTAGTGTCATTCATTAATATGTCGAAACAAACTAAACTAAGGGCATTACCCAAAATAATGGGGTAACATAAAGGTATTTACGGTACTTGTTGGGATGCATCCTCTTCATTTGGTACAAGATGGCGGCGAGGGCATCGACATGATCATTACCGATAAACTCATTAAAAAGCAAGTCGTCCATCATCCTACGATCTAACAACAAGAAGCGTTGGTTTATGATAATATCACTCCTGCATTAAAATCAACCCCATTTAATGTCAGTTATGTATTAAAGATATGTGAAAAACATTATATAAAAGTTGGTGCACGTACGGCTTCTTATAATTTGTCAAAAACGTTCAATTACATGGCGCTGGTCATCTACGATAAGGTCTCTACCGGGATACGTTGCTATGTCTCTCAACTCTTCAGCTGCGTGCACGAAATGAACTCAACTTTAATGTATGATGTTGAAATAGAAGCATATATAAATGGATTTAGTAATATTTATAGAAATACCATTGGGGGAGGCACGAGTAATTTCGGTTGATACAACACTAATGATTTCGAAGTACCGGGTCAGCTGGGTGCAACTTCTGTGGAGTTGGAGTGGTCGAAGACGAGAGGTGAGGGTGAGGCTGGGTCGTCCAAGCCGGTGCATCATCCCTTTGTGGTGTCTCTTCATCGTTGGTATCCTGAATAATCTTCTCGATTAATGCGGATATCCGTGAAAGGGGTTTTGTTCCTGGTGAGGAGGGCTCTTTCTGCGTCAGATGTTGGTGTTCCTTGCTCTCTAGTGGTTCCTGATGAGGGGGTCTGCTGGCAAGGGGTGTTGTTCCTGGTGAGGGGGTCTCCTGGTCTGTTGTATCCTTCACCGTCTTCCTTCTTTTGAATTGAAAGGATGTGAAAGGTGATTTCACAACCTTCTTCACCCGACTCCGTCGGCTGCATCAAGCTAGGTATGGATAGTGCTACCTCAGCTTGATCATGAACATCGGTTCCAACCTCCGGTATGACGAGTGTCCTCCTCCTCACCCCTCCGGATTGAGAGGTGTGACCTCCCGTGATATTTTCATCCGCATTGGGTGGGACTTCAACGGGTTGTTACGAGTAAAGCGGTAGGGTCTTCAAATTCGGCGAGCGGGGTCTCCAAAAGTAGGGTCTCCAAATTCGGCGGTAGGTTGTTACGAGTACGGCCGTAGTGTCTCCCGAAGAATCAAATTCGGCGAGCGGGGACTTCGGGGTGGCCCTTTGGGTAGAATTCTCTAGCCATTTTGGGTTCTTTGATTGATAAATGTTGCTCGATCCTATCGACCTTTTGGCTCGGCTCGGAGATTTGCACTGCATCCCCGTCGACCCAACATTTACGGTCTCGAAGTTTCCTTGATATTGCCTGGACACATTGTTCCTGGCGTCTGACTAATTCATTCATAACTTCGATGTTGCGAGTCATGGTAGCTAGGAGCGAAGAAATGGTGTTATTATCTGCAGCAACTCCACCAATAGAAAATGAAGGTGAAGAGGGGGATAGAAGTTCAGTTTGTTGAACTTGGACTGGGTTTGGAAGGCCCTCGTCCGGGTTGGCAATCCACATAAGTTCATCAGCAGTAACATCACTGAATTTGTCTTGCACCTAAATACAGTTTCAACAAGGTATGAAATGTTTTATTAACCATTACACAGCTAGTACTTGGTTAGAAAGTTGGGAGTGACTCACTATTTCAGTGTTTAACCGCTTGAAGAATAGGTCAGCTTGTGACGCGTTCCACTTAAGGTACCTTGGCCACCGCGACATTCTTGGTCTCAGCATTGGGAGGCTGCGGGAGGCATCGGAGAAGTGTGCTCAAAAAACCAAAGCTGTGTGGAATCAATGTAACATTACCATTACCGATCAATCAATAAAGTAAATATAATGATTAAATAAGATACTAACCGTTAACAAAAACAGAAACCCATTTATGTAGCCAATTGAGCGATTCAGTCTAATTTTAATGGCAACTGCGTTGATCTGCTCTATAAGATATTCACAGAGAGCCGCAGGCCAGTTGTATGAGGAGAATGACTCTAAATTATCACCGTAGGCATCGAGGTACGAAGGAAAACTGAAATTACTTGATGGAAAAAATAAGTTTGACAACGGATATTTTATGTAGAGGTTCTCGAATGGGATCGAAGTATCCCCTCTTGCATACACTAATATTACGTCCTTTATGTTAACGAGCATTCATTGTCGCCGATGGACGTAGCTTCCACTTCGGCATTGGTCCTCCTGTTTGGCATCCCGATCAAAAGTGCAATTTCATCGAGCGGCAATCTAAGCTCTTTCCCACCTAATTTGAACAACATTTTGTCATGCCTCCAACACTTGTAGTATTTGCGAGTGAGAATATTGTCACAGGGATACGGAGGCAAATCGAAGAGCTGGCGAATATTCGGTCGGCGAGATTACTCATGACGGCTTCGAGAGCTGCGAGCTGACCACATCAAGTACCTCCCTCACAGCGGACGTCCGACATCTACAGCTCATGTTTCTCGAGTTAAGAAACCTGTAAAAAAAAATAAATAAATAAAAGCCTTAGTTGTATTATTGTAGTTTTAAGAGTTTTTGAGTTTTATTCTAGTTGTTTTTTGATTTTATTTCAATTTTATTTCTACACTCAGTTTTATTTTCGTAATATTTATTGTTTATATGAATATTATTGTGTTTAGATGTTTTGGCTTGCTGTTAGGTTACACACTGGAAGTTTCTCGATTTTATTTGGGTCGTATTCGGATCATATTACAGATATTCGGCTTGTACTTCAGTATTGTTTGGAGTTTAAGTATAATAATGATATCTTCTAATAAAAATACGAAGGTAGATTACGACTAGTACCTCGACGAACTGTCGCCGGTGACCATTTTGATGCCGGTCCCTTATTCTTTTTCTTGTATTTGGTCTTCTGCGTAGGTCGATCGGATTGTTGCTCCTCATTCAGTCGAACCTCTGTTTCCATCATATCTTCGATTCCATCGTTGTGTTCTCTGCTTCCATCGACGTAAATTTGAGAAGTTTGGATAACGTTCTTCTCTACTCGACTAGAGAACGAAATACTCAGAAACCCTAGAAATTTTAATTTTGGACCGGTGAAAAGTGGTGCGTAGTATTCCTCCGGGAAAAGTACTCGACGAGACGTTTTGTTTCCAGCTGTATTTCCTGGGCATTGGCGCCGAATTTCAAAAGGGCAAGACAATTTAAAAAAAATATTTTTTACCATAGTTCTTCTTGAAAAACACGGAATATTCCAAAACACCCGGTTTAACATCCGCAACTTCATTGCTAGTTGTATTTAAGAAATATTACAAGAGTTTTATAGCGATCTTATATTCCGATAACCACCAACTCGAACGAATACGACCGTAATCCAACGGCGATATAATCGCAATACTAACGGTATTAGATACTCCGATTCATTCTTTTTTTGTAATCGAGAAAAGTTATATACTTTATGTAATACGTAAAAGTTTATATTAAAGAAAATAATAATTACAAACAATTGCATAATTATGAAAATTTTAATATTACAATCTGCGTAAATTTAATATCATCAAATACGCTCTAAAAACGATCGGAATATTACTTGGATACAACCGAGCTCGGGCATGATTGGAGCTAAAGCGGTTGTATTGGAATATTCTTGTATTATTCATGAAAAACGCCGGTTGTATTGGAATATTCGATTTTTAATCCAATTTCGTCGGAATACGACCAAAATCCGAAAGGGGTTGGTTGGAAAATTTTCATATAAATAAAGTTTTAATAATATCAGAATTATAATTTTTTAATAAAAATATTAAATATTTATAACTACATCCTTACATTATTATATATATATATATATATATATATATATATATATATATATATATATATATATATATATATATATATATATATAATAAGCATAAAAAATGTACTGTTTTTCTTTATTGAAATTAGTATAATTAATAAAAAATCAATTATTATAAATATTTCATATAAAAATACGGTTTTTATGGATCTTTTATTCTACATCTTTTGTTATGTTCTACTTGTTTTTATTCGATATGCAGGATATAAAAGCGTTACGAAGTATATAAGCTTTTTCAGTTAACAAAACAATATCGATTTCGCGTATTTAACAACGATGTGCTCCGCTTTTATCTCCGTTGGATTTTGGTCGTATTCAGACGAGTTGGATTAAAAATCGGAATATTCAAAGAGAACCGGCGTTTTCGGGAATAAAATAAGGAATATTCCAATACAACCGACTTTAACTCACTATGTCCGAGCGTGGTTGTATCTAAGTAATATTCGCATAGTTTTTAGCGTGTATTATTTTTTTTAAATTTACGCAGATAGTAATATTAAATTTTTTATAATTATGCAATTATTTGCAATTATTATTTTCTTTAATATAAACTTTACGTATTACGTAAGTATATAACTTTTCTCGATTACAAAACAAGTTGAATTGGAGTATTTAACTCTGTTGTATTCAAATTATATCTCCGTCGTATAGTTGTCGTATTCAACGAGTTGTAGTAAAACGCGGAATATTCGAATCTGGCACTGTTTTGTTCGATGAATAAAACAAGGAATATTCGAATACAACCGCTTTTACTCCACTTATGCCGATTTGTGGTTGTATCCGAGTGATATTCATATTGTTTTTAGAGTTTATTAACACTGTATTAAAATTATGCGATTAGTAATATTAAAATTTTGATAATAATGCAATTTTTGAAATTATTATTTTCTCCAATATAAACTTTTAAGTATTACGTAAATATATAACTTTTTTCATTAACAAAACAACATTTGAATATCTTTAGATTATTTATTCGAAGCTATTCTCGATACAACTAAAAAAATACGCATGATATTTCCATAATGCAGTAGAGATCTATGATACGTCCATCTACGATTTAAGCGTGTTGAGTTACGTATATCGCCGTTGATACGACTAAAAAATACCGCTCGGCGTCACATCACTAAATACTGACCTAAAATAACATAGGTATCGTTCGAATACAACGAGTTAAGTCGAGCTGTTGTATTGTATAGGAGTGCGGAATATCTCTACATACTACTCGCGCCGGTTGTATTAGAATATTCCGCGTTTTATTCAACAATTGGGCGGAACGTTGCTGAATACGACCAGTAAAACAACATAGATATTGTTGAAATACGATAAAGTTAAATCGTAAAGATGGACGTATTAGATATCTCACGGTTGTACTTGTTGATGTATTCTTGTATTTTCGGAGTTGTATTTTACGCACCGTTCGATTTTATTTTTGTTATATTTTTGTATTATTGTCTTTTTATTCAGAGTTGTATTTTTGCGCTACATCTACTGTAATAATGATATTTGATTTTCAAATAAGCTGTAATAAAGCGTTTTCGATGACGGAATAAAGCTGGAAAAAACACTCTTAGAGCGTTTACGGTTGAGTTGTTAAACCTCGTGGGGTAATTTGGAATAATTTGTCATAAACACGGTAAAAAATCATCCGATATCTTCACGTGAGCAAAATAAACTACAATACGACACGTTTAAAGTCCGTATTTCTTCTGACGTAGTTGTATTTGAGAAATATTATAAGTGTTTTATAGTCTGTATTTTTTACGAGAAAACATAGCTCCGTGATAAAACAAATATTATAAGAAAATAAAGCACTAGATGTTACTAAAGCGAACGTAAATATAATCCATGATACGAGTCGAAATGTTATTAAAATCAATCAAAACATTGTCAACTCCTACATTAAATTAAAGCGTAGAAAACTTTTACGGTGTCGCTTTCAGATGTTACTTCGAATAATGCTTGAATTACGAAACTTAAATAAAGCTACAATAATACTGAAAACAAAATTCTCTAAATAAAACGGAACTTATAAGACAATAAAGCACAAATTTTACGAATGCGAACGTAAACGATAATTTATATAATCATCTTGAAATCATGCTTCAACTTCTACTACGTCATCAAGGAATCTCGGCACCTCAAGGAATAAAAATCCGACTCATTCTTTGCGTCGTCACTCCGAAAATCAAATTTCGAGCTCCGCAGCTCCACGACAAGTGGGTCGAATGAAAACACTAAATGTCGGCATCACAAATATAATGAAGACAAAAAATGCGCTTATGATTTGGCGGGAAAATAAAGCGGCGAAAATTTCGACGAATTCTGCTCGGGTCGGGTCGGGTCGGCGAAATTGAGATAAAAAGCGCTTTTTTTCGAAGCGTGCGCGTGGTGGGATCCAGAAATCCACGTGGCGCGTTTTTAATGGCTACCGGACGCAGCGCTGCATACGCGGTCCGGACCGAATAAAAATTCAGGAAGGTGTGACTCCAGACTGAGCATTCAGCGCAGCAGGTTGTAGAAGAGAGTCGGGAGAGGAGGAGGAGAAAGCAGGAAAGCAGGAAATCAAGCGAGAATGCCGATCCCTCGGCCAGATCTGCAAGGAGACCGCGTCATTGCCCACGTCGACATGGATTGCTTCTATGTCCAAGGTCTCTCGTTAATATTGTTATTATTTTCAATTTTTTTTTTCTTATTCAGATTTTTTGTGCCCTGTGTGTGAGCTTTAAAATTTAATATGCAATTTTAATCTATGGCCGTGGACTTGATGAGATCATATGCGTAAACCTTGTGTTTTTCAGAATTTATGAGGTTTCTTTGTTATTATGATGAAGCGCGTCTAGGTTATTTTGGTTTTAGAAGATAGTTTCTGCTTAGCATTTAACAGATACTCTGTTTCTGATTCTATGACGTTTGAATTACTTATATTTAGGCGCATGCCCTTTATAGAAGATGCAGTTTTGCTCGTTGGTTGGCTTGGTGTCTTAAAATTCAGTATTACATTAAATTTCTACACTCCCAAGATTATAATTATGTTTTTCTTTTAAATGAAGTTTAGCTCCATTTCTATTAATTGAAAAATATGTTGATTTTGAGATATCGAGGGTTTTTTTGGGGTGACTGCAGCTTTAAAAAAAAAAAAAAGATTATAAAGCTATGGTGGAGAAAGTCACTTCTTATAAAATTGCGTGCGAATTATAAATATATATTTTTTTTCAAAAAATTAGGTAGTTTCTTTCCGACAATCACCACACTTTAACATGTAAAGTTGAAAAAATAGTTTCCCATCATAGAAATCTCAAGAAAGTAGTTCCCAAAAGGAGCTATGGTGGCAGTTTGAAACGCAAAGCAGACATAAAGTTATCCCAAACAGACTCTAAGTGGTTGATACTCACTCAGGTTCAAGCTTTTCAGTTAACAATTTGTTTGACTATTGATGTTTCAAACCTAATTATAGTCTATTTTTAGTTCACAACAGTCAATGAGATGTAAAGATCCTTCCATGGAAACTTCCACTGGTTCTTATAAATAGTAAGCATTCAATTACAAGAAATGTGTTTTGTCCTTCTTGATTTACTAATTATAGGGATTTTAGCTCATACGGCTTGAAACGAAGAGTCCAAGTTACACACACACGCACCGAGAGAGAGAGAGAGAGAGAGAGAGAGAGAGAGAGAGAGAGAGAGAGAGAGAGAGAGAGAGATGAAGTAACTCTTATATACCTTGCACCTTACATGATTGACTCAAGCAGACACTCAACATTTTAAAATTTAGTGTGGTTAGTGTAGATCAAACAGACGAACCGTTATATTTAATATTTTGAGGCTCAATTAGAATCGTTAGATCATAAGCCATGGATAGGCATAAATTTAAATGCAAAGAACACATAAGTAATATGGCTAGAAAGTAGAGAATACCTCGGTTAATGAAGAAAAAAGAGTTTTGCTAACTAGAGTGAGCCCACATAGGCCAATTATACGGTACCATGAAAGTAAGAGTCCCACTTTAATTTCTCTAGGTGTTATTATATTCGTGAGATTCAAAATGTGTAGCTCAAATTTCTAGAATGATAGAAAATCTCAACCAACAAGGAGCCCTTTTTCACCGGTAAAAGCCTCCTATAATATGAACTCGTAGAAGCTTGGGAGGGCAGACAGTTATCTGATAATGCATCACACAAAAATTGCCTTTCAACTATCATATAGCCATGTGGTATACCATCGCAGTTCTTTCCAATTACTTGTAACCTTCTTTTCAACCAACAGTTCATTAGAGAGTTTATTTGCATTAGCAGTTTCATGTTCTCTATTTTGTTAACTTCACTGTAAGTGGCATATATTGTTCTCGTATAAGATGCTATTGGAATAAACTATCATCTATTGACTATCCTGTGGGTCCTTTTCATTGCTCTATCTTGTATGGTGCAGTACTTTCTGAACTTCAAAAATATTATGGGAAATTTACATACATAGCACACAATTCTTATCTATTTACATATCTCACACCTAAGGTGTTATATTTTAATACATAGCACTTTGGTGCTTTAAAACCATACATCAAAAGATAGATTTCACTTATAAAAAAAGGAATAGTTCTAGTTTTGATGTGATATTAAAGATTTGAGTGTTATGCATGTAAATCTGAAAGTTTAGATGTGGGCTACGTAAATATATAATGATTGTGAGCTATGTTTGTAAACTCCCCAAATATTATTCCATAGCTTGGCAGAAATTGACTGGATAATTATTCTATTTGGTATATTTGCCGATTGCAGATCATGTTTCTTAAACTGAAATATATATTTTTGCATGCAGTGGAGCAAAGAAAGCAGCCCAAATTAAGGGGCTTGCCCACTGCTGTAGTGCAGTATAATGATTGGAAAGGAGGGGGTTTGATTGCAGTAAGCTATGAAGCTCGAAAATTTGGGGTGAAACGGTGAGCTTGCTCTACTTTGTGATTACTATGATTCGTTGCTGACATCTAACTTGTTGTGTGGAAATTCAAGAACCTCAGTTCGATGCGAGGAGCTGAGGCTGAAATGGTTTGCCCTGGTATCCAGTTGATTCAGGTTCCTGTTGCACGTGGTAAAGCCGACCTGAATGGGTATCGAAGTGCTGGTTCTGAGGTATTGAATCATTTGAAGTTTAATTTAAATGAGCATTTAAGTGGCACAAAAAAGGGGCTGCTGATTTCTGGAGAGTTTAATTCTCTAATTTCAAACTACGTTATGTTGATGTACTAAATTACAGGTAGTCTCTATACTGTCAACGAAAGGAAGGTGTGAGCGTGCATCAATCGATGAGGTTTATCTTGACTTAACTGATGCTGCAGAATCAATGCTATCTGAAGCTCCTCTTGAGGAACTAGAAGACATTGACGAAGAGGCCTTGAAATCACATGTTCTTGGTCTGAGTGGGGTTAGACATATTCAAAGTTGGCTTTGAGATAATGTTGCTGATCAAATAATCTGCATAAAATCTAACAAAATGTTATTATTTGGGAAATCTGGAAGTATTTGATTCTATTTTGTCATGACTATTTCTCTTTTGTTAGTGGCATCATTTTCTTAAACCATTTTTTAGTAGCCATACTTAACTTCCATCTTTACAAAAGCTGATCCTGATATTTTGATTCCTTCAGGATGAAGATCCGGAAAAGAATGTCCGAGAGTGGTTTTTTCGAAGTGATGCCATCTATCAGGATAAATTATTAGCTTGTGGAGCCATTATAGTTGCACAATTACGTGATAAAGTTCTGAAGGAAACAGAGTTTACATGTTCTGCTGGGATTGCTCACAACAAGGTATATTGCGTTAAGCTAAGAGGCTCATCAATAACTTAATTGGCTTTTACCATGCATCTAAGTATGTTTTTTCTGAACTTAATTCAATTTTAATCCTAGTCAATGAAGCAACCTAAGGTAGGGTTTGGTTGATCTTAATTGATATTGCTTCAAGTGACAAATGCTTTTGCTTATCATTGTGTGGCTAAACTAAATTGCCACTGCATGTCACACCTTTGGTTTAGAAGGCTATACATTCTAGCAACACGGGATGCTATAAAGAGATTAAATTAACTTTCGATATAAGCCTTAAAAGTGATTATCAATAAAATCAGTTTTGTACTCGCAAGGGAAAAGTTTCATGTACAAGTAATGCTATGCATAACATACAAATATGAAGAAGAAATTAAATAATATTTTATTGCATCAATGGAACCTAAGTAGTAATAGTTCTATAGGAAAACAAAACTGGCTACTAGTAAAAAAAGTGTTTGGAAAAAAGTACACGAGCAAAGTATACCTAAACTAAAATAGTAGTAAAAATATAAACTACAAAATAATCTTAAATACCAATTGCAGCACTATTGCTGAGAAACATACTTGTGGAATAATGATCTACTTAACAACTTAGTAACACCTTTTATAAGAAAAAAATTCATTAAATGAGCTTGATAATTCAAACCCAAGAAGTAACTCTAATTAAAAGATTATTTTTTGCAAGTATTTTGAGCTCTAAAGTATTAAAAATACAATATAAGTTAAAATCATATATTTGAAATATTTTTTCAATGTTTTGTTGAATGTAAAGTCTAAGAACAATGGTTGACGGCAGCAATCGATGGCATTGGCGGTGGCGGTGGCGGTGGTGGCAATAGCAAAGATGGTGGGAAGGCCATCAACGGTGGCCGATGATGGTGGTGGTTGGTGGCATCTAGCAAGTGGCAACAAGAACGACTTGTAATTTTTTGGAAATTGGTAAAACCAACTTATTTTGGAGTACACCTAGAATGAATTGAGGACGAGTTCCAAATTCTTCAAAATATTACTTTGAATTTATGTTTTCTTCAAACCAAATTCCACATTTTAAAATCATTGCATGAAATACTTTATACTTGAAACTCTTCAAACCAAGCAAGCTTTAAAGCATAAAGAAACAATACATTTGGAGCATGTTGTACAAATAATAAAAGTAACATGGTTTGTCCTGTAACAATAGTATAGTGAGTGTCATTAATGATCTAATTGGAGTAATATTGAATGACATTAGTGAAAGAGTGTCATTTGTTTAAAATAATCTACAATATCATTATTTTTTAATGCAAATCTATACTAATCTCTCCACATGTCACTACATCACGTATACTCATACATATTTAAATATAATTTATTAGTCATTTATCATTGACTTTTTATATCCGTATATGTATTTATAATCATTTTTACTATAACACATTGGAATATGAAAATATAGGTAAAATGCAATAATTTTTCTGTGGACTCTACCCTTTGGCTTGACTAGCTAATATCAAAAGGGGTTTATTGACATGCATATCATTACAAATAGACATACACTTTATAAGCAAATATTTAACAGATGTTATATGATCAATATGCCAGTGCTTTCTATATGATAAAACGTAATTTGCCAGGATAAAATTTATGGTGCTATCTTCATGCTAAAACATAATTTGCCAGAATTAAAGTTGTGGTATTCGATTAGTACAACATATATGAAAATGGACTTTTCTACTGCGTGAGTTATTTTGATATTCGGGAATTTATGTAGCAATAAATTATGACAAAGCTATCTATGCTATTTGATATTTCATTATGAATATTGAAAAGTGATCTATGAAAATATGTATAGCAAGAAATAAGTATTAAATGTAGGACTAGCTACGAGTCTATTATATCATAGGTATCTCCTCTAAGAAGAAGGGTATTCTTATTCTGCAATAAATAATAGTTATTTACCTCGAAGTATGATATAAGTTATTTACCTCGAAGTATGATATACAAAATTTTAACTTTAATCGAGATCCAACCAATCACACCAGGTGCCAAAGGTCTTCCACATCACAACTCTAAATTAATCATATGCGCATAGATGAAGGCATTAAAACCTACGAATATTTGGAATAGGGTGAACCTTATCAACCTAACTTACCCTATAACCAACCTAGTCAATCATTATTGTACGAACATTAAATCTAAAAGCATAAAGTAACTTATAATCTCTTATAGGCTATAAATGTATTTTATCGAACACAAAGATAGTTTCATGCATTTAACTATAATCTAAAGTAACTAACAAAACATATGAATAAAAAGATTAATCTATGGTAAACGGAACCTGAAGCAGAGGAGCAGAGGAGCAGAGATGGCAAGCTTGCAATAACAATATACAGAAAGAGGAAGATATGATTTTGCAATGAGAAAAAGATAAGAATTACTTGTTATTGGTGAAAGGAACTAAAAGGAGAAGGGTTAGCGAGCGGCTCTCTGCTAAAGAGGAAGAAGGAGAAGCAACGGCTTTCTTAGGAGGTTTTTCAGCACGGGAGAAAGGAAATATAAGGAGGACGGTGCCCTAACTTTTGACCTCTTTAAATTGGTGAGTTGAGGTAGTCGGAGGTGAGCTTAATTTTTGCATTGATTGACAGTTTAGCGGGGCATTATATGATTCGTGCTGATGAGAAGGCATGTGTACTTTCTGCATGATACGGGTCAGCCATATTACATAAATTTGCAGTCTTAACCATGGGGGTATCAAAAACATTCCATTATTTAATGTTATAAAATGTATTCAATATCTACACAAGTCCTCTTGTGCATAGCCAGCTTTTTATTTATAATTGGAAGTTGAAGTAGACTAATTAACAAAAATTAAATTAGATGTACGTTTTGATCAAATAAAGTGATGGAATATAATTTGATACTTTATTGGCTTGGTAGGATTTTTGGGATGTTGGAATACTAACCTATTTTCTCTAGAAGCTATACAAGTTAAACTTATTGAACATAAATTTGAGACATGCAACCATTTTTAATTTTTTTTCACTCCTAATTTAAGATGCCTTTGGACTGATCCAAATGAATGGAACTCAGTTTGGATAAATTCATCTATTCTTGACATCAAATGAAGAGCCATACTGTCATTCTTTTATAGTCAATAAAAGCAACTGTAGTTCATGCTCTTATCAGCTCCAATTTATAGATAAATCTTTTATTGGAAAATTTGCTCTTGAAATAGTGTTTTTTATGTTTTCTCAGATGTTGGCAAAACTCGCCAGTGGAATGCACAAACCAGCACAGCAAACAATTGTACCGTCATCAGCAGTACAAGACCTTCTTGCTTCTTTGCCTGTAAAGAAAATGTATCTATCCGTTTTCCTTCATGTTTTTACTATTAATTGCAATTATTCTTTTGCCATCCATCTGATGCTTTTTTATCTTAAACTCTTTCTTAATCTGCTAACCGTGATTTTTCATTAACAATTTTTTGTATTGAACTCTTAATTTTCTAATAATTTTGATTTCTCATCAACACTGCTTCAGGATTCTTTCCATGTATTAGATATAACGCGTTCTAAGATTTACCGTTTGCAGGAAACAGCTTGGAGGAAAACTTGGAAGCTCCTTACAGGATGATCTTGGGGTCAACACTGTTGGTGATTTACTGAAATTTTCTGAAGAGAAGCTTCAAGAACGATACGGCTTTAACACAGGGTGCGGCATTGTTTACATTAATAATAGAGTAGCTACATGAGGAGTATAATTCATTTGATTACTATATTATATTTTTAGTGAGTGGTTAAGTTACGCTGATATTGTAAATTGATATATTGCACCTTAAATATGTTGTGCGGGGCAATAAATTTAAACATAACGACTTTTTAAGGAAAATGATGGATGCCACTTATACTGGCTATTTCTAAGTTTACTTATGCGGCTGCCCATTAATAACTTTCAATTGATTTGTTGCTATTATTATACAACCATAAACACATTCTTAGCATTTGTGAATAATATTTTGCTACTTCTGATGCACTTTTTTGTACATTTCAACTGTTTGAATTACATTAGTTTATGACAAATCTCCAGTTTCATTTATTTATTGGAACCAAACGGAGCGATCGCATGTATACGATCATATGGTGTTCACGAAATGTTCATTCCAGCTAGGCAGCAAAATTACTGTATTAACATTTACAATTGCTTTTTTTTTGTTGGATTGCCACTCCAGTACCTGGTTATGGAATACCGCTCGAGGTATTAGTGGGGATGAAGTCAAGGGCCGCGTTCTTCCACAGAGCCATGGTTGTGGAAAGACATTTCCCGGACCAAAAGCATTGAAGACTACTGCTGCCGTAAGAACTCTCTCTCTCTCTCTCTCTCTCTCTCTCTCTCCACCCAAATGACTGTGTTAGACTGGCACCTACGACATATTCCGCCACACCGAGTCCGCCAAATAATTTAAAGACTTATTTTTGGCGTAAGACTAAAAGTGCAATTTAGTAATTTATTATTTATTATTGTTTGGTAGAAATAGGGCTTAATAGGATTCGGGTTGGGGCACATGTGATTGTTGCCTTGAACCTTACGATTAGGGTTTGGGGGAGATCGCCTACCTCTCAAATTGTAGGTATTGGGAGATATCGCTACTTCTCGAATTGTAGGTGTTTATGTATCGTGTTATGTTGTTTGGTGCTGGTGTAATAAAAATATTTTATTTTACCTTATTTTATGTCGAAGTTCATCTCTTTCCTATCAAATTAGTATTTTAGAGCAATCAATCTTTGGGAAACAAATGATGGGATTGTGAGATTGCGATACAGTTGCATCAGTCGAAGACGGGATCAGATATAGTTGCGGTAAGAGCTTGCTGGGAAGTCGGGATCGTGATAGTTGGGAAGTCGACGACGGGACATGTATCTGATCAGAGAAGCCATTGACGGGATCAGACGTGCCCTAGTCGTGATCTGAGAAGCCAACGGCGGGATTGTGGCCTTCCTACCCTATTTAGCCGTGATTTGGGCTACCGAGAAAACCAACAAAGGGATTTCAACGTGTAGGATCTAAAACCACCTTGGGAGTGATGTCAACCAAAGAAATAGATGCTTTGGATGAGAATTTAGAGTATGAGGTGAGCTAAGGCATATATGAAATGGAGGAGCATTTCTCATCTATGGGGAGGCGGTTTGAGGAGAGATTCACGGCTGTGGAAGAAATGATGAAGAAGATTATGGAGTTTCACAGAAAACCACCTTCGCCCGAAATAGGATCAAGCGATTGTATCAGGAACGGATGCGAACTGCATCAATCTAAGGGATTTGTGTAGTATCAAGGAAGCATCGTTGCCTTAGGTAGATATGAAGCAGCGAGATTGGGTAAAGGAATCAGGATCGGATTTCAACGGTAGCACTTGGAAGGTAATAACATTAGAGATGACTGGAACAAACATAAGCAGTCAGAATTGAGCGACGGAGTCGGGAGCAAATTTGAGTGGCATCATTTGGGGGGAAGTGCATGACGTTTGGAATTTTGAAATGAGTTGTATCAGACAGAACATAAGAACGTGCGATTCGAGGTTGGAAAGATCTATTCGAAGGATTTCAACCTGGAACAAGGAACTACTATGGGTGGGACCCCAATGGAGAGCTGCATCCCACCGCGCCAGTGCCTTTGGCTTTGGTAGCCTTCCTGGTGGAAGGAGATTCAACAGCCTATGGGGATAGGCGATCTAATTATGAGGTGAGTCGGACTTATGGAAGAAGGAAAATTACGATGGGTCGAGGAAGGGAACCTAACCCCCATTTCATGGGTGGAATGAGCTTCAGTAGAGGAAATTTTAGAAGAGACTCACACATAAGCAAACTGATGATATCATGCATTTAAGGAGAGGATGCGTATGGTTGGGTTTATCACATGGAAGAGACACATGATACAGAATTGACAGAGATTTCAACACCGATCCAACAACTTCTACAATAATTTGCAGAAGTATTTCAATTGTCACATAGATTGCCGCCTCGAAGGAAAACACGAGCACCCTTCGGTGTGTGCCCATACTGCTACCCCTAGGTATAAAAGGATGAGATCAAGATATTCATCTGAATGGAAAAAATTCAATGAGGCAACTATCAACCTACTCCAAATCTTGGGATACCTCCATTGTATTATATTGATCTATCTTAATTATTGAGGGAATTGCTTATATGTTTATAAATAATACATTATTGTACACGAATCTCAAATAATCTTTTATCTATCTTTTTTTTTTTTGTCTTCTTTGTCTAGTTAGGATAACGCACTCCGCTAGCCGCCTTCCCCTCTTATTTTTTTTATGAAGTAAGAATTTAATATATTATAATGTCTTTCCTCGATAATTGCTTCACATTTATACTTCAGCTCAAGATGTTTCAATTCTAGTAACACTTTTGTTGGCATATTCGACCATAAAGCGAGTTGGCAGGGTCCATTTATTTGTCTCAAGGGAGTTTGATCTCAACGTCTTCATACATGCCTGCCTAAGTTGATCTGCTAGGTGAATGGCCCGAACTGCCGTAGTTGAATGGTGAAGGTCGACTATCTTGGGCAAACTGTCATGTTGGGTTGTTTGTTGAATTGCTTGGGCAGATTGACAGCCGAATTGTCTCGTCGGTTTCCTGCGTTGACAGGCATTTTTCCTTGAGCCCAATCCATGTGCTTTTTTTGGTCTTGTGTGTGTGTATGTGGCCGCGTGCACATAAATTTATGCTTATTAAAGCACACTATAATGAGTTTGATTCTATTGTAAGAGTATTGAGGAATATAGAATTGCTGATTAAATTTGAGAAATATCGATTGAAAGATAAAAATTGAAGAATCATGTATTAAGAGGGAGAACCGAGAAAGAGAACTAAAATATGGAAAGATGCAGTTTTAATTTGCATTCATCAATCAATTGCAAAAGATAAATTTAAAACCAAATTTAGTCAAATTCTCTCTAATATTTCAAACTCATGACTGATATTATATAAAAAGTTAATTTGTATAAATTCCAATTTGAATTAAATCTAAAATTTATAATAAAATAACATAAATTTGAATAAGTTCAATTTCCTTGGCTACAAGTGAGAGTAGTGGGATTGGTGGAATGAATATATCGTAGATGTAAAGTAAATGTTTTGGAAAGTCAATACCGTGATGTGAAGATATGCTCATGCTCACTCACATTTTTAAAATAAAGAAGGGTGTCCTTGATCAACACTTTCACAAACTTGTCGAGGTAAGTTTGGAACTCTGATTCATCAAGTTTATGAACATGGTTGGGTTGCTGGTGAGTTCAAACTACATTATGAGAAATTATTAATAATCATAGTGCATATTGAATGTAGTATTCTTCATGTCTTGCACGTTGATCTTTCGTTGGTGATAGCTCAACCTCAAATCTACCTTGGAAATTTCTGTCGCTTTCGACGGTGTATATTTATTCTTCATAATTACGTTGTTTAGTTCCTAGCAGTTGGTGCATAGTACCATCTTTCTTGACAAGCAATATGGATGCTCTCGAAGAGAAAACATTGGGTTGAACCTTTGTCAGGTATGTTCTATAGTGAGTCATGCAACTACATTAATTCGGTTACAGCCATAAAAAAGAGGTTTAAAAATAAGAATCTTTGTGAGTTACAAGTTTATGGTGAAGTCTTTCTCTGATTAGATGACAACTCTACTAAATCACCAATGAACATATCAATTAAGTCGTGCACTGTAGACATCTCCTTGGACTGACTTAGTTTCTCTTCTAGGCACCTAAAGTGTGTAAGGTGGGCTTGCATTCCTTAGAAATCATCCTACGGGCTTGAAAAGGTTAACACGATTGGTGGAATCACCCAATTCTCTCCAAAGAGAGTAAGAGTCAATTTATTTGGGATTTTAAATTTTCCTCTTTTTATCTCAGACATCTCATTGTGAGAATAATTTATTATGCTAAGAATTTTGCTTTTAGTGTTCTTTATAGTATATTAAATACTAAACAGGGTGAATGATATACGTATAAAATGGCCAAACAAAGAGAAAAGAAACGTAAAAATTTAATTCAAGTGTTTTAAAGATGAAAAGTAAAATGTGTTTTTCTTGTATGAAAATATTCAACATAGGTGGGTGAGATTTTCACATAAACTTTTCAATGAAATTTTTGAAAGTACGACCGACCTTAATGATCTTAATATCATTAATAATAATAATATTTTTTTATTTTTACCGTCGCATTAGTAAAATAAAGTTGAGGAGGCTTTAAAAAAAATTAATTGTGAAAATTTAGTAGGACCTGATGATATCCGAATAGGAGTGGAAATTTTTAGGAGATTTGAGAGTTTCTTGGCTTACTAAACTTTTTAATATTATTTTAAAAACTAAAAAGATATTTGATGAGTGAAGAGTATTTCAGTCCCTATTTTAAAGAATAAAGGGGATGCACAGGAATGTGTAAATTATAGAGAAATTAAGTTTGTGTCATACATTAAAATTATGGGAGAGAGCAATTGAACAAAGGTTAAGATGTGATACAAAGATTTATCATAATCAGTTTGGATTTATGCCGGACAAGTCTATTATGGAAGCGATACATTTATTTAGAAGTTTGATGGAGAAGCACAGAGAGTAAAGATGATATATATATGATTTTTATTGATTTAGAAAAAGCTTACATTAAGGTTCCAAGAATTCTTTAAATAGATCTAGAAAAAAAAGGTGTTGATATGAGTCATATTCAAGTCATTAAAGATATGTATACTAATTTTTACTTGTGTTTGTCATATTCAAGTCATTAAAGATATGTATACTAATTGTTACTTGTGTTTGTACAAAAGGAGGGTTGCGCAAGTATTTTTCTATTTTAGTTGGATTACATTAGGGATCGGTTTAAGCTCATATATTTTTGTTTTAGTTATAGATGTTCTTACTAGACATTTACAGGAGGATTTACCTTGGTGTATGCTTTTCGTTGATGATATTCTTCTTGTGGATAAGACTAGAGAAAAAGTTTGGGAAAAGCTTGAATTATGGAGGTCTATATTGAATGTAAAGGTCTTCGTTTGAGTAGATCTAAAACATAATACATGGAATGTAATTTTAGTAGTAGTAGATCTAATGGCACAGTTGTAAAAATGGGTGATCAAATCATTAAAAAGAGTAAACATTTTAGATATCTAGGTTCTATTGTTCAAAGTCATGGTGATATAGATGGGGATGTTATTAGTAGAATTCAACTTGGATGGTTGCAGTGGAGGAATGCATCAGACCTATTGTGTGATAGAAAAGTATCGTTTAGACTTAAAAGGAAAATTTTATAAGATGGTGGTGAAATCTGCAATGCTTTATAGCACATAATGTTGACCTATAAAAGAGAATCATAAAATGAAGTTAAGTGTTGCTGAGATAAGAATGGTTTGGTGGATGAGTGGCTTAACACTTAGAGACAAAATGCGAAATGAATGTATTCGCCAAAGGTTTGATGTCGCTCTTGTGGCAAACAAGATTAGAGAGTCGTCTTAGATGGCTTGATCACATTAAAGGTCGACCATGTGATGATCCGGTTAGGAGAGTAGATGTTTTAAATTCGACTTTTGTTAAGAAAGGTAAAGATGGACCTAAAAAGATTTGGGCATGTTATATAAAAAATGATCTTAATTTATTAGAATTAAATGAAAATTTGACACTCAATAGGACACAATGGAGAAAACTGTTTCATGCAGCTGACCCCACTTAGTGGGATAAAGGCTTGTTGTTGTGTCTTGGCAATCAATGATGGCAATGTTTAGATAATCAGAAGCGCTCAGCATGAATCTTGAAGGAATAATATAATAATGATTCTTTATCAGCATTAGCCGCCCATCAACAAATCTAAAAAGCTATAAAAAAAAAAGGCAGGAAAGTTTTATAGAGAGTTTGTAAACCCTTTTAACGAACCCGCTCACTGATCAACAAATCTACCAAGCCAGAAAAATAGGCACAGGAAATATCAATAGAGAGTTTCTTGTACTATTATTTGTTTTTCTTAATTTAATCTGCAAGTATCAGGCCTTAATCTGTTATATTTTTTTCAATTCTCTTGATTACTTCTTGGTTTGCTAAGGTTGAGCATTGGCTTAATCAATTATGCGAGGAACTGAGCGAACGCATTCAGTTAGACTTGGATCAGAATAAGAGAGTTGCACACACTCTGACCTTGCATGCAAGGGCGTTAAAGGTGATTCTAAGTTTCTCACTGTCATTATTTTAACTGCAATATTAATTTCATTTCTTCTTATATTATTGAGTAATGACTACTATTTGTTTCTGTAGAAATACTATGCAAACTCTAATTATCATGCATTCTGCAGACAAACGACATGGGACCGCACAAGAAATTTCCTTCAAAGTCAAGCCCATTGCGCTATGCCGTAAATAAAATTCAAGAAGATGCGAAAAAACTTTTTGATACTGCTCTTCGTGAATTTTTGGGTTCTCATAGCAATGCATGGAGAGTAACCTCTCTTTCCATATCTGCTAGCAAAATATTGGATACTCCTGTAAGTTCAATGAATTTCTGAAATTTTCTCATGGTTTGGAACTATTTTGTTGAGCAGATGGTTTTCCTAATGTAGAGTGTTGTATAAGGAGTATGGTGTCAAAATAGTCCCCAAACTATTTACATGGGATCATTTTAGTCTCAGTGTCTATAGAAGTGTCAAATTAGTCCCTATACTCTTTTAATATGGCCTAAACTAGTTCCCATTGAGAACTATTCCTCATTAGAAGATTCAGAGGATTAAGTTTGCACTTTTACAGACTAAAATGGATCCCTACAAAGCATCAAAAGACTATTGTGATTCTTCTCTTTGGATAATATATAACCCAATACCAAACACTATGCGCTAAATCTTTATGATTAATTTTGAATCCAATCAAGAATTGCATTGTAATTGTTTCGCTCATTTTTAACATTCTCATTTTAATGTTATTATTATGCCGATATTAATGTTTGTTGCACCTTTTGGAACTTTTTAATAAAGAAAATTCTATCATTATCATAATTAGTTTTATTCCAATTATTTGGGGAACGATGTCTAGATCTCAGAAATTGCATTATATGGAGTTGTTATTTGTCTTTAGTAGCTTCTATTTTATGCCTACAGGGGTAAACCAGTAGTTTTGGGCCTGGTAACATTAGTTAAAATCTCCCACAACAGCATAATCTTAGCCAGAAAGTTCTACTCATGTAGTATATCCCTATAAAGTTTCGTTCATTCAGTGGCAGGTCTCTATTATTTATTTATGAATATTACATTGCTTTACCCAAAACCTTTGATAGAGTTATACTGTTATGTGGACGAATCCTGCATTATTTTTTTTGTCTTTATGGTGTTTCGTTATTTAATTTAAGGTGCATTCACATACATACCAGCCAAATCGTATGTATTTACATATCTAACGCCTAAACTTTACTTTTTGCATTTGTACCACCAAAAGCTTTTGTGTTTCGTCAAAAATACTGCCCTTTAACTTTTAAAATGTGAAACACACATTTTCGTGCTGTTAGATATGTAAAAACACATGAATTGAGTGCTATGTGTGTAAATCTTCCTTGATGTAAATGCTTTTTACAGGGAACATCTTCAATTACGAGGTTCCTTCAAGGGAAGAGTTTTCCCTCTGCTATATCAGATACATCTTATGATGACATCCAAGATGATGCTCCCTCATCCTCCATAGGCAGCGTTTCTATCACATATTCACTTATATTTTTTGAATTATTAAAGCTAATTCCAAATATTTAATTAAGATGAGGCTAATCATTCATGATGATGTTATGGTGGTGATAGAGATCTTGGTGTTAACTACCTCTTTATCCCTCCCTTTTTCAGGAAGCAAAGGGAACATGTTACCAGAATCCGACGAAGATCAGGAAGCTTTTGCTCATGAAAAATCCATCAAAGAGGATCATGCGCTTTCTCAAGCTAGAAAAATTGATGATTTTTGCACGCAGAATAGAGAGCATAAAGATAAGGTTTGTTATCATAACAGCCGAATAGTGATGAAACAGATAGTTTCCGTAAAAGAGATGAAATCTTACCATCTTGAGAAACTTTCAAGGAAAATTATGTGTGATTTCTTTGGCAATGTTTCATGACCTTCAAATAAATAAGAGGAGCATTCACATCCATACTACACAATTCTTATGTATTTACATATCTCAGTTAAACATTCATATTTACATACATACCACTCAAATCCTTAACATCACATCAAGAATATACCACCATCACTAGTTTTTTAAAAGTGAAATACACATTTTCATGCATAGATTTGTGGCACCAATGTGTTATAAGTATAAAGATCAAATTTGGTTGTTAGATATGTAAATACATAAGAATTATGTGGTATGTATGTAAAGTTCCCTAAATAAATAAATTACATGTTTACATTGAATATTTTCCACCATTACTCATCCTGCGTTTGTTGACTGACTAATTTTCCATCCATCAGTCGTCCGATTTCCACTCCCTTTTCGTCTCGCCGCAGAACTATGAAGAATGGAAAATCGATTGACAAACTTTCAATCCACTATAAAATCTCACCCACGCTTCAAAACTTCTCAACTTCTCTTTATCCCAGTTCGCTCTCCTTACGTTTCTCCTCTTAAACCTTGTGCCAAGTAAAAGACTTCTAAGTAAATGCTATATATTCTAGGGAAATTTTGCATGCGTAGCACAGAATTCTCATGCATTTACATATCTAACACCTAAACTTTCATAGTTACTTACATAGAACTTTTGTTTTTTAAATCTATGCATGAAAAAGCTGCATCACTTTTTAAAAATGACAATAGTTATATTAAAAATTTGAGTGCTATTGGTGTAAATATGAAAATTTAGGTCTGGGATGTGTAAATATATAAGAATTCTGTGCTATGTAAATGCCACAATATTCTAACACCATCAATGGCTGTTTTTTCAGGGAAAGGGTTCCATTTTGAGATTCTTTTCTGGTATCAATTCCTCCACAAAGCAAGTACCAAATGGTACTATTCAACCCCATTCAAATTCTTATTTAAATTGCTTCTCATTATCTGTTACAATTCAAGATGTTTGCTGTTAGTTATGTATTTACCCACATAACTCTCAAATCATCACACAAAAAGAGCACTATTACCACCTTTTAATGGTAAAACACACCTTTTCATGCATAGGTTTAAAGCTCGAAACTGCTATGCATGTAAATACAAAAGTATAGGTGAGAGATGTGTAAATACATAAGAATGTGTGCTATGTATCTAAATTTCCCATTTTTTTCTTGGTCCATTGAAATAGAAATTATAACTCCATTTTCAGGGAGGGAGAAACATCAAGGCCTGGATCTAAGAGACAACCAAGAAGAATCTTTGGTTGATGAACACAGCAGTCTTGGCAGGATTTCGAATCGACAGATGGATTCTTCATGGAACTTCAATGCTGAGGATATCGATCCTTCTGTTCTTGATGAGTTGCCGCTCGAAATTCAGAGAGAAGTTCGAGGCTGGATTCGCTCATCCAAGCGTGCGAAAACTACTAAACAAGGGTCCAACATTTTGCATTATTTTTCAACAAATGATAACTCTGGTTAAGGTTGATGCATAGCACTCAAAACTTTGTTATTTACAAAATTACCACTTGGGTCATTTTTTATAACCACCGAGTAGATACATTTACGCACGCCACGATCAAATTATTGGGAATTTTATAAAGATGAAAAATGTGGGTTGGGATGTTATTGTGAATTTTGATATTTGAGCCGAGACTTATAAAATGAATGAAAGAGTGTTAGTTTTGTAAATAACAAAATATAGACTGCTATGCATGTAATTGCCCCTAAAGTCTCTTGGTCAGGAGTACTGCATTTAGTATTCTACAGATATTTTTATTTTTAAGCGACTTACGAGTAAGTTATGAAGTTGAGGTATTTCGCCAAATAGCCTGTATGTTGTACAGATCATGAAGACTTTGTTTGTTATCAATTTGTACTGTAATAAACCGAGTTCATAGTCAGTCATATGTACAGCCAATAAAATCATTGCATTCCAATATATTTGGAATTTTGAATAATATTTTGTTTGTTATATCATATATATAAAAGAAATATAATCAGTTTTGGAACGAACCAGTAAAACTATTAAATATTTAAAATTTTAAAGTAAACAAATATAATGAGGCGAGCAAAATTATTAAATTATTTAAATTATATGAGAAAAAATATCAAATTTTATTATTTATGTAGAGAAATTTCAAAGATAAAACATAATTTGATTTAACGCCCTGTATCTTTTTGGCCGTTTATAAAAGTAGCACACAATTCTTCTTGGGGAAATTATTGCGTATGGAGCATGTACGTCGTCCGCACGCAACTCCTCCGATATCCATCCAATATTCTTGTAATAACCTATCAATACCCAATAATCAATATCCTCTAAATATCTTAATCACCAATACCCCCTCCATACCCTCACAATACCCTCAAAAGGTTATTCCGCACCTAAAGATGGGTACGTGCTCCGTATGCAATAATTTCCCCAATTCTTACTGTGTTTACGTATATTGCATCTAAATTTTTTTATTTGAACATTTAGCTTTCAAATCTTAAATATATTCATGTATTTATGATTCTTATGTATTCAGATATCTCCAAAATAGCATATGCATTGGTTTAAAGTGTCAAATTGTGTAGAAGTGATTATAAGAATTGAATGTTGCTAAATATGTGAATGCATAAGAATCAAGTAGTATGTTTGTATATATTTATACTTAGATTTCAGACATATAAAATATATAAGAATCTCATGCTAACATTTTTCTTATATGCATAGTATAATAGTATTTCAGACTACTATAAATCCTAAAGAAATTGCAGTTTTACATGAAATTTGTTATATAATTTTTTTCTTTCCGGCCTGTTTCCACATGGGCGGTCCGGTTTGACTAAGCAAATGCGGGCTCGAGCTAGGTCGGGCTCACCAAATTTCAATTTTCTTACAGCCAAGCCCATCTAGTCATGATATAGGTAAAAAAATAAGAATTGTATGCTATGTCTGTAAAATTTCCTTGTTTTTTAATTGGATATAGATAATATATGACGTTAATAATATGTAACTTTTAGAATTCATTATCATAAAGCAGCATGGTAGTTTTAATTGTGAAAGCTTAGGACTTCGAATTTTTTATTATTTTCTTTTATACTAGCAATAAAGAAACCTAAATTTATTAGGATAATTATTTATATTTATATTTTTAAATAGTAAGAAAAATAATAGTTATGTTAATAAAAGGGGTAAAAAAAATTAAAATACTACATAATTTAGATGTCAAATTTGAGAGTGTTAGAAGCGAATCCAACGAAAATATATACATCACCTACACTCGCTGTCACTCGGCAACTAAACTAATCAAATGACACCCAAATTTGACATATTTACATATTGAACACCTACTTTTTTTCTTTTTTTACATCTATACCACTCATAACTTTCATATCACAAAAAATGTCACCATTTTAACTCTTGAAAGTGAAATATATCTTTTTCATATATAGAAAAGGCGGTACGTTAAAAATTAAAGTTTAGGTGTTAGATATGTAAATACGTAGAAAATGAGTGGTATGTACATAAATCTTCCTTTGTGATTTAAACAAAATCATAGCAAACCAATAAACTGAAAAGGTAATAATGCATCGTAGGCTTCAGCTGGGAAGAGCATAACGCCAAAGAGAAAATAGCAAAGCTGATAGAAGGATTTTGTTGAACATTTTGACTACAGCAAAGTTGATGGTTTTTTCTCTATTTTTCTTTTTCTTAAAAATAAGCTGTAAATTTAAATCGCCATGTTGCACCATATGCTGTACAGATGACACTTTCTCGAATTTTTTTTAAGTTAAATAAATAAATAAATAATATAGGAGAAAAAAATCACAAAAATAAAATAAAATAAAAAGAATCGAGAAATTCTATGAAACTTTAAGTTAGAATGACTTTCTGGAATTTTTTGGAGTCAATTTGTTTTTTATTATTTATTTTTATTTTATTTTTTTTATGTTTTGATTTGAAATAAAATATGTTAGCCTATTTGATTAAGTATGGTTGGTTTTACAAGCACCAAAATAAAAATTATTTTGAGTGTTTTAAAAAAATTATTAATTTTATTTTAGAAAAAAAAATGTAAAAAGTACACTAATGAAATATATCAATAAATAAAAGCAAAAATAAAATAAAATAAAATAAAAATAAAAAAAACAAAATTGTTCCGAAACAAGCTTAAATTTTTAAGATAATGTGATGAAATTTAATTAATTTTTAATTTATTACAGTTCTGAATAAAGATTTAATCAAATTTTTAGAACATTTTATTTTTCTCTAATAACTACGATGTCCAAGATAATATTAACTATAAGAAGTGGGCATAGAGTCAAAAGTTTCTTGATCGAATTGAGTCTACAAAAAGAGTTTTTATAAGAAATTTGAAATGTTCTTTTTTAGATTACCACTGACATCAAGACATCTATATATATATATATATACAAATAATAATCTAACTTGTCAGTGTTGTACACAATCTGTCATACATATAAATGATAAAAGAAATTTGAGGAGACACCACAAAATTTTATGTGAAAAAGGGTTTAGCTCAGTTGAAATGATTCACTCTAAGTTCACAAGTACAAAAAGAAACCCTGGTCCTACATATGAGAAATGATTACAAGGTTTCTCCAAGTACAATATTAGTATATCAAAAGATTTGGTGTACAATGATTGAAAATAATTGATACTGGAAATTATTGTCGGGTCTTTGATACACAGTGTTTCAGGTGTGTCACTGTAAAATCTTTAGAACATTGTGTTTCTCAATATGTAGAAGATTTCGTCACTTGATAAAATACTACCTTACTCATCAAAGTGTGTTATTACTCAGAAGTATACTTCGTTACTCCAAGAAAAAAACTTTGTTACTCTGTAATGTACGTTGTTACTCCACAGAGTCAATCAACAGCAGAGAGCAAGGGTGGCCACGCCTGTAGCAATTGTTGAAGTCGGGAGTTGTCGTTGGGTTTTCAGTACTGAACAACAGTGGAAATGAGCTCATTCTTATCCTTCCTTCACTCCCTTTCAAGTGAAAAGAGGGAGTCTATTATAGTCCCAAGAATAGGAGCACTTTTGTCTTTTGGCGAATAATCATTGTAACCACCCGATCGAACGTCCCATTGATTTCTCTTGATCATAGGAGATATTATGAACATTTGATGGCCTTAATTACCTCAGAATTAGGTTCTCTTAGTTTACTTGTAATCCTCTCGTTGAGAAGCTCGATTTGACTACAGGCACATCAAATTTGGAGTTTCTTTGACCCTCCAATTAAGCACCAAACTTTAAAAGCGGTTTAATAGCTTGATTTTTGTTTTGACTCGGATTAGATCAACATTAGTATTATTGCGTTTGACTCATTGATCTAATTAGTTTGATTGTAAATTTGTTAAAATCGGAGTTCTGGATGATTTTAAATTTGAGCTTTGAATATTTCTTGCTAAAAAACCTCGAGATTCATGCCAAGCAACAAAATTTGATGATGATGCATCCGTTGCCCCCTAATTTTTTAATGATTTCATTTGCATTGTCAAAAAATTATTAAAATAATTAAAATTTATTTTTTTAAAAAATTCAAAAAAATTTGTGTCCAATGGTGGCTGGCGGCAATAGAAAAACATGCGGACACGAGCTGGAATGTGCAAGCGTTGAAATAAGCTGATGGGTTAGGCCTGACAGCTTTGGTGCAAATCAACCCGAGACAGGTCAGCCGATGGTTGAGCGGCTTGACATTAGGTCAGCCTGGGTTTGTTGGGTCGTACGATTGGATGTTGCAGACGTGTTGAGCCCATGATCAAGATCATGTCACATAGTGCTCTATGTTGCACTTGGAATCTTACAGATCATGTGAATTTAGTGAATCGCCTATGATAACCAACTGATCACGCGAAATCAGGCAATTTCCATGGGTTGTCGTGGTTTGGTTTAGATTTTGGTAATTTTGGCATGTTTTTCTAAGTTTTTATTTCCTATAAATAGGCCTTAAATGAAGGGAATAATTCATACTTACTCCCTGAGTATCTGAAGTCCCTTGGCCTACTTTTGTGCCTTCTTTTGTGCCGGCATTACACAACCCCCAAAGTTCTTTCAACCAGTTGTTGTGTCTCCTTCCCATCATTGTAACACAACCCCCAAAGTTCTTTAGGTCAATTGTTGTGCCTTCTTCACACTGGTGTAGCTCAACATCTGAAGTTCTTTTGGTTAGTTGTTGTGTATCTTTCTTTGCTGGTATAACACAAACCCCAGAGTTTTATCTGATTGCTATTACGCTCCTTGGAGGATATTTCACATGCTTTGAGAAGTCGATGTAGGGGAGTCTTGTCCCCCCTCCCCCTAAAAATTAGAGGATGTACTAGAATCTTCAGAAGATGATATGACATTCACCAAAGACAAGCTGGTCTTTTCCTTAAAGTTATAAAAGATCGAGTTTGCGAAGATCAAATATCTTCTCAGTGAGTACAAAAAGTTGTATAATGTCAGTGCAATAAAAATATTATTATAGAAAAATCAACTAACAAAGGGTAGGATTGAATTATCCTCCTTAGTGTTTTCATTTTAGCAAAGCTGAGAACTAATTAATACTCTAGAATAACTGAGGGAGACACATGCTAACGTTAGTCGGAATGTGGAGAATTTGCTAGCTTTTTAAGCGAAGAATTGGCTCTTGAATATAAATTTGTGGACCAGGTGTTGACCTCATTTTTATGATAGGTCAACCCTTAACCCAAAAGTAATCAACTTTGGTCAAAATAGTTAATCCTGACCTAATGACTAACCCCACTGACCCAATATGTCAACCCTTGACTCAAAAAGTCAACTTTGGTCAAACTGGTCAATTATTGACCTAATGACCAATTATTGACCCAATGACTAACTATTAACCCAATGACTAATTATTGACCCAATGACCAACTATTAACCCAATGACTAATTATTGACACAATAGGCCAACTTTTAACCCAGAAAACAACTTTAGACAAATTGATCAATTTTTGACTCAAAGATCAACCGTTGATCATCAAATCAACCAAGATACTAAAATAATCAAACATAACCTATAATATAACTTTAATCAATTTTGACCTAAATAGGTTAAATTTGGTTAAAAATAACTAACACATGCTCCTTTGACTAAAAAAGACAAACATTAATATAATTAATTTGATATTGATCAAATTAATCAAAAGTAACTCAGAGGTCACTACATTGATCAGACCCAAACCTTAAAATTAATCAACATGATCACCCAAAGTTCAAAATCTTTGAACTTTATGACTATCCCAAACCCTGACAAAGATAAGGAAATCAAAATTAATCATACTTGGACAAGAATAGGTTAATTCAGAATAATCTAGGTCAACTAAAGTCAATACTTGATCAACTATAGTCAATATTTATTAAATTTGGTCAAAATACCTAATTTTGAACAAAATAAAATGATAAAGATTATAAAATTAAAAAAAAAATAATTAATCAAATCATTTTGATTAATAAAACAAATATTTACTATTTTAATTAATTTTTTTTAAATTAATTAAAATATAAAAGTTTAAAGACATGACAAAATTAAATCTTTAAATTAAAAAGACATAAAATAATTAATCAAATCATTTTGGTTAATTAATAAAATGAATATTTAATATTTTAATTAATTTTTAAATTAATTAAAATATAAAGATTAAAAGACATGACAAAATTAAACCTTTAAATTAAAAAGACATAAAATAATTAATCAAATAATTTTGGTTAATTAATAAAATGAGTATTTAATATTTTAATTAATTCTTAAATTAATTAAAATATAAAGATTTAAAGACATAACAAAATTAAACCTTTAAATTAAAAAGACATAAAATAATTAATCAAATCATTTTGGTTAATTAATAAAATAATTAATATTTTAATTAACTTCTAATTAATTAAAATATAAAGGTTTAAAGATATGACAAAATTAAAATTAATAAAAATTAATCATTATAATATTTTAATTAATTTCTAATTAATTAAAATAAAAAGATTTAAAGACATGACAAATCTAAATCAAAAAGATATTAATCAATTAATTTTTAAATTGATTAATGAGACAATTTCCAATAATTTTGAATTAAATCAAAAAGATATAGAATGACATTTTAATATATGACATTTAAGGATTAATATTATAATTCCATATATTTCTAATTAATCACATAATTAATTAGAAATGGAGTTATATAAGATAATCCTAAATTGAATTTAAATTTATGACATCACCCATAATGTCATAAACCCTTTATTGATTAAAAAAAAACTTAAATCTAAATTACAGGAAATCGTTAATGGATAATCTAAAACCCATTGAAACCATCATGACATAGTTAACGCATTAATTAACCCATAAATCATTACCTTTAACCAAGGTTAAGAGTTATCATGATGGTTAAGTTAAGAGTTAAGGTTATGTGTCATCCCCTCTCTACATGAGGTGTGACATGGCTCTATAGGTGGTAAGCACCTCTTCCTTAATCCAATGGAAAGAAACCAAGACATATGGTTAAATTTTACCAAGGTTAAGAAGCAATCATGAACAAAAAAAAAAAAAAAAAAATGAAGGGAGGAGGATATGTGTCACATTTCTTTCAATTTGCTCATTTGCATGAAATGAGGTGGCCAGCCACCTTAGAGATGATCTTGGTCATCATCCTTGTTGACCTCATTTTTGATGAGGTCTTCCCTTTTCTCTTTAGTGCTTAGGATCTAGCCTTAGGCTTTCCTTTGACTATCCTAGAGGACTAGAATTGAGACCCATCCTTTAGAAATTCAAGCCACTTCTTAACTCCCTGCAAACCCTATATGCTTGATTGTAAACCCCCAAGTCACTGCCCCTGAGTCACTTGGAGGGTTGAGATCAAATGTGGAGGTTTAAAGGATGAGTTCCCTATAGGACTCTTTGGCCTTAGGATTACCCTGGTGGCCCGGTCCAGTGAGGGCTGACTTACACATACACTACACTCTCACACACACATTCCAAATCCTAAAACCCACACTCTCACCCAACTTGACCTCTTGACTCATGTAAGTAATTCATATGGATGGTCCTTAACCCCTAAGCCCTTGGCTAAGAGGGTTAGGCACAACATGTTGAATGCCTCAAATGAGTTCTTTCATGGCTCATGTGGACTTAATATGGCTTCATGGCTCAACCAGAATGATTCCATTTCACTCACACTTGGTCAATCTCCATTTTGCCAAAATTTCAATTTTTGACCCCCGGGACCCCGGACCCGCCTAACCTACTAAAAGCCCTTGAAACTACCCAAATTCTTCAAAATTTCCAAATCACCCAAAATTTCCTAAAATTATTTTCAAACATTTCCCCTACTACTCAAATTGACCATCTCCAACCAAATATACAAAAAATTCCAAAAATACCTCCAATACCCTCCAAATTACCAAAATGCCCCTCTTGACCCAAAAATCCAAAAATTCAGAAAATTCCCAAAAAATTCCAAAAAATCCCAAATATTCCCAATTTCACTTTGTTCAACTACACCATGGGCCAATTTTGTCAATTTACCCCAATTTTGTCAAAACCCCCAATTTGACCCATTTTAACCCAAATGAACCCAATGTCAAACCAAATCACCCCAATTGACCCCAATTTTAGTCCAATTCAATTCTAAACTTCAATTAAATATCCCCAATATAAATCTAGACCAAATCCAAGTCCAATTTGATTGACATTTGAATCTAATTTCACTTTTAAGCTTAAGGCCCAATTTTGGCCCATGACCCAAACTTAGCCCAAACCAACCCAATTCAACTCCAATTAACCCCAAAACTTTTCTAAACCTTCCCTAACATCCACAAAAACAAAACACTAACATAATTTTCCCATAATTTGGACCCAAACCCTACTCAAATTCAACCCAAACCCAAAATCCCTTAAATGGGCCTACACCCAAACCTAACCCAAATAGGCCCAAATCCCAAAATCAAAACCCAAACAAAATTGAAACCTCTTTGAAACACTCCCATAAACATTTACTAATGATAATTTTACATCAAGTTCAACATTAGCCCAACCTTAGCCCAAGTTAGTCCATTTTGACCTATTTTGACCCTATCACTAAAGAGACTCAATTTAGACCCAATTCAATTCCAACCACCTCAAGTTTGATCCAAATCACTCATGACACATCCTTAAACTAAACCCAACATTTATTTGGCATGGCCCTTTGCAAAATTTTCATCTAAAAGCCCACTTCCAAAAGACATTCAAAAGCCCATTCCTAACCAAACTCAAAAGCCCAAGCCCATCCTAAAGCCCACATTACAATCTCATCTCATCCTCACTTAATTAAAATCATTCCTATGTCCTAAATCAGCAATCAAACCTTTCTAAACAAAGCCATATGACAAACCATCCAAATTTTACACCAAAATACCAAAATTCCTTAAACACATTTCCATGAAACCAAGCCAACTTTTCCCAAGCCATATAAGAGCCATGAAGCCATCCTTAAGCCCCATGTGAAGCCATGAGGGGTTTGACATGTGACCAAGCTATTAATAGCAAAAGGAAGGCCCCCTTTCCTAATCCTTTATTAAGCCTTTTTAGCCATATCTATGTCACACACTAAACCATGTTTTGCCACCTAATCCTTGATGGAGACTCCACCACACATGGGAGGTTGACCCAGCCGATCGCCTCCGCCCAAAATCAGGTTATGGGGGAGTGAACCCAATCCATTTGGATGAGTTGACCAAACCAAGCCTAAAATGGCCTTATCCCCATACCACTTAGAGCCAACCCCTTTACACATGTCCAAAGCCAATTCACTTCACCAAACCCCAGCCACGACTTCCCTGGTAAAGATGGTGACCCATGCCTGGCCGGCCAGCCACCACAACCGCCGGAAAACACCATGGCCGAGACCTTGGAAGGAGCCAAACATTGAAATTCCATCTTGCTGAGCTGCCCCATGTCCAATGGCTGTCATGGATGTTCTTCCCTTGATCTAAGCAACTGATCCAAGCCTTCAACCTTCCCTGGGAAGCCCTCCAGCCAGCCCTATTTAAACACCACCTCCTCTCGGCCAAGTAAGGTGCTGAAACAAACCATACAGAAACTCTACCAAAATCATTCCAGACTCTCCTCCACACCTGGAGAACTTGATCCCCACTGAAATTCCCCTGTCATTTCCTCTCTGTGAGCTCAATTTCGAGTTGAAATTTAAGCCCAAAACCAGGACACTTCACCACGGTGAGTCAATCCTCAAATTGATTGACTCTACACCTTCACTCGGACCAAGAGGAGAAGTTCCCAAGCAAAAGCCCCCTCACCGGGCCAGCCATTGCTTCCGGCCTCCAAGCTTTGTGATCGGTCGTGGTCACTTTTGTACCTAGGCAATTCACCGAGTCAAGAGACTTCATCCGGAGCTTGCTTGGACCCAATCGAACATGACACAACTCTCGGATCGAAGCTTCACTTCTGCGAGCAAAGGTATGAGCTCTCTCTTCCTCCCGAGCTTCGGAGATTCTCCATTTGATATGAATCAATTTCAATGCGTGTTTACCGTATGGATGTGTTCGTCTCTTCAAGACGAATCCATAGAGCATAAGAACATAAAAATTCATTGAGAAATGAGGGAGATATTAGGGCTAGAAGGTGGACGGTCACGGGTGCACACCAGTCATAGACGATGACTGGGAGCCGTTGGATCGCGCGTGTATCGAGTGGACGGCTCAGATGGCGTCGGACCAGGAGACGGTACGTGAACCGCGGGCCCCGTGGCAGCTGTCTCAGATGGCGATGTCGAATGAGAGCGCGCCGCGTGGGCTTTCGGAGCTGCCGAGGATTGCGTTGCGCCGCGTGGATAAGTAGAAAATTAGGGATTTTTTTTATTTATTAAATACCCAGAACTTCAAAAATGCATAACTTTGTGTAGAAAAATCCTAAAAATAAAATAAAAATACCCTCTTGCTCAGTGAACAAAGGAGAATAATGTGGAAAAGAAATCAAGTAATTTCATTAAGTATTTTATTTTTAATGATTTATTTACTCTCTGCATTGTTTTAATTCTCCATTTACATAGGCAATTCACCATGGCAAGAGACCATAGGGCTTTTGAAGCCTCTGAACTTGGGAACATTCCCTGAATTTTCCAAGGTCAGAGGCCATCCCTATGAGAAGTTATTGATTTTTCAATTGCATGTTACTGTTTTGAGTATTTTAATTCCAATAATTAGCATGTTGAGAAATAAATTCTAGGAAAATTTGGTGATGTTTCTTATGACCAGAGGAACCTAGGAAAAATAGGTTTTGAGTTAATTCAAATGGAACAACCTTAATTGGCCTAAATACCCAAAATTGAACTTTAATTAATTAGGGTTAACTACACATCAAATTTACTTGAAAATAATTCTTCACTGATCTTTAGGATCAGATAAACATCCCATAAAAATTTGAAATCAATTGGAAATGTTTAACCCCACTAAATGGATTAATTAAGTCACATAACCAAAATTAAACTTTAAAATTCATAACTCACAAAATACTTTTCAAAAATTCACAAAAATGGTTTTGGGGCTTCTCTGATATCAGAGGAACTTAGAAAAATTAAAATTGTAATTTTCTAAAAAAGTTAATTTTTATCATTATTTTAATATTTTTAATAATTAAAAAAATAATAAAAATTATAAAAATATTAAAAATCACAAAAATGTCACATTTTAAATTCTAATCATCTAGGAACAAACCAAATATTTTTCCTAAGTCTCTAGGGTAAGATATTGAATTTTAAAAGCCTAAAACAATTTTTGAATTAAAAAATGATTTTCTTTAATATTTCCACTAAAATAATTCTAATAAATCAAAGAAAAAGCAGAAAAATATAAAATTTGGTTTTCTGATTTTTCTGAGGTCATAAAGATTTTTAAAAAATATAAAATCCATTTTTCAACTTTTATTTCTTTTTTAAATTAATTAATACTCCAAAATTCAAAATAATTCTAATAAATAAAATATAATTCAAAAAATCACCAAAATTGGTCAAAGTGGTCCTCTAGTCATTAGAAACATCCCATAATTTTCTTAAGGACAGAAACTTTACCTTGGTCATGTTGTTGAATTTTCTTTGAAAACATTTATTTTCTAATAAAAATAATTATATAAATAAATTAAATTCAGAAAAATCACATTTTCTCCTCTAATGTCTTAATTGACATGTGAGTGAGGTTAAATAAAAATTTCAAGTTCATTTGAGCTTAATTTAGTGAGTTATAGAATTATTAAGCTTGAAGGGCAAAAGGGTAATTAAAAATTTCAACCCTTAATTAAAATTTGAGGATTAGTAAAAAAGGGGAGGGTAAAATATTTGATTTTAAACTGATTTTGGATGATTGAAACTTAAATGATTGAGGGTAGAAACCTACTAACCATTTCAAATATAATTAAAATAAAACTTTAATTAATTAATCAATTGAAATTTTGGAAGAATAATAGAAATTGGAATTATTAAAGTAGGGATATTATTAAGAGGATATTTATTCTTTAATTTAAAAAATCCCTAAATAAATCACTTCAATAATACTTAATTCTTAATAAAAAAAATTAAAATAATAATCCAAATTAAAATTAAACTAAAATTAAATTAAAATTAAATTAAAATTAAAATTTAAATAAAATAAAATAAAATTAAATTAAATTAAATTAAAATTAAATTAAAATTAAATTAAAATTAAATTAAAATTAAATTAAATTAAATTAAAATTAAAATTAAATTAAATTAAATTAAACTAAATTAAATTAAAATCAAAATCAAATCAAATTAAGTTAAAATTAAAATAAATTAAATTAAAATTAAGTTGAACCTAAATGAAATCATTAAGAATTAAATCTAAAATAACTTGAACACTATTCTAAACTTAAACTAATTTTTTTTATTAAGTCAAAATTAAAATTAAATCTTTAAGTTTAAATCATTAAAATACTTAATAAGTTGATTTGCCCTTTTAAAGCTCTTATTATTATAACTCTTAAATGAAGTATCAAGTGAAGTGTTACTTCACTTATAGGATATTTCAAATGTCCTAGTTCACTGAGCAAGAAAACAAAAGACATTAAGTTTAATAAACATATATTAATTTGGTTTAAAACATCTTTAAACTTAATTAATCATAATTAAATCTTAAAAGACATTAGGTTTAATAAATAAATATTAATTAGGTTTAAAACATCTTTAAACTTAATTAATCATAATTAAATCTTAAAAGACATTAGTTTTAATAAACAAATATTAATTAGGTTTAAAACATCTTTAAACTTAATTAATCATAATTAAACCTTAAAAGACATTAGGTTTAATAAACACATATTAATTAGGTTTAAAACATCTTTAAACTTAATTAATCATAATTAAACCTTAAAAGACATTAAGTTTAATAAACACATATTAATTAGGTTTAAAACATCTTTAAACTTAATTAATCATAATTAAATCATAAAAGACATTAAGTTTAATAAACACATATTAATTAGGTTTAAAACATCTTTTAACTTAATTAATTAAACCTTAAAAAACATTAAGTTTAATAATAAACAAATTAGGTTTAACCTCGCTAAACCTAATTAATTAATACTTAAACCTTACTTACATTAGGCTTAAGTAACCTTTAAACCCTAATTAGGTCTAATTAGACTTAATTAATCCTTAAGCTCCACTTACATTAGGCTTAAGTAACCTTTAAACTCTAATTAAGTCTAACCTAATTAGACTTAATTAATCCTTAAGCTCTACTTACATTAGGCTTAAGTAACCTTTAAATCCTAATTAAGTCTAACCTAATCATACTTAATTAATCCTTAAGCTCTATTAGGCTTAAGTAACTTTAAACCCTAATTAAGTCTAACCTAATTAGACTTAAGTAATCCTTAAGTTTTATTTACATTAGGCTTAAACAACTTCAAACCCTAATCAAATTTATCCTTAATTAAACTTAAACTAAAACCTAACTTGAGTTCAACCTAACTTGAAATCAAGTTAACCTAAACATTAGGTGCAACCCATATTGAACCTAACTTAACCAAAACCTAACTTGAGTTCAACCTAACTTGAACCCAAGTTAACCTAAACCTTAGGTTCAACCCATATTGAACCTAACTTAACCAAAACCCAACTTGAGTTCAACCTAACTTGAACTCAAGTTAACCAAAACATTAGGTTCAACCTATATTGAACCTAACTTAACAAAAACCTAACTTGAGTTCAACCTAACTTGAACCCAAGTTAACCTAAACATTAGGTTCAAACCATATTGAACCTAACTTAACTAAAACCTAACTTGAGTTCAACCTAACTTGAAGTTAACCTAAACCTTATGTTCAACCCATATTGAACCTAACTTAACCAAAACCTAACATGAGTTCAACCTAACTTGAACCTAAGTTAACCTAAACTTCGAGTTCAACCCATATTAAACCTAACCTAACCAAAACCTAATTTGAGTTCAATCTAACTTGAACCCAAGTTAACCCAAACCTTAGGTTCAATATAAGAATTTAAATCTAAGTCAAACATTAAACCTTTTTGTAACAATTTAAACTTGAATCAAACTTCAAATTTAATTTAAGCTCAATCCATATTGAACTTGAATTCAGCCCAACCTAAATCAAATAATAAATTTAAATCAAACCAAATTTAATTTCAACTTAAATTAAACTTACCTGAACATTAAGTTCGACTTAAATTGAACTTATTTTGATATAAATACTAAAATTTGATATAAATCAAGTTTGACTTAATATTGAGTTCAAATTAAACTCATAAAATTATGTTTAACTCAAATCAAATTTAGTTAAAATTAATCTAAATTAATAAACTTGACTAAATAAAATTTATTAAATTTAAGATTCAATTGGCACTGAATCTAAACTTAATATTTAAATAAATCTAAAGTTAAATTTCCTCTACATGTTATAAAATGTGCTAACTCTATTTTGCAGGATAACTAAAACGACGACATTAATTTCGTTTAGATTTCCTTTGCATGTTATAGGATGTGCTAACTTTGTTTTGCAGGACGACATGAAACCATAAAACAAAATCAAAACTATTAGGATAGCCATAAAACCTAAAACTTTTAATAAAACAAAACAAAACAAAACAACAACATAGAAAACAAAATTAAAACTATTAGGATAGCCACAAAACCTAAAACAAAAACATAGTGACATTGAAATTTTTAGGATAACAATATTGACAGAATAAAAATGACAAACAACCAAACAAAATAAAAATATGAAATGAAATGACAAGATAAAATTTGAAACCTTTAGGATAGCCGTAAAATTAAAACAATAACAAATTAAATGACAAAATAACAAAAATGACATGATTACATAATATTTAGGATTGATAGTGGGTACATCTTTCCTTAAAAATAGAATTTTAGAAAACAAGTTATCAACATTAATCAGAAGTTTTCTTAGACAATTAAAAATTGTTTAAGATGTAATTAACTATAGAAGCTTGCTTCTATAAGAAATTTAAAAGAACCTATGATAGAAATCTTTGGTTAGTAAAATTTCATGATTTTCATTATATAGAAATCCTAAGATATGGTATTCTAGAATTTTCTTTTATAAGGATTATCATAAACATCCTTTTCTACTGTTTCCTATTAGTCCTAAATTTCTCAATTTCTTCCATAGGAATAAGATTAGGATAATATTAAACATAATTTGGCGACTCCTTGACATATACATAATTCTTGACGGTGACGATCCAATTCGTCGCCACCACCAGGTGTGCATAAGAATTCCATCTGGGCTTCTAGAGAAGGATCCATATGATGCACTATTGGATTGCAACTGATACCGAGGATATATGAGAGTCCGAAAATAGTGTCTGATATTTGAGTTGGATTTTTTCAATACAATATTTTTGCATATGATTTACAAAACAAAAGCGTTAGAAAATTGTTTTTAAAACAACATTAGATTTTTCATTTGATTTGCCTCCAATAAGACATAAAAGATATTTTGAAAGTGGTGAATAGTGCATGACATTGTAATGAAGTTTACGTTGGATTATCGTCAAATAAAGCGACACAAGTACTACACTTAAAAGCATCAAAAATATTAGACACAAAGTATATGATATGATTAACACACATGACCTAAAATACTATTTCTCGCTCCCCTTCCTCTCTTCTTCTTCTCGGAACATCATCCTATCATGGTATCATCACCTTCGCTCCTCCCACTCATCGTCATAATCTCCCCCACGCATCTCATAACCAGTTCTTTCTTTCGTGACTAATCCCTTCGCGATGCATCGAGCTAAGTGTGGGAGGCTCGAAACAGAGACCATATAAACTCCCATATTTCTTACGCTTCCGCTGGACTCCTAGTCATCAGGAAAAAGGAAGGTAAATTTTTCTTATGTATGTAATAATTGAAGTTTAGGAGTTAGGTATGCATCTACTATAAAATTGAGTGGTATGAATGATAATCTTTAGGAGTTAGGTATGCATATTTATCACCCTTCCACTGCACTCCTAGCATAGGTAATCTGGTATGTATCTAAGAAATTAAAATTTAGACGTTAGGTATATATATATATAACCAAAAAGAAACCAGTAAAACCAACAAAGAAAAGAGGCGATCTGTAAAGCAGAACAACAACTTCAAACAATAACATCAATCGACCAGGCGAGCAAATTAAACATCTAGGAGAGAATAACCAAATAAGTAGACATCCAGCAGTTGTAGCAGAAGGCATCAACGACAAAGTGGGACATTTAGCGCCTATGAAGCTCCAATACCCCAACTAATCAGGTAATATCAGTGGTGCGCCCTTCGAAAAACATCTAACAGCAAAAGGGTAGTAGCAGAAAACTTTTATAAACCAACCAAAAATAGTCAAGTTAAAACAATCTGCCAGCAAAATAAATCATCCATCCGGCTACCAAAGGGACCCCTAAGAGGGACCCAAAACAGCAATGAGCATTGAGAAAACCAGTCAACTTAGTGCAGGTGTAAGAGAAAGAGGGAGAACCCCTAGCAGTGCCTCAACAACAAACATGACCAACATAGACCCAAACAACAAAGGAATAACCATAAATTAAACATTGTCTAATATAAGGAATTCCCAAATAGTCACCATGAAGTAAAAGTTTAAGATGGCCTAACCACAATGTTATGACTCAATTTAGCAAGCAGATCAGCCGAAGCATTACCTATGGGTGATTTTAGTGTATTTTTTGTCTTTTAAACTGGGGAATCACCTCCCCTCCCTCTTTTGTACTAAAATTTTCTATATTAACGTGTAGAGAGCCACGAGTTGCTCTTTCCCATATATATATATAAGAATTAAGCTTGGATGTATAGTTGAGGATGTTATTAGTAGAATTCAAGTTGGTTGGCTGAAGTGGAGGAATGCATTCAGTTTGGTTCGAAGTGATGGTGATATACAAAGGATGCTATTAGTAGAATTCATGTTTGTTGGTTGAAGTGGAAGAATGCATCAATTGGGTGATCTATTGTTGAAAGTGATGGTGATCTAGATGGGTTGTTATTATTAGGATTCACATTGGTTTAAGTGGAGGAATGCATTGATTGGGTCTACTATTCAAAGTGATGGTGACATGAATCAAGATGCTATTAATAGAATTCAAATTATTTGGTTGAAGTAGAGGAGTGAATCGGGTCTTATCGAAAGGGAATGTGATATAAATGAGGATTTTACAATTTATAGAGCTCTCATTGGTTGTTTGAAGTGGAGGAATGCATCTAGTTTTGTTAAGTGATGGTGATATAGAAAGGGATGTTATTATTGAAATTCACGTTTGTTGGTTGAATTGGAGGAATGCATCGATTGGGTCTATTTTTCAAAGTTATGGTGATCTTGATGGGGTTGTTATTATTATAATTCAATTTGGTTGGTTGAAGTGGAGGAATGCTTTGATTGGGTCTAATGTTCAAAGTGACGGTGATATGGATGAGGATGTTATTAGTAGAATTCAAGTTGTTTGGTTGAAGTAGAGGAGTGCATCAGGTTTTGTTCAAAGTGAAGGTGATATAGAGGAAAATTTTGTAATTAGTTGAATCCTCTTTGATTGTTTGAAGTGGAGTAATGCTCCTTTTTTTGAAGTGATGGTAATATAGATAGGGATGTTAAAAGTACAATTCACGTTTGTTTGTTGAGGTGGAAGAATGCTTCGATGGTCTGTTGTTCAAAGTGATGATGATCTAGATAGGATTATTATTAGTGGAATTCACTTTGGTTGTTTGAAGTGGAGGAAAGCATTCATTGGGCCTACTATTCAATGTGATAGTGATATGGATGGATATGTTATTAGTAGAATACAAGTTCTTTGCTTGAAGTAGAGGAGTGCATCGAGCCTTATTTAAAGTGATAGTGATATAGATGAGGATTTAATAATTAGTAGAATTCATGTTGGTTGTTTGATAAGCATCGACTAATTTATATTTCCTTAATGGTTGAAATGATCTATTAAGCTACATCTATATTGCAGATGGACATTCATAATTTGAGAGCTTTGAAGTATAACATTTTATATCCAAGATGAAAATGAATCATAAATGAGTTCTTGAATGGTGTTGACGAATTCATACAGGTTGCATCACAATAGCCTATTTATCATTCAGAGCATAAGTTTTGGTGTCCTTATGCGAAGCACAAAAATCAAGTATATCTGCGACCCGAAAAAGTTAAATTGAATCTTTACCGCAAAGGATTCAAACCAAAATATTGGTACTGGATTTTGCATGGTGAGCAAGAACGAGACGTTCAATATGATCACGAAAGTGTCTCAATAAGTTATGTCCCTCCATTAGAGAAATATGATCCTGACACATACAAAGAAATAGTTCATCATGTTCACAAAGCTCATCTTGTTGAGAGCATTTCACACGAAAGTGAAACTACAATCAACGAGTCATAGTAGTTTTATGACTTACTAAATGCTACACAACAACCTTTATGGGATGGTTGCACTATACAATAGTTATCAATGGCATTGTGAATGTTGAACATCAAATCCAATTTTAACATGCCTAGAGAAGCATTCAATTAAGTGGCGATATTATTGAAAGGGACAAACTCTATAGAAAGTTTTGTGTTGGATAGTCGTGTAGAACAAAAAAAAATGGTTTTAAAGTTAGGGTTACAATTTGACAAGATTGATTGTTGTGTTAATGGTTGTATGATATATTACATGGTTGATGCAGTAGAGGCCCCTTGCTGATTTTATGGTGCTAATAGATTCAAACAAAGGTGAAAGGGTAAAAAAATAATATTCCATACAAGGGTCTCTTTTATTTTACCCTCATACACCGTCGTCAGAGGTTGTTCGCTTCTATGCGTACGACTCTTCACATGACATGGCATAGTACTAGGCCTGCTGAAGCTAACTCAATGAGTCATCCGTTATATGGTGAGGCTTTGAGGCATTTTGATCATACATGCCCAGACTTTACAGCTGAAGCATGAATGTTAGACTTGGTATATGTGCAGATGGCTTTTCCCCGTATAGTTACACCGCTGTTGACCTCACTGTTGTGAGGACTGACTCAAAATTGACATCTATGAGCAAGACATGTCCAAAGTCACCCAAATCAACCCAGGACCCAGAAATGTTTCTACAAGTACTAGAAACCACCATGATCATCAAAACCATCTTGGGGAAGAGATCTACTAAAATTGATTCTTTGTCTCATCAGAGGTCTCCAATCCCTAAATAAAAATCCTTAATTTGACTCTTTTGATCTCGAAATTTGGTTACACCTTAGACAGATAAAACCAATGATAAAAACCCCTAATTTGGACTAAAATTAACCAAATTGACCATCATGCCCCAAATGAACTCCAAATTGACCATTTGGTTGACCTTGAACCCTAATAAAAAAATGACGCGATACGCCAGCACGACTCGAACTCAACATAAAAAAACTGGGTTAGGTTTGACTCAAATATTTTTTGAGTCTGGTTTGGGTCAGAGAATTTGACTCATTTATTATTTGAGTCAGGTTTGAGTTGGACCCGAAAACCCATACATGACTCGAATAAGCATGAAAGTTCGGGTCAGATTTGGGTTAGCGGGTCAAGCTTGGGTTTTGATCAATTAGGGTCCATGTTTTTAACTCGTTTATTATTTCGAGTCGGGTTTAGGTTGACCCTATTTGATTCAAATCTGAACCAAACCCACTGACCTGAATTGACACCTCTAACTGATGTTAGGGCTGTTGAAGATCAATATTCGTTCTAATTTTTTTTTCTAATTTTTGAATCTAATATTGTCTGTAACTACGCGACTAATTGTACACTGACAGGGTGGATGCGTAACTATAAAAGTGTTAATAAGTGTAAAAATAATATTCAATAATAACAAAATTATCTCTTATCAACGCAAGTATACGTATCGTTCAAGTAATAAAGGGCTCTAATGGAGTCCTAGATATCAATCCCACATGTAAGTTTAGGGGTTACGAACTAATTACAGCAGTTGAAATAGCTATCTAGTAAACGTAAATAAATAACAATTATACTAAATTCTACTACTAATCTTGAATGGGAAGTTGCAATATAGAAAAGTATATTTCCCCTTGTTAAGATAATTAAGTGAACGGATAATTAAATTAGTTAGAATTTTATTGAGCCAAATAGGAGCATTCCTATTATTTACCCTTTGGTCCAGGCATAAAGAATATTGACTAATCATATGCTTGGTTACTGAATCTGCGGCTAGGTTGGGAGGATACCAGCTCTCACTTCGGAGCTCCCACGTTCCCCTCGCCTGAGGGCTAACATCTACACTTCAGCTCCCAAACGATAGGACCGAATTGAGGATTTTAGTCTGTCACTCTAAAATCTCCAATTCTACGCCCGATAAATAATATTTCCTTATTTATTTGCACCCTCCTTTCAAGGACTTTGACCTCCCCAAATTTCAGATGTAATCTTTACTTTAGTTGTGAAATCAACAGATTTTAACATTTCAATTGGCCAAATTGAAAGTAAATTAAGATTTAAGCAAAAAGACTACCACAATTTTTATTTAATATTTTAGGCACAACTAATTCAATTTTCCATTTCACAAAATCTCAAAACAAGGAGAAAGACAGAGAAGACTACTGAGAATGCATAGGAAGAATAACACAAAACTTAGATTTCATATAAAATCAATGTTAATAAACACAACTTTTCTTGAATTTTCTCCCCAAGCAGACTCCTTGAAGTTCCTCTAACTTTTCCTTCTTGTATAACACACTCAACTAAACTCACTATTAGACTCTCTAGAACACACTTACAAACACTAATGACATATCAGGGATAATGAAAACACTAAAAAGACTCTTAAAAGACACACACTTCAACCTAAATTCGTCTCTATTTAAAGAGGGAGAAATATTTCCAAAATTTGCTTAAGCACCTCTTCAAAAAACATCCAGATTCGATGAATCTTGTTGAACCGACCTTCTCGCCGTCGGCAGGCTCGCTTGCGCCGTCGGCGGGCTTCTAGAACATAGGCCAACTGCTAAGGCTCGCTGTCGGCGGGCTCGATCTCGCCGTCGGCGGGCTCCTTTATAATTTATTTGTATTCTCTCGGGAAAAACACGTCGTCAGCGGCCTATTCCTCGCCGTCGGCTGCCAAGTTCAACTTTTGTCTCTTTTGGTCCTTTTTATTCCAGATTTGCTCTTTTTCTCCTCTTTTTGCTCCATGATCTATAAATCTTCATACCTGCAGTAAAACATAGAAAATACCTTTCTTTAAAGTGCAATAACATAAAAAATCAATGTAAAAACAGTATGAATTTCTCAATATATTTTTCTTTAGTCAAAATCCTCCAAACTTAACTATTACTTGTCCTCAAGTAATCTTGATACTACATAAAAGTAATGATTATTTGTAGTAAAGCTTTAATTCAGAAATACTATGAATTTGATTTAAATAAATATTATAGTAAGCTTATTAGAAAGATTTTCAGATAATTAAATTAACTCTATAGATGTAAAGCTATTTAGTCATCAAGTTTAAGAGTTCTAGTCTTCTATTCATTTCAAGAATGACTATATTTTGCAATATTAAATTACTTAGGATATTCAAATGATAAGAAATTCATGAAAACACTACTTAGTAAAAATACTAATCCATATATATAAGTTCAGAAATGTAACTGAGTTTACCCTTTAGGTTGATTAAAATGAAGCCAATTTTTGATAAGGCATCTCCTCAAGCTTCTCCTCACTTACTTTTTCTTTTCTTTTCATTTGGATTGATATTCAATCCTATATATTTTTCTTTTTCAAGTGAGGATTACTGTATGTGGATAGTCTGTTAATGATTTTGAACTTCACTTTCCCCTTCCTAAATTTGAAACTTGAAACATTTCCTTACCTTATATGTATTTCATAGTTTTTTACATTATTGAGTTCCAATCTTTTCTTTCTCAACTAAATACTTAAGAATTTAATCTTTCAAAATATAGTTTTCCTTACTTTAAATAGTTAACTATATTCTTATCCTCTTATTCCAAATATCTTAATCCACACAATTAGTTTAATTACTAAAAATATTTCTTTTAACTTTCTATAATAGTTAAATAAATTAATTCTAGTTTACTGAATTAAATTTACTACGTAAAATCATTTTTATAATAATTTTTGAAAATATTTAATTGAGAACATTTAATAGTTAATCTTGTTTTTCCCTCTCCCAAACTTAAATTTTTCTATCTAATCATATAGGTGGAAAGAAAACATACTGTAAATTTAAATCATACATTAGTGCTTTAAGTATTTCTTTTACAGGTTCTTTTGCAATCTCATCACTTAATTAACCTGTACTGTTAATAATTTTCTACACACATATAACATTAGAGAATTTGCTTGGTAAGGAAATTTTGAAATAAGTACAAAATATTAACACAAATTCCTACTACAATTAATTACTTAACCTATTAAGTACTAAGCACAATTAACACAACATCCACATACATTTTACTAATTCAATCATAGTCTGAAATATAAAAACTTAAACCTACACAAATTTAACTTACCTATCACAATAATCAAAAACACATATTCAGAATAGAATTACTAAAATAAAGAAAGCAAACATACATAACAACAAATATCTAATCACATAATCTAATCTTCAACATTAAAATCCCAAACTATATCCTCACCTCCTTGTTCAGCATGTGGAGTAGGCTGGTAGTAAGTATAACGAGGGCACTCAGGGAATACAACGTCAAGCTCCCCTCTCCTATAGCGATTCTCAGCATCATAGTCAGCTATTTCAAACTCAGAATGCCTCTGGAGATATTCACTGTCATAATCGTGCCTCCGCTCTAATCCTCCAATCCTCTGATCTATATGCTCCAACCTTTCTTTAAACTTCTCAAAACTTTTCCGCTGCAGAGTCAGGTCATTCATCAAATCATAAAGTGTAGGAAAACTATTAGTAGGAGGATCATAACTAGTAGAAGGAATATCCCTACTAGTCGAAGGTGCAGAGCTCCTTGTCCTAGATCTTCATCCTTCGTGGGATTCATAAGTCTTTATATTAGCCTTTGTAATGGGTTTCATAGGTTCAACCCATTCCTCATCATCTCTAGCCTCTACTCTAGACAACTGACAGAGTGCATAAATCAGATCAGGATGTCCAATTCCTCCTCCAGTTTCACTTTTGCCAATGGCTAATATGTTTTTATAAATAATATTTCCCACATTTATACTTCTGTTGTTCTGAATACAAAAATTCAGAACTGCTCTATCCCTTGAAACTTCACTATGGTGATAGGTAGGTAACAAAGTAGAGCAAATAAAATAGTGCCAAGCCATAGAGGTGGCATTCATCATAGAAAGAGGGAAGTTTACCCGTTCACGCTGCTTCATTTTCCAAGTCCCTTTCCCATCAGTGAGAAAGTTAATCACATCCTCCAGTGGTCCTTCCATTATTCCAAACGTCTCATAATTGCTGGTATGAGGATCTTGTACTTCGTAGAAAGAATTTATCCGAGCAGCATTAAAATCAAATAAAAATTCTCTAACCTTTATAGGTCCATCCTCTATCTAGGTCAGGTTGGCGTAAAATTCCTTTACAACTTCTACTGCAGCTCTGTTCGTCGAATAACAAAAATTTTCCCATCTTCGCTCCTTAATAGTCTGTTCCACTTCTCCTCCCGGATTCTTAAAAACTTTATCCTGAATGCATTTTTTCGCTTTGATGATAGTGTTGTACCTTGACCGAGCCTTAGTGTTTACGAATCGAGTCTCGTCAAAGTCGAGTCGCCTCTTTTGTCGTGGAGCCATTTCTCGATCTATCAAATTTACAAAAATCTTAACTAAATTCCAAAATAATACTAGAATGGCTTCCACATGTGACTTAAAGTAATCTAAAATGAATTCCATGAATTTCTTCCAACTATTTTCTCCACATTTTTTGATTTTTCCAAAATTCTTAAATATGGAAGAAATACACGGTGAAAATCAAAACTTTTTGCATGGGAGTGAAGCTCTTACCAAGGGAAGATCAAATATGGTGTCAAAATGGGTTGAAACGCTTCAAATCTAAGATCTCTCAAGCCCTAGGTTAGTTTTTTCGAAGTTTAGAGGTAGGGGACGATGAATAGTGGCAGTTGACCGGTCAAATAAAGGTATTTTTCAGGTCCTCGCTGTCAACGGGAAAATCTCACCGTCGGCGGGCTAATTAATTCAAATAGGCTCAAGTCTCCGGAAAAATCCGCTGTCGGCTGCGTCGAGGGCGCTGTTGGTGGGCTTTTTAAAAAATTATACATTTTAATTTTTGTAATTTTTAATTCATTTTAAGCCTCGTTAACGTCCGATCAATCGATTTAAATATATTTTACTGTGATTAGATATTATTTTAACTCAAATAAATTCACACAACACAAACATTACAATTTTTATATAAAATCCAAGTGTTTACAATATTCATACAGAACATACTATAACAAGGTATTTTCTCAACCTTAATACATCAAATTCAGCGTCGCAATCTAAACCACAACACTCAAAACACTGAAAAACAAACAACTTATACTGAGATCAAATATCAAAATCTAAAATAACACAAGTGCAAATTACACAAATTTAAATCCAAACTAAATCAACAGTAAAGCAGATATGAATGTCTTCTACTCGTCAGGATCAGTGCTAAACTCATCTCAGATATCATCTATTGAACATAAATGAACGAAAATATTGTAGAAGGGTCTGTAAGGAAATTCTTCAGTAGAATCTTCTTCTATCCATCCTTTCTTTCTCATAAGCCATATGAAACTAGCTTCAAAATGTCCAGAATGATCGAAGTGTTCTTTCATCCTCCAGTTTATATGATCAAATAAGTCAGAAATGTTATTAGTTAAAGTCATCACGTTTTGTACCTCTTTTTCCAGTCCTTTGAGTCTCCGTAAAATCATATCAGTTTTATCAGTTAAAGACCTAATTGAAAAAGAACTCTGGAATGTTTGATCCACAATAATGGCTGTCTCATTATCATCATCAAGTGTAGGAAACATATCAGTTGGATCTAAAGGTTTCCAAGGCAAAAGTACCTTCTCCCAGGCTTCATATGAAACTTGGTACTGACTGCAGAGTGCAAAAATTGTAGAAGAATGTCCAAGCCCATAAATTGATCCATGAACAATCAGGTCTAAAGCAGACTTCACAATAATCGAACCAACATCAATAGGTAGACCCGCTTGAATACAATAGTTTAGAATCGCACACTCCTTAGAAACTTTATTGACCCTCATAGTAGGTAAGAGTTTTGAATAGATAAAGAAGTGCTAGTGTTTAGAAACGGGGTTTAGAAGTGATGCAGAAAAACTAACATACCCATTTTCTCTTGTTTCCAATCTTCCGCTTCATCAGTCAAGTAACGATAGATTTTATTCATATTATTCCTTGTAGGGACAAAGTTGGAGTAGTGGAAAACAGGTGTATTCTCGATCGAATATAACTCATTAATTCTAGAAGGAGTAAAAGTTACTCATCTGCCTCTCACATAGACGACTCTGTTGTTAATTTCGTGTAAATTGGAATAGAATTCTTTTACCACAGGGATGACTACTACAGAGGTGGTATAGCACAGAACTTCTCAACGTCATCGCACAATCATCTCTTCAATAGGCATCGTCGAATTCTCCAATCCTCAATTCACGAATCCTCGTTCCTTGATCAATCTCTTTTTCATCATTACCTTGTTGAAGATTCGCTGAGCCTCGCAACTGATAAATTTTCTTCAATTGAACACTCGAGATCTAGGGATTTCAGGGTGATTAGATGCCATAAGGATGAGTTTTGGGGGAGTTTCAATTCGTTTTTAGGATATAGATAGTTTAAAAATCGAGTTCTAGAAGTTTTTAAAGAGTTAATACCACTTAGAATTGCCAGAAATAGTCAAAATAACTCCCTGAACCGTCCACTCGCCAAACTCGCCGTTGGCGGCGTTGATCTCGCCGTCAGCGTGATTCTTTAATAACACAAACTGAACTTGGCAGGAAAAACTCACCGTTGGCGGGCTCGATCTCACTGTCAGTGGACAAGGTAAAAATTGCCCAGATTCGCTCTAGTCCGAATGTGTTCCAAAATTTTCTATGGATCCAATTATCATGATGATCATAAAGGTAAATATGAGTAGTAGAATTCATTCATACCACAAACTAATAATAAATCAAACAAATATATAATCATTGCATATAAATAAAGATAACTATGGGTTGCCTCCCATAAAGCGCTTAGTTTAACGTCGTCAGCCCGACCTATTCAGGGTGTTAATCAGGTTGACTGAGCATTAAAACCTCTTTAAAATTTGGTATTTTACCCTCAAAATATAGTTTTAATCTTTATCCATTTACTTTGAATCTGTTTCCAGTCTTTGGATCTTCAATTTCCACAGCTCCGTAGGTAAATACTTGAGTTATTGTGGAAGGTCCTAACCATCGAGTTTTCAATTTCTCAGGAAATAATTTCAAAATTGAATTATAAAGCAAAACTTCTTGTCCTGGTTCAAAATTCTTTTGGTTAATCTTCCGATCATGCCATATCTTCATTTTCTATTTATAGATTCTATCATTATTATAAGATTCATTTCTTAATTCTTCTAACTCATTCATCTGCAACAATCTTTTCTCACCAGCATCATTCAAATTATAATTAAATTCTTTAATCGCCCAATATGCTTTATGTTCTAATTCAACTGGTAAGTGGCAAGTCTTTCCAAAAATAAATCTGTAAGGAGTCATTCCAATCAGAGTTTTATAAGCAGTCATGTATGCCCATAATGCAGTGTCTAGCCTTATGGACCAATCTAATCTACTAAGATTTACAGTCTTTTCTAAAATTTGTTTAATTTCTCGATTAGAAACTTCAGCTAATCCACTGGTCCGTGGATGATAAGTCAGTAGATATTTTATGAATAATATTAAATTTTTCTGGCAATCTTTGAATATTTTTATTCCTAAAATGGGATCCTCCGTCAGTGATAATCACTCTCGACATTCCGTATCTTATGAAATTATTTTTCATTAAAAATTTTGAAACAATCTTAGCATCACAACGAGGTAAGACATGTGCTTCAATCCACTTAGAAACATAATTAACAGCAACTAATATATATGAGTTTCCAAATGAAGGAATAAATGGTCCCATGAAATCTAATCCCTAAACATCAAAAATCTCAACTTCTAATATGAAATTCAGAGGCTTTTCATTTTTTCTAGATATATTACCTACTCTTTAGCATTTATCACAAGTTTTGATATATCTATAAACATCTCTAAAAAGAGTAGGCCAATAAAATCCAGCTTCTAAAATTTTATGTGCAGTTTTGTCAGTCTCGAAATGTCCTCCAAATTCTGAATTGTGACATTTCTGAATAATCTGTTCAGTTTCTTCATAATGCACACATCTTGTAATAATAAGATCCTTACATTGCTTATATAAATATGGTTCGTCCCAAAAATACGCTCTAGCATCATGAACGAATTTTTTCTGTTGTTGCAGAGTTAACATGGGTGGTAAAATATTACTTACAATATAATTAACTATATCAGCATACCAAGGTATTTTCCACTCATTTATATTATAAAGTTGTTCATTAGGGAAACTGTCTGTAATTTCAGTTTCAGTGTCAGATAATTTGCAATATTCTAATCTTGACAAATGATCTGCAATTTGATTATCAGTTCCCTTTTTATCTATTACTACAAAATCAAATTCCTGCATCAGTAATCTCCATCTAATTAATCTTGGTTTGGTATCATTCTTTTGTATTAAATATTTAATAGCAGAGTGATCAGTATGCACAATACATTTAGCTCCAATTAAATAAGATCTAAATTTATCAAAAACATATATAATTGCTAATAATTCTTTTTCTCAGAATCGTATAGCTAATTTCAACGATTATTAAGAGTTTTACTTAGCATAATATATAACTTTAAAAATTTTAAGCACATCTTTGTTCAAGAACAACTCCTATAAGCATAATCACTAGCATCACACATAAGTTCAAATGGTTTCTCCCAATCAGGTGAAACTATTATAGGTGCTGTGATTAATTTATCCTTTAATAATTCAAAAGCATTTAAACATTCTTTTGTAAATTCAAATTTCTTGTCCTTTTCTAAAAGTTAGCATAGAGGTTTGGTAATTTTTGAAAAGTCTTTTATATAACGTCTGTAAAAACCAACATGTCCAAGAAAATTTCTTACTCCTCTCACTGTAGGACGAGGTGGTAATTTAGCAATAACTTGAAGTTTTGCAGGGTCTACTTCCATGCCATTTTCTGAAATTTTATGCCCTAATATAATTCCTCCTGCAACCATAAATTGACATTTCTCCCAATTTAGAACTAAATTAGTTTTTTCGCATAACTCCAAAACTTTTTCAAGATGATCCAAGCATGCGTCAAATGATGTTCCAAATACAGAGAAATCATCCATAAACACTTCTATTCCATCATCAATTAATTTACTAAATATAGACATCATACATCTCTGGAATATTGCAGGTGCATTACATAATCCAAAAGGCATTCTTCGAAAAGCAAACGTTCCATAAGGACTAGTACATGTAGATTTCTCTTGATCTTCAGGAGCAAAAAGGATTTGATGGTAGCCAGTATATCCATCTAAAAAACAAAAGTATTTGTGCCTAGCAAGTCTATCCAACATTTGGTCTAGGAATGGTAAAGGGAAGTGATCTTTCCTGATGGCCGCATTTAATTTACTATAATCAATACATATACGCCATCCAGTAACTTGTCTGATAGGTATCAAATCATTATTTTCATTAGCTTCAACAGTCACTCCTCCTTTCTTAGGAACACAATGAATTGGGCTTACCCAAGCACTGTCCAAAATAGGATATATAATACCATTGTCTAACCATTTTAAAATTTCTTTCTTGACTACATCTTTCATCATCGGGTTTAATCTCCTTTGGGGATCAACTCTTGGTTTATGTTCATTATCTAAAATAATTATGTGCATACAGATTGAAGGACTAATTCCTTTAATATCACTAAGGTCCAACCAAAAGCTTTCTTATACTTCTTTAATGTGTCTAAAATTTTTTTTTCTTGTAATTCACTTAATTCTGCCGATATAATAACCAGTAAAGTTAAAAAATTTCCCAAAAACACATACTTCAAATGAGTAGGTAAAATTTTTAACTCAAGTTCAAGAGGTTTTATAATCGACGGAACTATATTCTTTTCAACATTTTCCGTAACATTCAGCATCTCAAATCTTTCTTGTATATAATCTAATTCTTCATTTTCTGCTTTGTCAAATAATTCTGCATTTTCAATTTCTTGTTTATCTTCAAAATATTCTTTAAAATGTTCGTTTTGCAGATGTTCAAGAATTTCCATTCGAAAACATTCATCATCTTTTTCAATAGCAGGGTATTTCATTGATTTTGCAATGTTAAAAGTTACTTCTTGATCATTTACTCTCATAATTAGTTCTCTTTTTTGAACATCAATCATGGCTCTTCCAGTAGCTAAGAAGGGTCTTCCTAAAATTATAGGTATTTCTTTGTCTTCCTCCATATCTAAAATAATAAAATCCACAGGAAATATAAATTTATCTACTTTTACTAATACATCTTCGATAACTCCTTTAGGATAAGTCACTGAACGATCAGCTAACTGAAGAGTTACTGAAGTAGGTGAGACTTCTCCCAATCCTAATGTTTTAAATATTGATAGAGGCATAAGATTAATGCTGGCTCCTAAGTCACATAAAGCTTTTTCATAAAATTTTTCTCCAATAGCACAAGGTATATTGAAACTACTAGGATCTTTTAATTTCTTAGGAAGCTTTTTCTGAATAATTGTACTACTCTCTTCGCTAAGTGCAACAGTTTCATTTTCTATGAACTTTCTTTTCTTGTTTAAAATATCTTTCATAAATTTCACATAGTTGGGCATTTGTGCTAATGCTTCTACAAAGGGAATATTCACTGTTAATTTCTTCAGGATTTCAAGGAATTTAGAAAATTGTTTATCTTTTTTATGTTGCTTTAATCGCTGAGGGAATGGTGGTGGCGATTTTTCTACAGAAAATTTCATTAGTATTAGTGGATATCCTAAATCTTGATCTTGCATATCCTTTTCTTTTTCAGTTTCCACTTTCTCTTTTTTAATTTCCGTTTCTTTTTTAACTCTTGTTTCTAAATCTTTTCCACTTCGTAACTGTATTACTTTTATTTGTTCTTTTCCTTGGTCTTTAAGATTAATTTCCACATTACTAGGAAAATTTCCAAGAATTCTATTATTAAGTGCTGTAGTGATATGCCCAAGTTGAGTTTCAATATTTTTAATAATAGTTCCTTGATTTTGTAATTGGTTTCCTTGAATTTGTAACTGATTTCCTTGATTCTGCAAATGTTGATCCATATTTAATATCAATTCTTCCATAGATAACTTCATTTCCTTAAATTGAGAGTTATTATTAAACCCAAGTGGATAAAAAGGTTTGTAATTAGGATTTCCTTGATTAAATGAATTTCCTAATGGGTTTACTAAGTTATTAGCCCATTGTTGATTAGTAGAATTGTTATTCCAATTAAAATTAGGATGATTCTTCCAACCAGGGTTGTAATAATTTGAATAAGGATTATTGTGTTTATTATTAATAGCATTTAAAGTTTCATAAGAAGGTTGAACATCCACAAATTGCCCAGATGAATTTTCTTCCATTATAGTAGGAGAAAGATTCATTCCATAATGATCTAATTTCTTAGATATAGCAACAATCTGAGAAGCTAACATAGATATTGCATCAGAATCATGGATACCAGCTATTTTTTTAGGATTTAACCTTTCAGAAGGCCATTGAAAATTGTTGGTAGTCATTTCTTCAATTAATAAATAAGTCTCATCAAATGGTTTTGACATTAATGAACCACCAGCAGCAGCAGCAATAATAGAACTAAGAGATACTATTAATCCATTATAAAAAGTTTGAATAATTAACCAATCTGGTAACGCATGATGTGGGCATTTTCTAAGAAGATCGTTAAATCTCTCCCAAGCTTCATATATCGATTCTCCGTCAAATTGACTAAAAGAGGTTATATCATTTCTAAGCTTAGCAGTTATTGAAGGAGGAAAGTATTTGGATAGAAATTTTTGTGATAATTCTCCCCAAGTTCTAATAGATCCAGGTGATAACGAATTTAATCACATCTTAGCCTTATCCCTTAAAGAAAAAGGAAAAAGCTTAAGTCTAACAGCATCGTTAGATTCTCCATCATATTTAAAAGTAGCACAAAGTTATAAAAAACTAGCGAGATGTAAATTAAGATCTTCATTTGGTGAACCACTAAACTGATTATTCTGTACCATTTGGATAATTTCATGTTTAAGCTCAAATGAATTAGCCGCTACATCAAGGTTTTGGATAGTTAAGTGAATTTCATCTAATGTAGGGTTAACGTAATCTCTTAAAGGTCTCGGTTGATTTGCATTATCAATTGCTGAATTATTTGCCATTTGATTTAAATTTATGAATTCTCTTTTCTGTTTTCTAATTTTTTTAATAGTGCGTTCTAATTCTGAATCGTAAGGTATTAAATTTTCGGTTCCAATTTTGCACATACACAATACAGATTAAAACTTATGTAATTTTTAAAATAGTATGTTACTCTAGTAATTACCTTAATAATTATTTAACTAATTACTTTAATAATTACTGTACTTTCCAGGCAACGACGCCAGTGGATGAGTAACTATAAAAGTGTTAACACGTGTAAAAATAATATTCAATAATAGCAAAGTTACCCCTTATCAACGCAAGTATACGTATCGTTTAAGTAATAAAGGGCTCTAATGGAGTCCTAGATATAGATCCCATAGGGAAGTTTAGAGATTACGATTTAATTACAGCAGTTGAAATAACTATCTAGTAAATGTAAATAAAGAACAATTATACTAAATTCTATTACTAATCTTGAATGGAAAGTTACAATATAGAAAAGTATCTTTCCCCTTGTTAAGAGAATTAAGTGAACGGATAATTAAATTAGTTAGAATTTTATTGTGCCAAATAGGAGCATTTTTATTCCTTACCCTTTGGTCCAGGCATAAAGAATATTGACTAATCCTATGCTTGGTTACTGAATCTACGGCTAGGCTGGGAGGATACTGGCTCTCACTTCGGAGCTCCCACGTTCCCCTCGCCTGAGGGCTAACATCTACACTTCAGCTCCCAAACGATAGGACCGAATTGAGGATTTTAGTCTGTCACTCTAAAATCTCCAATTCTACGCCCGATAAATAATATTTCCTTATTTATTTGCACCCTTTCAAGGACTTTGACCTCCCCAAATTTTAGATGTAATCTTTAATTTAGTTGTGAAATCAACAAATTTTAACATATCAATTGGCCAGATTGAAAGTAAATTAAGATTTAAGCAAAAAGATTATCACAATTTTTATTTACTATTTTAGGCACAACTAATTCAATTTTCCATTTCACAAAATCTCAAAACAAGAAGAAAGACAGAGAAGACTACTGAGAATGCATAGGAAGAATAACACAAAACTTAGATTTCATATAAAATCAAAGTTAATAAACACAACTTATCTTGAATTTTCTCCCTAAGCAGACTCCTTGAAGTTCCTCTAACTTTTCCTTCTTATACAACACACTCAACTAAACTCACTATTAGACTCTCTAGAACACACTTACAAACACTACTGACACTTCGGGGATAATGAAAACACTAAAAAGACTCTTAAAAGACACACACTTCAGCCTAAATTCGTCTCTATTTAAAGATGGAGAAATATTTCCAAAGGTTGCTTAAGCACCTCTTCAAAAAACGTCCAGATTCGATGAATCTTGCTTGAACCGACCTTCTCGCCGTCGGCGGGCTCGCTGGCGCCGTCGGCGGGCTTCTAGAACATAGGCCAACTGCTAAGGCTTGCTGTCGGCGGGCTCGATCTCGCCGTCGGCGGGCTCCTTTATAATTTATTTGTATTCTCTCGGGAAAAACACGTCGTCGGCGGCCAAGTTCAACTTTTGTCTCTTTTGGTCCTTTTTGTTCCAGATTCGCTCTTTTTCTCCTCTTTTTGCTCCATGATCTATAAATCTTCATACCTGCAGTAAAACATAGAAAATACCTTTCTTTAAAGTGCAATATCATAAAAAATCAATGTAAAAACGGTATGAATTTCTCAATATATTTTTCTTTGGTCATACACCTCAAAATATATTCTTTGAAGAAAATATTTTATATGATGTAAGCGTTTTCACTGCATCCACCAATGCGATGTCTAATTTTTATTGCCAAAATAGAAATTTGCTTTGAAATCTAATTTTCATTTCCAATATGGGAATTGTGGTAATAGAAATTAGATTTCAAAATGAATTTCTATTTTGATAATGAAAATTAGATTTCAAGTGAATTTCTATTTTGGCAAAAGAAATTAGACTTTGCAATGGATGAAATAGTAAGCACTTAAGTCATAGGAAATATCTTTTTCTAAGAAAATATTTTGAGGTATGCTAGTAATTGCGTAAGGGGTTGCGGCTTGGTCTACAATTGACTTTATACTTGGAAAAAAATACGAAACAAATATATCAGTTAAAAGATTGAAGTAGCTACAGTTTCACACAACATTAGAAAGAGATGTTTTAATTGTTTTAACAAATAGATTTATCTTAAATCTATAAAAAGACCATAAAACTTATTTATTAAATTGAACTATTTAATAATTCTTAATTCATTTATATGTTCCATTGTTATTCGAATCAATGTTACTCTGATTAATGACTTTCAACATACCTAACATCAATATAATGTTAAAAGATCTAATTTCAATTAGACCAATGGTTGGTTTGAAAGAAATTTGACCTAAAATTAATTTTTCAACAATTGTCATTGTTCGAGTTAAATTCACAGACATACCCTGCATAACACATCTATAACATATATTTTAAATATTTTAAGTTCCAAACATGTATAAAATAAATTATAAAAGTGCTAAACCCTAAATTCATTGACCTACCCTATGCGAAATCGGATCATGGATCGATCCTTCAAAATTTTGATCCGACCGACATGTATCATTTTTTGGCTTAAGACTTAACTATAGATAGAACTTGCAATTCTCAGACAACCTTACATGTATATGAAATGATGTGTTAAAATGAAAATTTTAAGTGTTAGATATATAAATACATAAGACTTTAGTGGTATGTATGTAAATCTTTTTGAAACAAATATTTTGGGATGTTGCATTTAAGTATATAAAACATCCATCACATTTAGGGTTAGGGGTTTTACCTAAAAAACAAGAGAAAATAGAAAATTTTAAAAGCTTTAGAGAGGAATAAAGGAAGAAAATAAGTCTATAAAGAACAACAATAATGCAAAGCAAATCAAATAAGACAAACACAAGAAACAAAGAGATAAACCAAACTAACAAAAACCAGAAAAAGAAAGAACCGCCAAACAAACCGTAACCAACCAGAGCTCAGAACTTACCTGAAAGAAATCATTAAAATTTTATACTATATTTTGAATATATAAAAATATATTCAAAACTGATTGAATTTTAATGAAGGGTGGAATTCATCACAGAACAAACAATCAATCTCAACAACCAGTAAAGATTAAAGAATAAATGCAAGCTTATCAACAACAAATTAACTATAAGAAACAACTGCTAACTCAAATAGCAAACTAAATCAGAGCATAAACCCTAATGTTCAATATAAAAAATTCAATCCAACACGATGGAAGTATATCGAAGGCTAACCAATCCTAGCAAACATCACATTAGTCAAAATATCCATAGGGTACACATCACCGAAAGAAAATAACATCTCACTTGAGACAAAATTACTTTCTTCGGAGCTCAAAACTTACCTGAAGAAAAGAAAAATTAAAATTTCATCCTATATTTTAAATATATAATAATATATTTAGAAAAATGGTTGAATTTTAATAATGGTCGAAAATCTTCATTCCTTAAAACCCAACTCAATACAATATCAATGTGGTAACAAATTCAATTCTAAGCCACATTATTATTTCAGTTTGTTCCGAGCTATAAAAAGTTTCCATAGAACAAAAAAAGAAAAACAATGACCAACATTACTATTTTAGTTTCCATTTCATTTTCATGATCATAATGAATCAAGCATCAAGCTATTTAAGCTTGTTTCTTAAGAGAATTTTTCGTAAGCTTATTTAACTACTTAAAGTTAGTAAAATATGCCTTGAATTTACACTAAAAAAATATTTTACTTTCTCGTTACATCTTAATATTATGGGGATGTCTAAATATTTATTTACAGTCTTCTCCTAAAGGTAATGAAGATGATGTCCACATGTTATCGATGATGATAACTGAAAAATACTCTTTGAGGTTTTCCTTAAATAAATTCTCAAAGCAAATTTAGGGGCTATCAGTGTAGAAATTGATTTAATAGGAATTTTGTGTTGATGTGTTGTCATACTTATCATGATTATTTTGGGGATGTCTAAGAATTTACTTATAACATTCTCCTTGAGGTAATGAAAATGATGTCTACATGCTATTGACGATGATCACTGAAAAATGCTCTTTGAGGCTTTCCTTAAATAATTTCTAAAAGCAAAGCTAGAGGTTATCAATGTAAAAAATGATTTCATGGGAATTTTGTGTTGCTGTGTTGTCATACTTCTTATTCTATGGGTGTCGTGTGTGAAAAAAGTTCAAAAAAAAAAGAATGTTTGCATACATACCATTCAATTCCTATGCATTTACAAATATAAAACATAAAATTCATTGTGTGCATGTATACCTGTGAACAATATGTATGCCACCTTGCTTGTCTTTATAAGCTGTGATATATGCCCTAGCACCGGAGCCACGAGCCAAGCTGCTAATCAAGAGCGCCAACGGGAGAGAAGTGTCATTGGAGTGATGGACCATCGTCGAGATAGGAGAACCGAGAGGGGGAAGGAATTTAAAGTGAAATCAAGAGGGAGAGGGAGGGATTTAGGGCAAAATCGGGAAGAGGGACGCATGCGAGGGATGGGAGAAAATGGAGATTTTGGCAGTTTAAATGAAAAGTTCTGACGACTTTGTCATAGTAGGTATTCGTCGGTTTTAATTGAGATAGTAACTGATGGCTAAACGTCGGTAAGTCTAAATAACCATCATAATTTTTTTCTTAAATAATGCAGGATCTCAGGGAGATAATACCGTCAAAAAATTTAAGGATTAATTAGCCGTAGGAAATTAAATAAATATTTGCAACGAAAATTAGGTCATTGGTAATTTCATCTCTTATAGTGCATTTTTTTTGTAGTGATAGCGAGTACACAAGCCCGATTTTCTCCTGAATTAGGGAAGATGGAGTTACAAAATTGAGCATTATAAATGTAATACAGTAGTGGTGGCATCCATAGTTGTGGGATCCCGGCTGATGGCCGGTCCGTTGTCACCGAGATTCTCTCGTGTCGATCTGAGGTGTTAAATGCCAATGTCATTGTTTGAGGCAGTCACCACTCGGTTTATCTATCATATCGCCCTACTCTTTGAGAAATTTTATTTATTTGGTTCATGTAAAGGATCCTTGGATGTTAAGAAATTTAAAGAAAATAAGGACTGGTAAAATAGAAAACAGTAGAATAAGAAATGTTTGTGATAATCCTTACAAAGGGGATTCTAGAATGCTTTAGTCTAGAATTTTTTTATTATGTAAGGAAGATCACATGTAAAATTTTGATAACCAGAGATTTCTAGGTGTGATACTTAGCCTGAGATCTTAATTCTCCTATAGGAGCATGCTCATATAGTTAATTACATCTTAGACAATTAAGATTGTCTAAGAAAACTTCTGATTAATGTTAACACTTTTTTTCTAAGAAATTTCAAGAACAAGGAACAAAACGTCAATGTTCAATCCTATGGTTAATATGTTTCTAAGTATTACTTATTACTCTAAAAACTTGATTTTGTCAATTTCATTTGTTATGTCGGTTTTATTTTTGTTTTATTGTTTGTCATTATATTGTCATTTTGTCTTGTAGTTTGTTATTTGTTTGGTGGCTATTCCAGAAGTTTAGGTTTTCTGATTATCCTAAAAGTTTAGGTTTTGTTTCATTGTTTGTATTGATTATGTCATTTTAGTTTTGTTTTTAATGTCATTTATGTCATTTTTTTTATTTTGTTGTTTGTTCCGTCTTTAGAATGTCGTCCTGCAAAACAGAGTTAGCACACCCCAATAACATGCAAAGTAAATCTAAAGCGGAACTTGTCTTCAACCTGCAAGAAAATAGTGTTAGAGTGATTCTTACAAAAGAAATAATGTTGATTTTTATTCTTTAATTGATGATTTAGTTTATTTTTAGACAATCTGGTCATGGGTATGAATTAAATCTTAAAGTCTAACGTAAGTTAGACTTTTTAGATCGATATCTTTTGAATCCAAAAGTATTAAGTCTAACGTAGATTAGACTTAATGTCGAGTGAAGTCTAACATAAATTAGACTTTAAGATTCTAGATTCGATGTCCTTTGAATCTAGAGTTATTTAATTTTAAATCTAATATGAATCAGACTTATCATTTAGATAAAATCTAACATAAGTTTATTTTAGATTCAATGTTGTTTGAATCTAAAAATTGGGTTGAGTTTTGATTCAATATAGGTTGAACCTAAAGATCTTGACTTAGGTATATTGGACCTAGGTAAGAATTGAATTAGGTTCAATGTAGGTTGAACCTAATTTAAGTTTGAATCAGATTCAATGTAGGTTGAATCTGAGTTAAATTAAAGTTTAGTTTGATATAGGTTGAACCTAAGTTAAGTTTGAGCTAAGTTCGATGTAGGTTGAATATTAGGACTAAGTAAGATTTAAATTAGGTTTAATGTCGGTTGAATCTAATTTAAGTTTGGATCAGGTTCTATGTAGGTTGAACTTAAAAGATTTAAGTTCAACTTGGATTCAAGTTAGGTTGAACTTAAGTATAGGTTAAGGTTAGATTCAACGTATGTTGAACCTAAAAGGTTTAAGTTTGGCTTAAATTCAAATTGAATGGAACCTAAGCATAGGTTAAAGTTAGGTAAAAGGTTTAAATTTGACTTAGGTTCAAGTTGGGTTGAACCAAAGTATAGGTTGGGTTCAATGTATATTGAATCTAAAATGCTTAAGTTTGACTTAGGTTCAAGTTGAGTTGAACCTAAGTATAAGTTAAAGTTAGGTTGAATGTATATTGAACCTAAAAGGTTTGGGTTGAATCTCAAGTTTGGTTGAGTTAGGTTCAATGTAGGTTGAACCTAGAGGTTTGGTCAGGTTTTTTGTAGGTTGAACCTAAGATTAGGTTAAGTTAAGTTCAATGTAAGTTGAACCTAGAGGTTTGGTTAGGTTCAATGTAGGTCGAACCTAAAGGTTTAAGTTAACTTGGATTCAAGTTGAATTGAACCTGAGTTATGGTTTTAATTTAAGTCTAATTAAAGATAGACTTAATTAGGGTTTAAGGTTACTTAAGACTAATGTAAGTAAGACTTAAGAGTTAATTAAGTCTAATTAGGTTTAGACTTAATTAGGGTTTAAGGTTACTTATACCTAATTTACTTAAGGTTTAAGGATTAATTAAGTCTAATTAGGGTTAGACTTGATTAGATTTAGGGTTACTTAAGCCTAATGTAAGTAAGGCTTAAATGTTAATTAAGTATAATTAGGGTTAGACTTAATTAGGGTTTAAAGGTTATTTAGGCCTTATGTAACTAAGGCTTAAAATTTAATTAAGTTTAATTAAGGCCAAACTTAATTAGGGATTAAAGGTTAATTAAACATAATTTAGGTAAGGTTTAATTGATTAATTAGACTTAATTGGGGTTAGGTCTAATTAGAGTTTAAGGTTAAGTAAACCTTATTTAGGTAAGGTTTAATTAATTAACTAGACCTAATTAGGGGTTAGGTCTAATTAGGGGTTAGGATTAATTAAACCTAATTTAGGTAAGGTTTAATTGGATTAATTAGACCTAATTAGGGTTAGATCTAATTAAGGTTTATGATTAATTAAACCTAATTTAGGTAAGGTTTAATTAGATTAATTAGACCTAATTAAGGTTAGGTCTAATTAGGGTTTATGATTAATTAAACCTAATATAGGTAAGGTTTAATTGAGCTAATTGGACCTAATTAGGGTTAGGTCTTATTAGGGTTTAATTTGTCTTAATCCTAATGTAATTAAGGTTTAAGGTGATTAATCAGGTCTAATGAATGTTTAGACTTAATTAGGGTTTGATTTGTCTTAAACCTAATGTAGTTAAGGTTTAAGGTGATTAATCTGCTCTAATGAGGAGTTAGACCTAATTAGGGTTTATGGTATTAAACTTAATGTGATTAAGGTTTAACAAGGTTTAATTAGGTCTAATTGATGTCTTAGACCTAATTAGGGTTTATGGTGTTAAACCTAATTTGATTAAGTTTTAATAGGTTTAATTAGGTCTAATTGTTGTCTTAGACCTAATTAGGATTTATGGTATTAAATCTAATTTGATTAAGGTTTAATATGGTTTAATTGGTCTAATTGGTGTCTTAGACCTAATTAGGATTTATTGTATTAAACCTAATTTGATTAAGGTTTAATGGGTTTAATTAGGTCTAACTAGTGTCTTAAACTTAATTAGGGTTTGGTTTGAGTCTATTTGAAGTTAGACTCATAACTGACTTAGTCTAATGTGAAATGAGCTAAGTATGATAAAAATTTGAGTCTTAAGAGATTTTTAGGGTTTTAAATATTAATTCATAATTAATAATTTTGAACAAAAATGTCATTTTAAATTTTCAAAAGGCTAAGGTTTGTTTTGTTAGGGTTTAAGTTTGTCATCCTAAGGTTGTTAACCAATTTCCGTTTTAATTTCTTAATTTCTTAATTTTTATAATTATTATTAAAAATGATTATAGAGTCTAATATAAATTAGGAAATCTTATCCTAGGGAATTTTTCTAGTCTTAGAAAAATCAGGGGATGTTCATAAGGACTTAAAGGTTGATTCTTAAAATTTTCATATTTTTCTGATTTATAAATCTTTTTTAATAATTAAATTACTCTAGAGAGTATTTAATTAATTAAAAATTAAATATAACTCCTTAATTCATGATTTCATTTCCACATTATTCCTCTCATTGTCCTGAATTCAGGGTATTTTTATTATATTTTTGTGATTTTTATTTATCAGGATACAGATTTTTGAGTAGTTTAAGGTTAATCAAGATTTAATTAAATCATTATTAACCAGAAATAACCAAACGACGTAGTGTTTCCTCGAATTTGTCGAAATGCGGTTGATCTGCCGAGGGGCTTAGAACACGAGATTGATTGAGATTAAATCAGAGTCATCCGTTTCAAAACACAGAAATAGACGACATCCATTCGTTTGCTTCTGTCTGGTCTAACCCGCGAGTCGTTCATAGTTTAGGGACAAAATCTCGCTCGATTCTTGATGGATTCGAGTATTTTTTGTTCCTATAGCTTCATCTGAAGAAGGAGAACCCATCCATACAGTGATGTTATGGTTCTGAATTGGTTTGTTTCATAAAGTATCAAACTCGAACTCGGTTTAAGTCCAAAGAACCATACCTTGGCCTGTGTTGATGAAACTTCAATTGAATTGGTTTTATAGCTTCTCCTTGACCTCAGAAATCTTATCCCCAACCTAATTTGAGGTGAAATTAGGGTTAGATATGAGTTTGATAAAAGTGAGTCACGGTTTGGAAAATAAAAGTGGAACAGTAGGTTATAGCCTATGGGAATGGTCAATTTTGATTGGGCTTGTCTTCGTAAGGCAAGCTTTTAGAAGAGTTAATTTGAAGTTTTGAGCAACTTCATTTCAAACCCAAAAATTGTCCTGTTTTGGGTAAAGAAATTGGAAGGGAAAAGTGGGTTTCAAGACCTAATTCTATGGGGGAGCAATTGCTTAGGTCTTGGGGAAGAAGTTTGATGTAGGATGGTTCAAGTGTTTTGGCTTGTATGTTGATCTATTATTTCTTTGAAAGCTCAGGGTTTAGCCTATTTATAGGCTTGGATGAAGCCATGGTGAGCTTAGGCTGGTTTGGGCAAGGTTGTATCAGGCTCATGATGTCTTAGAGATAAGGTTTGAGCTAGAGATAACCATATTTAAGCATCCCTAAGCTAATCTATAGTGAGTTTACTCATGGTGAAGGTTTAGTTTCATGTGTTAGCTTCCCTCCATTGGTTCACTTATGAGGTGCATAATTGGTTAAGGTTTGTTGAATTCAACTTCCCCAAGTGAATTTTATCAATCTCTTGATGAAGCTTGAGGAGAATGCCACATAACTCTTTCTCTTCCTCATTTTCCATGCAATGTCATAATGAGGTCTCCATTTAATGACATAGATTTGGGTATGCTTCGGCTCATGTTTATTGGGTAAGATATGAGGTGCATGCTGACTCCATAGTGAGCTACTTAATCTTCATCCACCTAAGTTAACGTCGTCCATGGTTTTATAAAAGAACGAAACATAATTTCCCTTTCTCGTTATTTTCAAATTTTGGTAATAATGAGTTCATTTCATGATGTAGGGATGACTTAAGCCAAGCTTCTTTTCCATTGGATGGCTTGTAAGGTGAGTGATGACCCAACCATGTTATCCTTTAAGTAATTCATAAAGGGGCGACAACTCTTTTATCCCTGCATGATGGTGTCATGATGAGCTTTAACCTACGTTAACCATGGTGGCTCATGGGTTTTCTTATGGTTCATGGCATGTTATGAGAGGTCCTATAAGTCATGGGTGACCCATTAGTGATCTATCATGGATTGAATTTAGGATTTAAACTTAAAATATGATTTTAGTATTTCATGGATTTGTCTTTCCATGAACTTAAACCATACTTTTAAATTTAAATCCTAGGTTTTATGGTCCTTAATTTTACTCTTCTTTAATTAATTAAATAATTAATTAATTAAGAGAATAAAATATTTTGATGAAAATATCAAATTTTGATTAAATGGTGAATTTAACCAAATTTGACTAAGGTTGACTTGGTGGACCATGTTTGACCAATGTTGAGCATTGTGCGACCAAGGGTGTCCATAATGATTAATTTGACCATTTGATGGTTGGATTAGTCATGGGGTAATTGGGTTTAAGTGGTATAACATGGGTTTAACCAAGGTTGACCAAATGGTTATTTTTAATCATTTTAATGTCTTGAATTGATCAAAGAAGTAAAATTTGACCAAATTGGTATCTAGGTTGCCACAGTGGTCAATGAGGTTGGCATTGGGTTAATGTGGTGGTCATTAGGTTATGAATTAACCATTTTCACCTAATTTGACCATTTGGGTAAAGGGTTGACTAGTTTGGTCAATGTGGTGATGATTGGGTCAAGGATTGATCATTTTGACCAAATTTGACCATTTGTGTCAATGGTTAACCAATTTGGCCAATGGGGTGTTCATTGGGTCATGGATTGACTATTTTGACCTAATTTGACCATTTGGGTCAAGGGTTGACTGGTTTGGTCAATGTGGTGGTCATTGGTTCATGTATTGAAAATTTTGACCTAATTTGACAATTTGGGTGAAGGGTTGAACAATTTGGTCAATGTAGTGGTCATTGGGTTAAGAATTGACTATTTTGACCTAATTTGACCATTTGGGTGTTGACCTCATTTTTGGTGAGGTCTTTTTCTTTCCTCTTAGTGCTTAAGATCTAGACATAGAACTTCTCCTTGACTATCCTAGAGAACTAGAATTGGGACCCACCCTTTAGCAATTCAGCTACCTCTTGACTCCTCTTGGGACCCCACTTGGATGGTTGTAAACCTCTAAATTACCTTGGAAGGTTAAAACCCCATATGGGCAACCAATAGTGAATTCCTATAGGATGTTTAAGCCTTAGGACAACCTTGGGTGACTTGAGCTTCTCTTGCACACACACACACACCATTAACCCATTTCATCCTTTAACCTTGAAACTTGAATTTTGCCCCTTCTACCCTTTAAGAAACTCACATGATTGAATCAAAGCTACTGGTCTTTGATTAAGATGGTTAAGGTCAATATGTGAAGGATCATAAAGTGGTTACCATTTGGCTAAGCTTGGTCCCAAAGTGGTTAGACTTGGTTAAGGTCCATAAGCCTACCCCAGCCAACCCCAAAAATCTCCAAAATTACCCAAAATTACCCAAAATTCCCAAAAATCCTAAGAATCATTTCAAAACAATCCCTACCTTTTAAATCCACCAAAATATCCCAATACCCTCCAAATAACCTCTTCATACCCTAAATACCCCTCTTGGCCCAAAAATCCAAAAATTCTAAAAATTACCAAAAAATTCCAAAAAATCCCAAATATTCTCAATTTCATTTTATTCAACTACACCATAAGTCAATTTTGCTAATTTAGCCCACTTTTACCAAAATCCCCAATTTGACCCCATTTTTAACCCAAATGGACCCAATGTCCAACCAAATCAACCCAATTGACCCCAATTTTGGTCCAATTCAATTCTAAACTTCAAATCAACATCCCCAATACCAACCTATACCAAAACCAAGCTCAATTTGGTCTACATTTGAATCCAATTTCAACGTAAACCCAAAACCTCAATTTTTGCCCTAAATTACCCATGGACCCAAACATGTCCAAATCCAATCCAATTCAACTCAAATTCTCTTCAAAATTGTTTTAAAACTTGCATGACACACTTATATACCAAATACAACATTCATTTGATCAAAATTTTGGCCTAAACCCTGTCGGCATATTTTTAGGTTGAGTGTTGTATTTTTGAAAAGGGGTCGCCTACAGAAATTGTCGGCGAATTTTAAATTTTAAATTTTAAATTTAATTTAAATATACATATAATTTATTAAGTAGTATTTGATTTTGAAAATAATTTTAAATTTGAAAGTTTTAAGATATGAAATCAAACCGATCTCACATCCCAAATAGTTTATATAAACGAGCACCGCACCACAAACCGTGTATCTATCCCGAGGAATAGACACACTGCTTGATGATGGGGCTCGATTAAATAAACTAAAAGACTTGTGACATCCGTTTGGTCTGCGAACCAATTTTATAAGCCGAGAAGTTCCCCTGCTTAATATAAAGGAATTAAGCAGGGTTTATATTACCTGGGTTCTTAAAGTTCCCTATAGAGGCAAGCCCCTGTAGTTAATTACATCATAAGTGACGGGAATCATTTAAGAAAACTCTCGATAATGATCAGTGGTTTTTCTCTCAAGAATTTCAAAGTTTAGGTTTCCAAGATTGGATTTTGGAATTTCAAAAGGGATTAGCTCAATTTTGGAACATTTTATTTCAGGAGTCCAAAGGAAGAGATGTAGGGGATATCACAGACCCGAAGTGAACTTCGGTGACTTCCCAACTATCCTATGGTTTGGCTTCAATTTAGGAATTTATTTAATGTTTCAATCCTGCCAATTTTATTTATTTAGGTCTTATATTTGTATGACATAATCACACAAATAGCCTTGAAGATGTGAGAGTTTATGTCGTACCAAACGACTACCTCGGAGTCCTAAGACCGGTTAGGGCCTAATTTGCATAACATGATTATAAAAATGCCTAACAAAAAGTTGAGGAATTATGTTGCACTAAGCAAACTACCTCGAAGTCCTATGGATTGGTCATTTAAAACTAAGAAATGTTTTGTTGAAGTAGACCCGAGTTTTGCTGATGAAGATGGCCGTGCTGCCCACTGTGCTCCAAGCTCATTGTTGTTGTAGAGGTTTAGTTTTAGAAGTCATAAATCGGGAGATGAGAGAAGTGTTTTGATTTAGAGAGAATCTTAAAATCCAAGTGTTTTTAATATTTTAATTAAAACAAATCTTAAAGTTATTTAAACAGAACCGATTAAGATCCCACGGTTCCGTCATCCCGGCACCGTTATTTTCATCGAATTCACTTAGTCCAGATGAATTTGCTAAACTCAATCGAATGAGTTCCACACTTTCATTTAGACACGTGGAAATCCCGTTAGCAACACGTGGGTTACATCATCCGAGGTATTCTCTATTATTCAACGAGACGTTTTAATTTAGTTATAATTGTAGTTTTGTTGTTCTGTTTGTGATCAAATTTTGAGTTGTTTTATATTTTGAATGTTGTTGCGGTGAATTTTATCTTGCAATGACTTTTAATTTAGTTTTGGTTTCAGTTTAGGGATTATCCTAAAGGTTTTGGTTTTCATGCAACAGTCTTATTTAACATGCAAGAAAAGTAAAGTACAGTGCATGTAAGTAAATTGCAATAAAGTAAATTGCAATAAAATAAAAGCTTACCTGGAGGGTCTTCCAGTCGTCCCAAGCTGCACTTGAAACACATGTTAAGACATTTAAATATTTCAACAGATACCTAGGTAAAGCTAAGGAAAGGATTTTGGTTGTCTACCAAATTCCTAATCCTATAGCTAGTCATCTCCTATGACATCTAGGTTCTTGTGTTTTGTTTAAGGATAATTTTCTTCATCAAAGATCAATTAAATTTAGTTGTTCTTCTAAGACATCCCATCATATTGAGGAAGTGCTTAGGACAAGTCCTAAACATCTTTTCAATATTTTTGGGATTGTTTTGAGTTCAAGTAAACTTAGTTGCATAGATGAATTAATCATCCAGGAATTTAGTTAGACTTTGTTTCTTGCTCAGTGAACTTAGGTATTTGATTACCTGATGAATGAAGTGACATCTCACTTAATACTCTATTTAAGAGTTATAATGATTAAAGCATTTAAGGGCAAGTTGGTTTATCGAGAATTTTAATCATTCTTAATTAAAAGTTTGAGTTAATGGTTCAAAGTGTTTTAATTTAATTATGAGGTTTTAATTAATAGTTTTAAGTTTGGAATATTGTTCAAATTATTTTAGATTTAATTCTTAATGATTTCATTTAGGTTTGTTGTTAAATGATTTTAATTCAATTTGATTTTAATTTAATTTTAATTTAATTTTAATTAATTTAATTTTTTTTAATTCAATTTAGTTTTAATTTAATTTAATTTTAATTTAATTTAATTTTAATTTAGTTTAATTTTAATTTAATTTAATTTAATTTAATTTAATTTTAGTTTTAATTAATTTAATTTAATTTAATTTAATTTAGTTTTAATTTAATTTAATTTAATTGTTAATTTTAATTATCAATTTGGATTATTATTTTAATTTTTAATTAAGAATTAAGTATTATAAAAGTGACTTATTTAGGGATTTTTAAATTAAAGAATAAATATCCTCTTAATAATATCCCTATTTTAATGATCCAAATTTAAATATATTCTTTCCAAAAATTTAAATTATTTAATTAATTAAAGTTTCATTTTCTTATATTTTCAAAATGTTCAATAGGTTTCTACCCCTTAATTTTCCTAAATTTCAATCATCCAAGAGAAAGTTAAAATCAAATATTTTAACCCTCCCCATTTTGATTAAACCTAAAGTTTTAATTAAGGGTTAAAATTTTTAATTACCTTTATGCCCTTTTAAGCTTATTTATTTCATAACTCACTAAATTGAGCTCAAATGGATTTGAAATTTTTATGTCACCTCACTCACATGTCTATTAAGACATTAGAGGAGAAAATGTGATTTTTCTGAATTTAATTTATTTATATAATTATTTTTATTAGAAAATAGGGGTTTTCAAAGAAAATTCAACAACATGACCAAGGAAAGATTTGTATCCTTAAGAAAATTATGGGGTATTCCTAATGACTAGAGGACTACTTGGACCAATTTTGGTGATTTTTTGAATTATATTTTATTTATTATAATTATTTTGAGTTTTAGAGTATTAATTAATTATAAAATAAAATTAAAGTTGAAAAAATAGACTTTATATTTTTCATAAATCTCTCTGACCTCAAGGAGTTCAGAGAAATAAATTTTATAATTTTCTGATTTTTCTTTAATTTATTGGAATTATTTTAGTGAAAAAGGTTAAAGACTCATTTTTTTAATATTAAAAATTATATTAAGCCTTTAAAATTCAATATCTTATCCGAGGGACTTAGAAAAAATATTTGGTTTGTTCCTAAGTGATTAGGCATCAAAATGTGACATTTTTATGATTTTTGATATTTTTATGATTTTTATTTTTTTTAATTATTAAAATATTAAAATAATATGAAAATTCAACTTTTTAGAAATTTCCAATTTTAATTTTTCCAAACTCCTCAGATATCAGGGAAGCCCCAAAACCATTTTTTGTGAATTTTTGAAAAGTATTTTTAGAGTTATGAATTTTTAAAGTTCCATTTTGCTTATGAGGCTTAATTAATCCATTTGATAGGGTTAATCAAGTCCGATTAATTTCAAATTTTTATGTGAGGTCTCTCTGACTCTAAAGATCAGTGGAAAATTATTTTCAAGTCAATTTGATGTGTGGTTAATCCTAATTAATTTAAATTCAATTTTGGGGGTTTAGGCCAATTAAGGTTATTATGAATGAATTAACTCAAAATATATTTTTCCTGTGGTCCTCTCAGTCCTGAGAACATCACCAAATTTTCCTAGAATTTATTTCACAACATGTTAATTATTGAAATTAAAATACCTAAAACGATGACATGAAATTGAAAATTCAATAACTCTTCACGGAGATGGCCTCTGACCTCGAAAAATTCGGGAATGTTCCCAAGATCGGAGGCTTCAAAAGCCCTATGGTCTCATGCCATGGTGAATTGTCTATGCAAATGAAGAATCAAAATACTGAATTCAGTAAATAAATTATTAAAAAAATACTCATCCTTTTAATTTGATTTCTTTTCCACATTATTCTCCTCTGTTCACTGAGCAAGAGGGTATTTTTATTTTATTTTTGTAATTTTTCTATGCAAAGATATGGATTTTTGAAGTTCTGGGATTTAAATAAATAGAAAATAACCCTATTTTTCTACTTATCCACGCGGCGCCACGCAATCCTCGGTAGCTCCGAAAGCCCACGCCGCGCATTCCTATTCGACGCCACTATCCGACTCAACGCTCCAGGGGCCCGCGGTTCATGTACCATTGCGCTGTCCGGCTTGATCTTGACCGTCCGCTCGATACACGCGCGATCCAACGGCTCCTGGTCATCGTCTACGACTGGTGTGCACCTGTGACCGTCCACACTAAAACCCTAAGAACTCACTCGATTCTCAATGGATTTTTGTGTTCTTATGCTCTATGGATTCTTGTTGAAGAGACGAACACATCTATATGGTAAACATGCATTGAAATCGACTTAAACTAAATGGAGAATCTCCAGAAGCTCGGGAGGAAGAGTGAGTTCATACCTTTGCTCAGAGAAGTGAAGCTTCAATCCGAGGGTCGTGTCACCTTCGATTGAGTCCAAGCAAGCTCCGGATGTAGTCTCTTGCTCCTGGGAAATGTCTAGGTACAAAAGTGACCAAGGCCGATCACGGAGCTTGGAGGCCGGAAGCAATGGCTGGCACCGTGAGGGGGCTTTTGCTGGGGAACTTCTCCTCTTGGTCCGGTGAAGGTGTAGAGTCAATCAATTTCGGGATTGGCTCACCGTGGGGAAGTGTCCTGGTTTTGGGTGGATTTTTTACCGAGAAATCGGGCTCGTTAATCGGGATTAGGGCAAATGGACACTGGGGATCAATTGCTCTCAGGTTGGGACAAGGTTCCGGAGCAATTTTGGCGAGTTTTGTTAAGTTTCGTTCAAGCACCTTTTATGGCCGAGAGGAGGTGGTGTTTAAATAGGCATGGCGCGGAGGGCCTCGCGGGGGAGTTAGGGCTTGGGATCGATCTGCTCCATTCAGAGAAGAACAGCATGGTGTTCAATTGGCTGGGACGACTCGACAGAGGCGAGAATTAAATTTTTTGGCTCACATGGAGCTATCGGCCATGGTGTTTTCCGGCGGCTCGGTGGTCGGCCGGCTGTGCACCGGTCACCATCTTGACCGGTGGGATCGTGGGTCGGCAATGGTGCGATCAATCGGAGTTTGACATGTGTAAAGGGGCTGAATTGAAATGGAATGGGGAGAGGCTCATTTTGGGTTCAATTTGGTCAACCCATGTATTTGGGCTTGGTTCACCTTCCCATGGTCTAATTTTGGGCCAGGGGGATCAGTTGGGTCAGCTGAATTGGAGTGGTGAAGTCTCCATCCATGGTGAGGTGGCTAAACTTGGTTTAGTGTGTGACATGGTTATGGTTAAAAAGGCTTAATGAAGGATTAGGAAAGAGAGCCCTCCTTTTGCCATTAATGGCTTGGTCACATGTCAAACCTTCCATGGCTTCATATGGCTTGTAAATGGCTTGCTCATGGCTCCATGTGGCTTGGGACAAAGCTTGGTCATTTACATGAAAGAAGGTTTTTGAATTTTTGGGATTTATGGGTGATTTTGGCATGAGGCCTATTTTAGGATTATTTGATGATTGATTTAGAACTTAAGGGATGATATCAATTAATGGGGTGATGAAAAGAATGTCATATGGGCTTTAGCATGAAGTTTGGGCCTTTGAAATTTAGTGAAGATGGGCTTTTAAAATGGTTTAGGGAAGTGGGCTTTTGGATTTTAAAAATGGATTTTAGGATGAAATTTTGGTAAAGGCTTGGGCCAAACAAGTGTTTGGTGTAGTTTAGGAATGTGTCATGAATGATTTGGAATTGGTTTGGAATAATTTGGAGTTCAATTGGGTTTAATTTGGGACTTTTGGTAAAGGGGCCAAAGTGGGTCAAATTGGGTTAACTTGGGCTAAGGTTGGCCTAATGTTGGATTTGATGTAAAATTAATGTTGGGCAATGTTTATGTGAGTGTCACAAAGAGTTTTCAACTTTTTTTGGGCTCTAATTTTGGGATTTGGGCCCATTTGGGTTAGGTTTGGGCTTAGGTCAATTTAAGGGATTTTTTTTTTGTTAGGTTTGGGTGGAGTTTAGGCTCAATTTTTGGGCAAATCAAGTTAGTGTTTTGTTTTTGGGGATGTTATGAAGGTTTTAGAAAAGTTTTGGGGCCAATTGGAGTTGAATTAGGCTAGGTTTGGGCTAAGTTTAGGTTATGGGCCAAAATTGGGCTTTAAGCTTCAAATTGAAATTGAGCCCAAATGTTAATCAAATTGGATTCGATTTGGTCTAAATTGATATCGGGGATGTTTATTTGAAGTTTAGAATTGAATTGGACCAAAATTGAGGTCAATCGGGGTGGTTTGGTTCGACATCGGGTTCACTGGGTTTAAAATGGGTCAAATTGGGGGTTTTGGTAAAAGTGGGGTAAATTGGCAAAATTGGCCCATGGTGTAGTTGAACAAAATGAAATTGGGAATATTTGGGATTTTTTGAAATTTTCTAGGAATTTTTGGAATTTTTAGATTTTTGGGTTAAAAAGGGTATTTTGGGTATTTAGAGGTTATTTGGAGGGTATTGGGGTATACTTTTGGAATTTTTGGTATTTTTGGCTATGGATGATCAATTTGAGTGGGGGGGGGGAAT